>CM053752.1:52565944-52591164 GCA_028658305.1 Pachyuromys duprasi
GCAGTGACACAAGCATAAACAATGTGTGTTGCAATACAAAGTGAAATATTTGATTTCATTTAGTCATTTATTTATTTATTTGAGGCAAGCTCTCTCTACAGAAGTCTGGCTATCCTAGACTCATTATTTGGAATAAGCTGTCCTTACACTCACAGAGACCTGCCTGTTTTTGCCTCCCAAATGTTGGAATTAAAGGCATCACCTGACCAGCTGCAGAGTGAAATATTTGTCACATTGGGAATGGTAATTGGCAAAGTATTATGGAAAAGTAGTAAACCATTATTTTAGGAAGACTAGCAATAAATCAAACCTATTATCTCATTTTTCTCTTTTAAAATTTTGATTCCCATCTTTTTAATTTATTTTTATATTAATCACAGGTTATGTACTTTGTATCCCAGCCATAGCCCCCTCCGTCATTCCTTCCCACTCTCCCCATCCCTCCCTCATCTTCTCCCTGCCCCCCTCCAAGTCCACTGATGGGGGAGGACCTCCTCCCCTTCCATCTGACCCTAGCTTATCATGTCTCTTCAGGACTGGCTGCAATGTCCTCTTCTGGGATCTAGCTAGGCTGCTCCTCCCTTGGGGTGAGGGTTGGGGGGGGGAGGGTCGAAGAGCCAGCCATTGAGTTCATGTCAGAAATAGTCCCTGTTCCCTTTACTAGGGTACCCAGTTGGATACTGAGCTACCATGGGCCACATCTGAGCAGGGGTTCTAGGCTATATCCATCTATGGTCTTTGGATGGAGAAACAGTCTCATAAAAGACCCCTGTTCCCTGATCTGTTTGGTCTTTATGGTGCTCTTGTCTTCGCCAAGTCTTACGAACTCCCCCTTTTTTCATATGATTCCCTGCACTCTGCCAAAGGCTTGGTTGTGAGTCTTAATAACCGCTTTGATACATTGCTATATAGAGTCTTTCAGAGGCCCTCTGTGGTAGGCTCCTGTCCTGTTGCTTGTTTTCTCCTACATTCAATGTCCATCCCGTTTGTCCATCTAAGCGAAGATTGACCATCCCACCTTGGGTCTTCCTTCTTGCTTATCTTCCCTAGGTGTATAGATTTCAGCATGTCCATCCTATCTTATAGGTCTATATAAGTGAGTATATACCAAGTGTTTCTTTCTGCTTTTGGGATTCCTCACTCAGGATGATTGTTTCCAGGTCCCACCATTTGCCTGCAAATTTCATGATTTCCTCGTTTTTAATTGCGGAGTAGTAGTCCATTGTGTAAAAGTACCATAATTTCTGTATCCATTCCTCAACTGAGGGACATCTGGGTTGTTTCCAGGTTCTGGCTATTATGAATAAAACTGCTATGAACACGGCTGAGCAAATGTCCTTGTTGTGTACTTGAGCACATTTTTGATATATGCCTAAGACTGGTACAGCTGGCTCTTGAGGAATCACTATTCCTAATTGTCTAAGAAAGCGCCAAATTAATTTCCAGAGTGGTTGTACAAGTTTGCATTCCCACCAGCAATGGAGGAGGGTTCCCCTTTCTCCACAACCTCTCCAGCATGTGTTGTCACTTGAGTTTTTGATCTTAGCCATTCTGACAGGTATAAGGTGAAACCTCAGGGTCGTTTTGATTTGCATCTCCCTGATGGCTAAGGATGCTGAACATTTCTTTTTTATTTTTTCCAGAGCTGAGGACCGAACCCAGGGCCTTGTGCTTGCTAGGCAAGTGCTCTACCACTGAGCTAAGTCCCCAACCCTGTTGAGCATTTCTTTAAGTGTTTTTCTGCCGTTCTACAATCCTCTACAGAGAGTTCTCTGTTTAGCTCCATACACCATTTTTTAATTGGATTACTTGATTTGTTGCTTTTTAACTTCTTGAGTTCTTTATATATACTGGATATTAGCCCTCTGTCATATATAGGATTGGTAAAGATCCTTTCCCAGTCTACAGGCTGTCGTTTTGTTTTGATGACAGTGTCATTCCGATCTTTTAATAGACAATGTTGTCTTATTCTTGGTGCCTTGTGCAGGCTCTGGATATACCAGGACTGTTTTGTTTGCAAACTGCAGACAGAAAAGCCAATTCAAGCCAGCCTAAGGAGAAAGAAGGAAAGCACCGCCTCATAAAACAATCTACAAACATCTGTCTTTATATCCACAGACAAATGTAGTCTTTTCCCCTCATAAAAACTTCTCTTTGAAACAGAGGGAGAACACTACAGAAAACCACAGCAAACCAGCATCCAGAGTTGTGAAGCCCAGACCTGGTGGATGTATCTGCCCAATCCTTCAATACCCAAGACTTAGTTAGGGTTCATTGTGAAGGGATATAGAAAGACTGTAAGAGCTGAAGGATCTGGGCATGTTGCTTTGAGATTTTGACCAGTAGTAACATCAGAAGCTATACCCATAAAATCTGATCAACATGACTGCCCAACGAAACATGATCTGAACAAGGATGATACCAATGGGAAAATTCCACAAGGTCTCAAGCCTACACAAAGAACTCCAGGCAATTGAGCAACTCAGGGAGCAGGAGAGATGATCTTCCTCAAGGAAGACCTCATCAATTGGTTCCCCAATCCCTAATGGTAAGCTCCCCCCCACAAAATAAAAAAACTACGCACAAGCAACATATAGACTCAGAAGTTTCTATTTTGGAATATATATGTATATACAAATACATGTAACCACACAATAACAATTGGGAAAAGAGGCCATGAATTTGAAGGAGAGTGGCAATGGGTATATGGGAAGTTTAGAGGGAGAAAAGGGAAGGGAGACATGCTATAATTCAAATACAGTATCAAAAGTAAACTAAAAATCAAAGTTGTTGGGCATTATGTACATGTCTTAATTGATTTCCTTCTGTTCAATCAGAATGTCACAGCCTGAGTAAACTATAAGTTGTTTGAGTCATAGCTCTGAAGGCTTCAGTACCCAAGAGCATGGTGCTGCCTTCTATCTACAACATGCTGGAGAGACAAGTGAGCCTGAGATTTAGAAAAAAAAATATGGGACAAACCATTTTATTTTAAAATAATAGCATTAACTCCTTCACAAAGACTCCATCCATGACTTTATCAAGCTTATGGATTCCAGCTCTCAATGCCATCATAGTACATTTCAACATGTGCTCTGAAGAGGAGAGTCAAGCTACAGCAACATAGAAAGCATCTAGGCATTGCTGTTTTCCATTGCCTGTGGTTTGCCTTTCCAGTTACCTGTAGCCAACCACAGTGGAAAGTTCCCCAGAGAAACAATTTATCACTTCATAAAAATGTTGACCTGTGTGCTGTTCTGAATGGAATGTTACATCTTCTACCATCCTGCATTGTCCTCACCCAGAAGATGACCCATCTTTTCTTCCCAGTGTGTGTGTCCGTGCTACTATATTTAGCTGCTTACCAACTGTCTTACTTGTTCATATGGACTGTCTCTGTACCAGTAGTTATCTTTCAGGTAAAACCTGTTTTACGTAGTAGTAGCAGCTTTGTGTCCAAGAGCACTTCCGCCTGGAAGTGCCAAACAGAAAGCTTTCCTAACAGGTTTTACATGCACAGGTTTGGCCATTGTCTATGTAGGTTTTGGTTCACCCATGGTGTCAGGTATTTCCTGTGAGAGTTGGAATATAGCTCCTAGAGGTTAGAAGAGACTATTAACCTTTAAATGTTTTTTTTTCTTAACATAAAAAAGTGAAAATTATTATCACAAATACATTTGTGTTTATTGGCTGTTATCCCTGGAAATCCATGACTCTAACCTAATATGCAACCTATTGGCACAGCAACTTCAGTGTCTCAATCTCTTCTGTGATTTCCAGTAGTTTTACTCTCATGATATATCTTAAGAAGTAACCTTGCTCCAGAATCACTCATGGAGAGCAAGGGAAAGGAATGCTTCCATTAGTCGGTCTGGGGTCAGGTTACCACTCAAGAGCCTGTGGGAAGAGAATCTATACTTACAAATGGTCTAGGATTTTGACAGTGGCAATGCTGGGGAGATGACTCAGTGGTTAAGAGAACTGGCTGCTCTTCCAGAGGATCCAGGTTTGATTCCCAGTATCCACATGACCACCTACAATCTCTGGAACTCCAGTACTAGGGGATTGGATCCTCTCTTCCAGTCTCCAAGGGCACTGCCTGCACATGGCGCACAGACATACAGGCGGGAAAAATACCCACACACATTAATTTTTTTTTACATTCTTACAGCTTCAACTGTATCCTTTGTATACTTGATAACTAAGTTTTATATCATTAATATTATTGTCTTTAAGATGTTCCAGCTCCATTATTATTTCCCAAAGCTATCTGGCAGTCTTTACCAGATTGTTGTCCAAATTGAAATGTTTCATGATTCCAAAGCATGACACTTCCAGGTCAGTAATTTCTGGTAGTATCTTGACAGTTACCCAGACTTCCTAGCTAGGGTTTCATTGCTGTGAAAAGACAGCATGAACATGGTGTTTTCCTTCTTATAAAAGAAAACATTTAATTGGGGCTGGCTTACAGTTTCAGAGGTTTAGCCCATTATTATGGCACGGCAGCTCAGAGTTCTACATCTTGATCTACAAGCAGCAAAAGCGAAAAGTGCCCCACTAGGCCTAGCATGAACATGTTAGACCGCAAAGCCTGTCTCCACTGTGACAGACTTCCTCTAACTAGCCCACATCTCCTAATAGTTTCACACCAAGTATTCACACACGAGTCTGTGGAGGCCATTCGTGTTCAAATCACTATATCTTTTAAACAGAAACTTGGCATTGTCTTTGCATTTTACCTTGTCTTTATTCCCAAATCTGTTTTTATTTCTCGCTTTTCATTTACACAAACGTGTTAGTTTAGTTTCATGGATGTATTTATATAGAGTCAACCTATGTTATCCATAAAGTCCATTTTTTATAAATTTGCCTACTTTTAAAATTTATTAGTAAATCAGTGTTTGTGACACTTTCCCTGTCATTCAGAGACATGGCCACAATTATGAAATATTTTTTTTATTGTCTAGTGTGCACATTGCCATCTGAGGTCAGCAAGGTTCTGTCCTACCTTTTTGTCTCTGCTTTCATACTGTAAACAAGCCCTGGTTTTTTGTGCACTATGCAGGGCAAGGCTTTTTACAATTTTTGTGCTTTAACATGGTTGTTCACTACTGAAAACAGTTAAAGGATTGTGATTTCCTAAGGGCAAGGAGGCTGTTGGGTGCCTTATAGAAAAGATAATGTAAATGATCTTACAATGGGCCTGAGATATGAAAGTGTCACCTTGTCTCAATGTCAGTGAATTGGTTTATATACTTAATAAGGTGTATTGAAACATATATGACTTAAACATGTATGCTATGATGAGGGTTTTCAAGGAAATAATACTGTGCTTTTCCTCAGAGCAACCTTCAGTATTAGCTAATCCAGTTTCCTAGTGACTTTACGGACCATATCTATAATGAGAAATGAGAATCAACCTTACCCTTATTTTTTAAGTGACATGTAATAGCCTATATAAGATACAACTAATTATATGGCATCAAAAAGATATATTTTATAATTGTTCTGTTAGCTGGTTTCTTTCTAATACAGCCTTAGTTTTGCTAGTATAGTTATCTTTCAAATGTAGAACTAAACATGCTATGTTTTCTGCTTGAAACCTACTCTAGGCATTGATGAAAAGCTGCACAGTTATTAGCATGGAAGTACAGTTCACCTGAGTCTGGCTGTTGTCTACCTGATTAGTCTAAATCAATAGTTCTCAACATTCTTAGTGCTGTGTCCATTTGCTGCAGTTCCTCATGTTGTGGTGACCCCAACTATACCGTTGGTTTTTTTGCTGCTTCATAACAGTAATTTTGCTGTCATTATGAACTGTAAATAAATATCTGTGTTTCCCAATGGTCTCAGGAAACTCTTGTAAGGTAGTTATTCAACCCCCAAAGGGGGTTGAGAAAACTCACAGGTTGAGAAACACTGTTTTAAACCTTCTTTTTTTTTTTTTTGCAGTAGAATATCTCTTTTAATTGGTTTACTATTTTATTAACATTTTTATTATTAAAATTTATTACAATTTATTCAATTTGTATCCCAGCTGTGGTCCCTTCCCTCATCTCCTGCCAATCCCACCCTCCCTTTCTCTTCTCCCCCTATGCTCCTTCCCTAGTCCACTGATAGGGGAGGTCCTCCTCCCCTTCTATTTGAACCTAGCCTATCAGGTCTCATTAGGACTAGTTGCATTATCTTTTTCTGTGCCCTGGCAAGACTGCACGCTCCAGGGGGAGGTGATCAGAGAGCCTGTCACTGAGTTCATGTCAGTGACAGGCCCTGCTCCTCTTACTGGGGACCCTACTTGGATACTGAGTTTATGGACTACATCTGAGCAGGGTTTTTAGGTCCTCTTCATGCATTGTCCTTGGTCAGGGTATCAGTCTCTGGAGGACTCCCAGGGCTCAGTATTTTTGGCTCTGTTGGTCTCTGGAGGTATTTCCATCCCTATAGCTGTACTATAGAGCAACAATTATAAAAACTGCATGGTACTCGCAGAGAAACAGAATGATGGGTCGAATCAAAAGACCCAAATATAAACCCATATACCTATGGATACTTGATTTTTGACAAAGAAGCCAAAACCATTCAGTGGAAAAAAGACAGTATCTTCAACAAATGATGCTGCTCCAACTGGATGTCTACATGCAGAAAAATGGATACAGAAATTATGGTACATTTACACAGTGGAATACTACTTAGCAAACAAAAACAAGGACATCATGAAATTGACAGGCAAACTGTGGGGTCTAGAAAAGATCATCCTGAGTGAGTTATCCCAGAAGCAGAAAGACACACATGGTATATACTCACTCCTGACTGATTATTAGACATACAATATAGGGTAAACATACTAAACCTTTATTCCATGCTCCACCCCATAAGGACACAGTTAGCTAGACAACTATTTGGCCTCGTTCCTTTCTATTTTCACCCAGTCTATTATTTCTGATTTAAACTTCTTAATTCTCTGATAACTTTTTGCTGAGCTTTGAAGACTAAGCTCATACTCCTCTCTGTGCTTCCACAGCAGCAGCTGTTGCTCCTTCATCCTTTCCAAATTACATTTATCACTGCTGCATGGAGACAGCTACAAGTAAGGAAAAGGAAAATGGACTGAAACGGGAGGTTTTAGCTCTGATGTCGAGAAGGACTAGACACTGTGATTTCAGGGAAGAATGCACACACTCAAAACTCAGGTCCTCATACTTAGTATAATTCTCTAAAAGAATCAGTCAAAGCTGCCTGGAGAAAAGCCTAAGTCTAGGCTTGGGACAAAGAAAATACAAGATGAGTCTGGAGGTTAAGTTTGTGCCAAAAACTAAGAGGGAACTCAAATACATGGGAATATGCTATTTTATCTCCTGGGTTAGAGTCCATCATGGAGGGAAGCCAAGACAGACATTCAAGGCAGAAGCTTGCAACTGAAACCAATGGAAGAATACTGCTAACTGTATTCTGAATTTGAGCCTGGGAGTAAGTTCTTTCCTTTCCAAGTTGCCTTCAGTCTTGGTGTTTATTACAGCAACAGACATCAAACTAGGGCACAAAATTTAAGAAGATAATAGGAAGTCTGTACATGATCAACAAGTTGATTTCATTCCCAGGATGCAAGTTTAGTTCAACACATGCAAATGAATCAGTAAGTGTAACACAGAACATAAACTGAAGCACAAAAATCCCATGAACGTCTCCACAGATCTAAGAAAGGCCCTCAACACAATTTAGTATTCCTTCATGACAGAAACCGTAAAGAACCAGTAATATGGAGATCTTACCTCAAAGTAAAGTAGTAAAAGCTGTACATGAGAAACCTATGGCCGATATTACACTAGATGCAGAAAAACTTTCTTTTTCTTTCTTTCTTTCTTTCTTTCTTTCTTTCTTTCTTTCTTTCTTTCTTTCTTTCTTTCTTTCTTTCTTTCCTTCCTTCCTTCCTTCCTTCTTTCTTTCTTTCTTTCTTTCTTTCTTTCTTTCTTTCTTTCTTTCTTTCTTTCTTTCTTTCCTTCTCCTTGAGAGCATTTTCTTTTGAAATTTGATACAAGACAAAATTTGAAGAGTGCAAAGAATGGGCATAGTGTCTTATTATGGGAGTAGCCAAGCAATTTCTGATTGTATTAAATACCACTCCAAAAATTAGAACTCATGCCTGTTACTATTAATTGGGCCAAAAGCCTATATCTGGCTTAGGCGATAGGCCCTAGAGTAGCACATAATGATATTATTCTGTTAAATGAACACAATATGTTCCCCCTATGCTTTTATTTTTAAACCCACATGTAAGAGAAAGGTTTTTTTTTTCTTTGCAAGTCAATGGTGATTAGCATAGTGGCCCATAACTGGTCAAATGCAGAAAGTAAGAGACTGTGGTTAGCTCAGCTTTAATTGGGACATAGTCATCACATGCACTATATATATGTATTAAATTATTAAGTAACAAAGAGAAAATAATTAGTATAGTACCAAAGGCAGTTTACAAATTCAGTGCATCCCCCAATTCCCGTGACATTATTCCTAGAATTGGAAAAATAATCCCTAAATTCATATGATACAAGAGAGTCCTAATAGACAATGCAATTCTAAGCAGAAAAGGTGATGTTGAAGCTATCATAATTCTCAATCGTAAATTACAGAACCAAATCAGTCACAAAGACAGTGAAATATGGGATCCAGAAATGCACCCACAGGCTACATCCACCTAACTTCTGAAAAACAGCTATCAAAAATGTCCACTGAAATAAAGACAAACTCTTTAGAAAACAGTTCTGGGAAAACTAGAATTTTATATTTAGAAGAATGACACTAGATCTGTATCTTTTACTCACCACAAAAATCAATTAAAAAATGGACCAAAGACTTTAATGTAAAATCTGGAACTTTAAAAGAAAATAGTGAAACACACACACACACACACACACACACAGATTTCAAGATGTGGGTATAGTCAGGAACTTTGCACTGAAACACAGGAAGTAATCCTAAGGGTTGACAAAAGGGATTACACAAAAGTAAATTCTGCATATCAAAGGAAACGGGTACCCGAATGAAGAGACAGTGTTCAGGGTGGGAGAACCCCTTTACAAAGTACTCTTAAGACAGGATTGATATCTAGGATGTGTCCATAACAATGAAAACAAAACAACCAAATCATCCGATCAATATAATAGGCCAACAAATAGGCTGTCCTCCAAAGAAGAAATTCTGTTGTCCAGGATGTATATGAGCCATTGGAAAAATGCACATTAAAATTTCTTTGAGATACTGTCTTATCTCAGTCAGAATAACTACCATCAACAAAACAAAGCAAAACAACAAACAAATAAATAAATAACAAACAATAAACCAAATAACCAATTCTGGGGAGTATGTTAGGAACCTTTGTTCACTGTTGGGAGATAAAGTGCTGCAGATTGAAGTTGACTTTGATATTGAAAAGACTGCAAATGAAGTTGTCTTATTATTCAGCTATACATACACTAATGAGCACATACCTGAAAGACTTAAAGTCACTCAGCTTAGAGATAGTTAGACATCCACCTTTCCCCCAAATGATTCACCAAGAAATGCAGCCAAGCCTAGTGTCCATCAACAAGGGAATGCATAAAGAAAATGATGTAAACGTACACCACAGGATTTTATGTAGTCATGAATAACAGTGAAATCACGCTGCTTTCATTGACCAGAAATCATTTTCTTATGTGAAACAAGGCAAACTCAGAAGGAAAATTCCAGTTTCCTCTTTCTATGTTGGAGCTCAGACTTAAGGTGATGTGTGTGTGTTTATATATGCATGTACATAAGTCTTGAAACTAAAAAGAGGCTTATAGGAAAGTAAGGAGAAGGTTTAAGGGAGAGAGAAAGTAGGAGAGGGTGATGAAATCAGGAAAAGGACACAAAGGAGGGCACCAGAGCAGGGAAAGATGTTGAAGACAACACAATAGTACACATGTGTGAAAGTTCTATGACATGTTTGCATAATAAAGATAAACTAAATGCGTTTCAAGGTGTTTTTTTTTTTTAAAAAACAAAGTAAAAAGTACTAAAATAAAATAACAACGTCAGGAAACAAAAATAACATCTTATTTGTTATTGTTATTGAATTATTATTTATTATTTCTATCTGCAGTTGGAATCTGTCGTTTCCCTTTTTCACAGTATATCCGCACTGCCAATACAAAAGGTTCCAATAAATGTTTGTTAAGTGACAAAAAGAAAGCACTTGAAGAGAAATAGCAATTAAATGTACTTTCAGGCCTCTGATGTTCTTCTCTCCTGAAATGATAATGAATACAAAATAAAATAATTATCTTCCAAAAGAAGACTCTGTAAGAAAGAACAAGAGAAAAAAAAATCAGTCATTGTAGCAACTCTGCAGGTCCTTCTTGGCAAAACTATGAACAGTTCTTTCTGTGGAAAATATGACTTTCCCTTTGAAAATAATTAATAAATTATATTGGTTTTCTAGCCAATAGTTCCATCAGTTTACTTATGTTCAGTTTTTACCGCACAGTAAAATGCAAATAGAAAATAAAGTTTCAAGTTCTAGAAGTTTTGAATCAACTTTTAATATCTTACTTATAAATACAATCATTTCCCAGGAATTACCAAATTTTTATGGATGAAACATGAAGACAAAACACAGAAAACTATGGTTGAAAGAAACGGAGTTTACATGTTACATATGTACATATATACACACATATATTTAAAAACAAGTAAGATCTTGGGAGAAAGAGAGGGAGAAAGAGAGATAGAGAAGCAATGGAAAACATATTAGATGAGATGGAGGATAAAACTGAAGGAAGAGATTAGAGGGAAAATGACAGAGAGATGAGAAATAGGGCAAATATAGGAAAATTAGAGGTTACTATAGAGTGTTCAATTTTCAAATAATAGCATGGAGAGTGAAACAAGAAGGAGAGAAGAAGAAAATCATGTCTAAGTTAGAATATTTTCAGGATGAAAGAATAAGTTTGTAGTTTAAAAGTTCTCCCAAAACCCAATAAAACAAATAGCCACCCCAGTATGTACTCAGTGAAACTGCAGACCCATAAGCTTCAGCGCAGGAGCCAGGCCAAAACAACAACAACAATAACACTAATAAAGCTTTGGCCTCCTAAAAGAAGTAACACTGCTCCTGGGATACCTCACTCCGGATTGTCTTTTCTAGATCCCACCATTTGCAAATATCATGATTTCCTTGTTTTTAATTCCTGAGTAGTATTCCATTATGTAAAAGTACCACAATTTCTGTAATCATTCCTCCATTGATGGACATCTGGGTTGTTTCCAGGTTCTGGCTATTACTAATAAAGCTGCTAAAAACATGGTTGAGCAAATGTCCTTGTGTACTTGAGCATCTTTTGGATATATGCCTAGGAGTGGTATAGTTGGATATTGAGGAAGCACTATTCCCAATTGTCTGAGAAAGCATCAGATTGATTTCCAAAGTGGTTGTAAAAGTTTACATTACTACCAGCAATGAAGGAGGGTTCCCCTTTCTTCACAACCTCTCCAGTATGTGTTGTCACTTGACTTTTTGCTCTTAGCCATACTGATGGGTGTAAGGTGAAATCTCAGGGTCATTTTCATTTGCATTTCCCATGAAATTTGCAGGCAAATGGTGGGATCTAGGAAAGATCATCCTGAGTGAGGTATCCCAGGAGCAGAAAGACACACACGGTATATACTCACTTATAAGTGGATACTAGACATATATATGGTATAAACATACTAAACATACTAAAATCTGTACACCTAAAGAAGCTAAACAAGAAAGAGGATCCAGGGTAAGATGACCAATCTTCACTTATAAAGAAAATGGGATGGATATTGGAAGTAGGAGAAAACAAGTAACAGGACAGGAGCCTACCACAGAAGGCCTCTGAAAGACTCTACCTAGCAGTGGATCAAAACAGATGCTGAGACTCATAACCAATCCTTCTGCAGAGTGCAGGGAATCATAAGAAAGAAGGGGGAGTTAGTATGACCTGGAGAGGACAGGAGCCCCACAAGGACACATGGGTCTTTTATGAGACTGTTTCTCCAACCAAGGACCATGTATGGATATAACCTAGAACCCCTGTTCGGATACGGCCCATGGTAGCTCAGGATCCAAGTGGGTACCCTAGTAAGGGGAACAGGGACTATTTCTGACATGAACTCAATGGCTGGCTCTTTGAACTCCCTACACCCACGGGAGGAGCAGCCTTGCTAGGCCACAGAGGAAGATATTGCAGCCAGTCCAGAAGACACCTGATAAGCTAGGTTCAGATGAAAGGGGAGGAGGACCTCCCTTATCAGTGGACTTGGAAAGGGGCAGGGAGGAGATGAAGGAGGGAGGGTGGGATTGGGAGAGAGTGAGGGAGGGGGCTACAGCTGGGATACAAAATAAATAACCTGTGATTAATGTAAAAAATAAAAATTAGGAAATGAAAAAAAAAGAAGTAACACTGGAAGTTAAAATGTGATGCTTTAAAAATTCAAATTGTCAAATGCAAATGAACTCAGTGTTGAAGTTTATACTGAGACAAGCAACCAGTTGTGAAGGTAGACATATATGTACTCAGAGATTTTGAGATCATTTTGAGATCCTACATTTTAAAACAAGATTCAGTAAGTCTTTACGCAATGCACTACACTGTGAAGTAGTAAAGGCTTAGCAAGAAAGAGGAAGTGGTGTGGATGGTGAAGGGACATCCCAGAATAGTCACCAAAGCCAACTTCTTGGCAGGAGCTCCTGAACCTTCAGAGGGAACTTTTGGAGGGTGGAGAGTGGGAGAGAGATGTTAATAGAATCAAAGAAGGGACTGCTTGGGGAAGGCAGGGAACCGGCCTGAATAGGGAGGAGCGCAGTGGAAGGCTGAGAGGAAGGATCTGAGTTAGGGCATAGCATGATGATGAGTTGTGGCATAGTATGATATATTTGAATAAACTGTAATGAGGCTTGTTACTCTGTATGTTAATCATTTTTTTAAAATTAAAAGATAAAACCAATGCTCTTTTCGGCCCAAATGAACATAGCAAAAGGTGATTTGGCTGGCCAGAGGAGTATCTAAATTGAATTTATGGTCTGCAAAGGTGATAAAAATTCCAGAGGAAGCAAAATAAAGCATAGGAAAGCAACTGTAGTCCTAGTTTGCTACATGAGCTTGCCCAGAATAGCATGGTTGGTAATAATAATAAAGCCACTTAATATTGATCTAAGTGAATGTTAAGGATGTGCAGATGATGTTGACAGAAAGAAGGGAAAAGAAAATACATCTTCATTTGTGTAGTGCAAAAATCAATGGATAATAGCTTGCATCAGTCATAGTGTGCTCTCTTACTGAATCCTCTGGATATGAATTTCACCATAGGAATTATATCCTACATAGCTGCAAAGAACCAAGGCCTTGAAGCTCTGGAAGGAAAGGGAAAGACCAGAAAAGCCAAAGGCCTGAGCGGTGTGCACAACCACCCATGTGTGATAAGGGCAGCAGGATTTGTGGGCACAACGAAGAAAAACTATTCTTCAGGGCTACTCTCTGGTATCTGCTAGATATGAGACCATGAGTCAGGTGAGGGCTTGGATGAAGAGCCAAAGAGTGTGAGTTTAGGCTACTCTGCCTGTGGACTTCAGCATTTCTTCTGCATTATCTCATACTAAAAATGAGTTTCAAATAGCATTAAATATTTTATTTCTGCTCCTGGGACCCAAATTTCATGTCAATTCCTCTTTTTCATCCAATTCTTTCTCAAAATATGCAGGTGGAGATTTAGGGGAAACTGTTACCACTTTAATCCAGAAGACACAGTGCACACCATATCTGTTCAGCCCTTGACAATCTGGCACATGATGTCCATGTCTTAATCATGTCTAATTTTCAAACACAAAGGTAAATCTATGATTCCACATATCATTAGTACATAGTTAAACACAGAAACCAATATTGATATTCAATATTTGTATAACATCAAATAACTATTTATGACCATTTACTCTTTTTATAACTAATTGAAATGACTGTATCTGTTAAATTGGACAGTTAACGCCTTATCTGATTTGTATAACAGAAAAACATTTCATGTGGCTTACAAGTGTAACTTTACTCACCACAACTGAGTCACATCCTGGCTTGAGCCAGTTCATAGCCCCAGACTTCCTTAATGGATGATGTCAAGTTTAGAACTGGAAATCTTTCTCGTGGCCATCTTCAGAAAGACCTAGGGTTGTTTACTTAGATGACCATGTTCTAGAATGGTAAATAATTAGATACTACTTTAAACTTATATTAATTTTTGGTGCCCCTGCATGTTACTGTGGTCCTCCAGAAGGAGGGCTTTTGAAGATTTAGTAAGGCTTTTCTGTTTCTTCCTTTCTTTTTTCTCTTTTGGCTTGAGTCTATCTCATGGTGAATATGGGGTTCACCTCATGCTTATTTTCTCATTTCCATCCTGAGTAGAGTTATTGTCTTCAGGAACTAAAAAACACCATATTATTTTTCTGACAAATGCATGTTTTTTCTATTACATTTAAAAGCATTTCCCCATATTGGTCCACTGTAGTGGCTTCTAGAAATACATTTAATATTACAAGGTAAAAATGCATCAAAAAGGTAAGAAAACAATGACAGAGGTAAAATAAAGATGAAAACAAAACGGAGCAAGCAATGAGAGTAACAGGAAATGCCTGACATAAGCTCCCATTTGTTTGCAGAGGGAGAATCACAAACCTGCTCTCAGCATTAGCTAAATTTGTTATAACCAAAAAATACAAGCCAGTGTTTGGAAAAGATGTATCTGCTTTGGATGCTAAGACTGAGAAGCTCTGAGGAGGATGTTACCTGCTCAGTTGTTTATCTCAGCCACACCAAAAACAGATTAGCTATTGTCCAAACAAAGTGAAAGAGATACCCCATTCATAGCAGTGAAAACTGAACCCGAGTCTTAGATAACTGAGGATCTTCTTGTATCTCTTGTTGTCACAATAACATTTGCTTCCAGAAGCTACATTCACACACAAGGAAATTGAAGCGAGGTAGGTTATTTTAGGGCACAGAAGATTATGAAAGGGAAATAACCTTAAAAGTTCAGGTTATATTTTGAGTTTTCTCTCTTGAGCTGGTCTGATCTAGATTTCCTCTGGAATCAGCAATATGGCCTTTTGGATTATTTCTAAGAGACTGAGAACAAAATGAAAAAAAAAATAGGCGTTATCGTATCAGCATGGAGTCCAGCTTTCAAGTGGTAGAACACAGGATTAGTTTTTCGAAAATCAAATAGTTACACATTTTTAAAACATTAAATAAGTGATTCTGATGTGGCTTTTTAAAACAACAAATTTGGATGGATAAGGACTGATCTGTGACCTTGGTGAAGATTTTTCTTATTAATTTAATTTCTCTACATAAGTATAGTAAATGAACATGTACTATTTCATGCAGCTAGCAAAATGGACACTCAACGTATTTAAAAGGAAAAATTTACATAATTAATATTGACACAATGGCACAACATGTCAAAATTGCTTCAGCCTTTAACTACATGTACTGTTAACAAATATCAACAATGAATATAAACATTGTGGGAAAATTTAGTCTGATAATATGAGTATCTGATAACATAAAAGATAAGAGACTCTAAATCAGTGAGCTAATGAAAACAAGAATCAGTGCCAAATTCAACCAAATCTGTGAACATAAACATTCAGGATTCAGAAGAAGCTAAGTCTATTCTTCTCTAACCTCTGTCATCCAGACATATGATCAACCATGAACATTCTCTGTCCACTGTGGAAACTATGCATCTGTCACCCCCTGGATGAAAATGTGAAAAAACTGCTATGGATAACAGCTCTGTCAATTGTAACCTATGTGAGGATAGGACTGATAAATTCCACTACAGCACATTGTTTAATATAGATAAAAACTAATATACATAAAACTGAAAAGAAACATAAAATAAAATCGAAAAGAAACATATTTTCAACTCACACAACAAGACACAAAACATATTAGCAGACTATATTCTGCAAAGCAAAATAACAGCATGAAGATAAGAGAAAAGGAATATATTATACTTTAGAGAGTTCATGGAAAAGGAAATATAATGATTTAAACATATTAGGGGAACACAATTTTGTTTAAAAGCAAATAATTACTAATTAAAACTACTGTGAAGCCACTTTTGCTTATTGGTATTTAAGAAATGTATTGTTTGGTTTTTAGTGAGAAGGAATTTTCATACACCGTAATATCATTAAACTTTTATGGATGGCAATTTGAAGGAAACACACACACACACACACAAATGCAAACACACTAACATACACAGAACACAAATGTATGTATTACTGTTTGATTCAACTTCCCCAGTTTTAGAAATTTATCATGTAAATCAAGTGAAGTAGTGCTTTAAGGAAAAGAGAAAAAGAATGACAATGTACCAGTGGGGAGCTGACCAAATAAAAGGAAAATATATGTGGTTGTGTGAAAAGAAGAAAAACGAACACTGTGACCTAATGTGGAATGGTCTCTAAAGCACAATTAAAATGTCGAGTTATGAATTAGCAACTACAGTATCCAACTTGCTCCAAAAAGAGAGATTATGATGTAAGAGAGATAAGCAAGAACACATTTGTGTAAATATGCATACATTCACATATGTAAATATATATATGTATATGCATATAAACAAACAAACAAATAAATACAAGCACAGAGATGGCAAAAATATTTACTTCTGGAAGTCTACTCAAAACTTGGAAAGGTATACAAAAATAACTCTAAGAAAGAAAACGGGGTCCTGGAAGAGAGGGGTGCCACAGCCTTTGACATAATGCTCTTTTGCAAGAACTGAAAATTAAGCTACGTGAACAATTCACTTTTAAAAGTAAGATACAAGAAACTGTCTGCCATCTAGGACATCTCACGGTCCTGTTCTTATAACCTTCTAGCTGAGAAAAGAGAGACAGAAGAATATCTGTTAAAGATAAGGACATAGTATGCATAGATACACATATTTGATTGATAAACACATGTATTTTATTAAGAATATATTTATCTCTTCAAGTCTACTCAAAATTCAAAAGTTTATTCAAGAATAAACTGTTTCCAAGGAAGAAAGCCTTTCTGACACTAGTGAATGGTACGAGTCAGCTTCATCAGTGTGCTTCTTTGTAAACAAACACTGGCACACACCCAATTACAAACCTACTTAATGAAACCAATAAACTCAGTTAGAAGGAAAAATCTATTGAGTCTCCAGAAGAGAATGACTGAATGACGAGCTTCAACAACAGTATATTCTGCGTTTGGAAAGGAAAGGAAGCAAAGATATGAGATTAAGGTCCTTCTTTTTTAAAAAAAAGTAATTTATTTATTTTTATATTAATCACAGGTTAGGTACTTTGTATCCCAGTTGTAGCTCCCTCCCTCCTTCCCTCCCACTCTCCCCATCCTTCCCTCATCTTCTCCCTGCCCCCTTCTAAGTCCACTGATGGGGGAGGACCTCCTCCCCTTCCATCTGACCCTAGTTTATCTTGTCTCTTCAGGGCTGGCTGCAATGTCCTCTTCTGGGATCTAGCTAGACTGTTCCTCCTGGGTGTGTGTGGGGGAGGGTCGGAGAGCCAGCCATTGAGTTCATGACAGAAATAGTCCCTGTTCCCCTTGCTAGGGTACCCAGTTGGATACTGAGCTACCATGGGCCACATCTGAGCAGGGGTTCTAGGTTATATCCATACATGGTCCTTGGTTGGAGAAACCGTCTCGTGAAAGACCCTGTGCCCTAATCTATTTGGTCTTTGTGGAGCTCTTGTCCTCGCCAAGTATTACTAACTCCCCTTTTTTTCATGATTCCCTGCACTCTGCCGAAGGCTTGGTTGTGAGTCTTAATATCTGCTTTGATTCATTGCTATATAGAGTCTTTCAGAGGCCCTCTGTGGTAGGTTCCTGTCCTGTTGCTTGTTTTCTCCTACATTCAACGTTCATCCCATTTGTCCATATAAGCCAGGTTGATCATCCCACCCTGGGTCCTCCTTCTTGTTTATCTTCCCTAGGTGTGTAGATTTCAGCATGACCTTCCTATCCTATAGGTCTATATAAGTGAGTATATACCATATGTTTCTTTCTGCTTTTGGGATACCTCACTGAAAATGATCGTTTCCAGGTCCCACCATTTGCCTGCGAATTTCATGATTTCCTCAAGTACACAACAAGAACATTTACTCAACTATGTTTGTAGCTGCTTTATTTGTAATAGCCAGAACCTGGAAACAACCCAGATGTCCCTCACTTGAGGAATGGATACAGAAATTATGGTGCATTTACACAATGAGATTAAGGTTTTTAACAGTTTAGGATCCACTGAGGGTCTATTTTTTAAGTGGGGAGCAAGGAAAATATTTTATAAAGGTAAGTTTGCATCAGAAATGGTATTTAAATGAGATTTTAAATACTACATGCGTGACAGACTTTAAGGTTCTGCTCTGTCCCTTACAAAGAAGAAATGGACTAGAATGTCATCAAAGAGTAATCAGGAATCTTCTCTTCCATAGTCTATTTTGTATTATTAAACACATTTGACCATAGGCTGCAGAAGTGATGTGTTAAATTCTTTTCTTTTCTCTGAAGCTTTCCATTGTAAAATATTTCAGGCTAAAACAGGGCAATCCAGAGGAATAAAATTCTGAGATATTGGGAGGAGGGATAAGGTCAAATCCTTTCACTGATGACTTTGTTCTCAGACTCCTTAGACCCCATAGCAAATTCCTCAAAAGATGGATTTTAGGTGGAAGAGGGGAAAGAGGACTTGACCTAATTTCCTGAAAATACTGCCAAAGAAAATGAGATCCTGCTAACTGTGTAAAGTAACTGAGGAATAGTAGCATACATATGCTTGGGTTTATGTGCTTTGAATGGACATCGACACATTCCATTTCCTCCCTTGAATTTCATCCTTGTAAGTATAGCATCCTTGGTGTGTGCATGTGAGTATGTTGGAAAAGAGTGGCATTTATCCAGCCAGACAGAAATGCCCATGCTGAGTCATTTCCAGCCTTTTCCACATTTTGTGATAAAATGTCAAGGATTGGGGCTGGAGAGACAGTCAGCAGTTAAAAGCACTGTGTACTCTTCCAGTGGATGAAAGGTTCAATTCCCAGCATCTACATGTTGGCTGACAACTGTCTGCCCCTCCAGTTTCTGGTGATCTGACACCCTCTTGTGGCCTTAAAAGGTACTAGGAGCAAAGGCAGTCCACCTGCATACATGTAGAAAAAAACCCAAGACACAGACAATACACAAACAAGCAAGCAAACAAAGAAATACATTTTTAAAAAATTTATTTTACATCCAGATTGCATCTTCCCCTCTCTCCTGTCCTCCGGTTCTTTTCTTTTCCTTCCCCTCCCCCCATTCTCCCTTTCCTTTCTCCTCAGAGAGGAGGAGGCCTTATACGTGTATCAACCCGTATTGACATATCATGATGCAGTAGGACTAGGCACATCTTTTACTGGGGTGACAAGGCAGCCAAATTAGGTAAAAGGGATTCAAAGGCAGGCAGAGTCAGAAACAGCCCCTGCCCCAGTTGTTAGGGCACCCCCATGAAGACCAAGCTGCACATATGTTACATATATGTAGGAGACCTACATCCAGTCCATGCATGCTCCTTAGTTGTCAGATCAGTCCCTCTGAGCCACTATCGGCTTAGGTTAGTCGGTTCGGTATGTTTTCTTGTGGTATCCTTGACCTATCTGGCTCCTTCAACCTGTTGTCCATGTCTTCTGCAAACTTTCCCAAGCTCCACCTAATGTTTGGTTGTGGGTTTCTGCATCTAGTTCCATCCGTTGCTGTAGGAAGCCTCTCAGAGGACAGTTATGCTAGGCTCCTGTGTGCAGGTATAGCAAAATGTGATTAATAGTGCCAGGGGCTGTTTCTCTCATAGGATGGGTCTCAGGTTGGGCCATCAATTGGTTGGTTAGTTCCTCAATTTCTGTTCCATCTTTATCCCTGAGCATTTTGTAGGCAGGATGAAAAAAATTAAATAATATGTCAAGGATTTGGGAAGCTGGGTCAAAGAAACTGCTGTTTGCTTCCAATCAGAAGTTTGCACCCTGTGGACAAGTCCCAAATTTCTTATCAGTGAAATGGCACAGCTAACTTCAGCTCACGTTCACTTAGGTGTTCTCAGGCACCGAAATTCTTAGAACGGGAATGTCAGTGTGTAACAGTGATGTCAGCGAAATTGTTATGGACAGCCAATAGGTGAATAATTAATAAACATGGCTTTTAATGCTTCTATTATTTCTATATGATCCTTTCGTTCAATAATTTGAGTACATGCAGAAACTGAAGGAATAGAAAAGGAAATTGAAATTGTATAAAATGTTATTACAGAGCTTGTTGGCATGTGTTTGTAACCCTAGCTCCTCCGAGGCAGAAGGATCAGGAGTTCTAGGTCAGTCTTACCAGGATGAGTTCCAGCTTGTCCTGGGCTACAATCCAGTCTCAAAAATAAAATCATTCAACAGCCACTATAAAGCTACTACAATAATGTGCCTAGGAACACATCGAAAGAGACACCTGTATTGCCACTTTTAGCATTATAACTTTTATCTTTTGCTTAAAGAAGAAATATATTATTTCCAATAGCAGTGAGTGGAGGATGGAAGAATTCACTAGAATAAAATAGGTCCCACCTAGTGTATTTAATGAATGTTGTACTACAGTATTTTTTGAAATCCAAGGCATCCAAAAGTTTAATTCAGACCACGGAAGACCGAGGAGGGTTAAGGATTAAGAACGAAACACATTTCAGTAGGAAACAAACTGTTTTCTTCAAACCGAAGAAGAAAGTTTCTTGCTGTTGTTAATTTTTTTTGAGTGTTGCGAAGTATCACATATCTTTGTGAAATCTTCTGGGGACAAATAAAATAAAGGAAAAGAGAACGGTTGTGAAGAAAGATAAAGGCAATAGGAAATAGCAATTTCCCTCCTTAAACTGAGGGTATGTTTTAATTTCAGCCCTGCTCTCAGATCTGGGGAAGTGTGCCTTCAGAGCAGGGCCAAGATCTATCTATCTGTCTATCTGTCTATCTGTCTATCTATCTATCTATCTATCTATCTATCTATCTATCTATCTATCTATCTATCTATCTATCTATTGGGGGGGCAGAGGTGTACCTTCTTGTAAAAAAAAGTGGCTGAAGTTTAAACTCTGCTTTACAGAAGCAGCAGTCTCAGGCCAGAGCTCCGGAAGCAAAGTAGAAGGTGTCTTCAGCTCATCTCCATAGGATTCTCCTGGGGAAAGGCTAGTGGTTAGGTGGGAACCAACCCTGTTGTTTCAGAGAGGAGGCTTTGGGTACGACCATATCTCTCACCCTAGGTACTCTCCAGTTTGGACAACCTCTCTGTGAAGGTCCGGTGGGCATTTCTTCCTATGTGAAGCTGCCTGTGTGCTGTCAGTGTTCTTTAGGACCTCAGGGAAACCCGAGCGTTTCTGGCTTTAGGACCCAGGAACTCTGAGGCAGCCTGGCTTTAGATATGCTTAGGACCACAGCACCACCTACTTATAGAAGGCACCCCGAGCCTTAGCCTGTCTGCATCTCCATCGGAAAGTGCGCTGGCCACATCCCTTTGGCCTGCAGGCAGTGTTCCGTCTCCCGCAAGCTCAGGCAGGGAGAGACCTCAGCTGTGAAGTGGTGGTGGAGAGAGCCCTGGGAGCAGCGACTGAACCCGGACGCCAAAAGGAGAGTGGACGAGCCCCTCGCCCAGGAATCGCTCTCTTGGAGCGAGACACAGCATCCCGGCGCTTGCAGTCGCGCTTGCCGGGCCGCGCGCTCCTGCTAGGCGAGCCAGTCCCGAGGACTCTCGGGGTCCCCGAACCCTGCTGCTGCTGGCGGGAACCCAGAGCTGCCAAGAGCTCCCGGCGGGTGTCGGCAAACTTTTTCTGAGCCCACGTGCTGACAAAAACCCCTCCTTGCTCCCCGAGCCTAGGATGGATCGCCGCGCCTAGGCAAACCTTGCAGCCAGAGGCTGGAGCGCACGGTAGGCGAGCCACACCTGGTGCCGCGGCTCCGGGATAGCCCAACCCGGGAGCTAAGGGCAGGAGAGAATCCCTTTAAAGCCCTGCGCTCCGGTGCTGCTTGAGCGCCTTTCCTTCAGAGCTCGCACAACGCCCTTTCCCCAGGGTCAGAAGCCACTGCTCAGCAGAGGTTGCTAATTCACTGATTGTAATCACCTTCCTCTCCAAGTCGCCTGCAGCTGTGCCATCTGCGTTAAAGGGCTGCGCGGCCCTTGCCAGTGAGTTCGCGTCCTCCCTCCCTCCTTTCTTTAAAGCAAGAGGCGCGAAGGTGCAGCTAGCTCCTTCGGGTTCTCTTCGTTCCTCACCTACCCTACTTCTCTTTCCTCCTCTCCTAGGTTCACAGCGGAGGGAGAGATGCTCACTGAGCCAAACTAACCATTGCAGCCTCAGGGCCAGTGGCATCTGTCTCTGAGTCCTTCCTAGGAGCGCTACCCGCACTGTCTCCTTGCAGGAGCCCCGCATTTCCTCGGCTTTGAGAGGTGTCTCTCCCCAGACCCACCGTCCAGATGCGTTTTCGCCTCTTCTCTTTTGCCCTCATCATTCTGAACTGTATGGATTACAGCCAGTGCCAAGGCAACCGATGGAGACGCAATAAGCGAGGTGGGTCGCGCTCAGCTGAAGGTGCCTGGGGTTCCAGAGTAGGTGTGAGTGTTGGGAGAGTTCATTTACATCTACGCGTTGGGGACTCGGGGGACATGCTTGTGCTTCACAACTTCCCACTCTCAACGTCTCAGATCTCCACAGAAGGCTTTCTTCTGCCCCTGGCAGGCGCATAATGAAGAGCTGGGAGCCTGGTGAGCTGGGCTGCCCTCCCGCAAGCGCTCAGAGATTCATCATGTGGTTCACAGCCTGTGTCGCCTAGCCTCTCCTGAACTCTTCTTTGGATCATATTTCTTATGTAGCACCCATTTTTTTTAGTATTCTCTTTTCTTCTTAATCATTATCCTCACAGTCCAAGTGTCTTTAATTTCCCGACCCACGTGCTCCCTAAATCCTGCCCCAGATAGTTTTAGACATGGTCTGGCATGTGTGGTTGTGTGGTGTGGTGTGGTGTGGTGTGTGGTGTGGTGGGGGATAGCGAGAAATGTCAAATTGCTTGGGAGAACCTGAATTGCCAAGAAAAAAGCAACACTGTTCCTCTTTTCTGGAACCTGAGAAGAGATGGGAACTTAATGAATTAAGTAGCGACTCCTGCTCTGGCTTTCTCAGGAAGTTCTCCCCTGCAGCGTGAATGTTTTTAAAAATAGGCTCACATTGCCCTGTTTGTTTGTTTTCTCAAAAGCAGCAATTTTGGAGAAGGGTTTTTGTTCTCAATGAAATTAATTCGAGGCCTTTTAAACGCTCACTTCTCCATCACCTGTGTGAAGGGTGAAGGCAGCTGGAAACCTCCAGAAAGATTTCGGAGAATTGGACTTTGGTGTGCGCACATTTCTGTACTGTCTTCAGTCTTACTGGGGGAGGTGGTTAACCCAAATGCATTTTTGAGCGTGTGGGGCCAGACACAATGAGGTTTTCTGGAGGGACTTAAACATAAACCACACCACACGGGCATAGTGTTTGAAGTACCAGCGCAGGGTCCTTGCACAACAGCCCTTTGTTAGCACCTGATGAAAGTCAGTTGTCTGACCACCAGTTTGGCCATTTACACCGTTAGACTTTGTCATGAGGCTTGTAGACCTTGATATTGTTTTTCCAGGATGTAAATGTCTCTGTCTGTGGTAGGTGAAGGACTCTGATCCTGCTAGTTTTGGAGACTATTATTATTATTGACATTTTGAAGGGCTTTAAGCTGTTCTCATGAGCTGAAGAGCCTGGCCTATTCCAGAGCAAGGCTCAGGGACGCTGATGATACTGGGCTTTGAAGGAAGCAGTGTTGTTGTTGTTGTTTTTTAATTGTTGCTATGTATCTCTGGCTTGTTATAAAGGATACATATATCCTTTCTCTGACTCATTTCTGACATTTGGAAAATAAACTTATTTTCAGAGATTACTATGTATAAAACATAAGGGAGAAATTCCTCCCCAAAAGCTGTGGAGTATCTGTCTTTTAAAAATGACTCTCCATCTCCTCACCCCTTCCCATGGGGAGGTGTCCTTTCTCCGTGCCGTTATTGTATATTCAGGTATTGCTTGTCAGAGGTGGCAACTTTGTATTTTACTGTGGTCCACAGTGTTTAGAGAAGCTACACCCACTTTTAAAAAGTGGAATTGTAATTGATTTTGTTGTGAACACCAAAGAGCATAAGGTTTGCAAAACACAGAAGTACGTAAAGATCCTTGGCACAGTCTTGATTGCTCTATGACTTACCAATTCAGTGATGGATTTCTGACTCACACTGCGGGCCTCTGTGGTCTAGTGGGGAAGAATTAAGCACAACTGTCTGAAAACTTCAATGTGGAGATGCTGCTTGGTGGAGAATGGCTTTACAGCACTCCTGCGGCCAAGAGCGATACTGCATGCATTTGTTTCTCCTATAGGGCCATCTCCCAGGCTCTCTGCCTGTGCTTTTCCTCTTAAGTATCTGAGTCAGATCCTATTTAGTTTCATAGCTTGCTTTAGCAAAATCTCTTGTAGCAATTGCCATCTACAGTCTCAAGTTCTGACATTTAAAAACCCACTTAGAAACTGTGAAACAGTAACATGTGCCAAATCAACCTTGTCGCTTCATAAAGTTTGAAGGCTCTCAAGTACATGTTGATCGGTATGGCTGTTTCAAAAGTGCCTATCAAAGTATGTTTCTGGCTTTCTCTCCCTCAACAGATGTCTCTTCCTGAATCCCAAGTTTATGCCTAAAATAACTACAGTTTTTTAAAGTGACCATACTATCTGTGCCAACAAAGGGTGCACTGTGTTTTTAATTAAAAGTGGAACTCCTTAAAGGGCTGGCTAGACAGCAGGGTCATAGTAGCCTTTCTGCCCTGCAAGGAAGCTTAAGGACTGTATTGTGAGAATATTGAAATGAATAGAGATCTAACTCAAGTTGTGTGTATTGTTCCTCTTCACAAACTTAAGCTGATTTTAATTGATCTCATGTCCACTGATTGATCCTACACCAATTGTTGTGCATACCAAACAACTGGCTTTTCCAAAGGAGATTGATTTAAATTAGTTTTTTTATTTTTTTAATTTTTTTTGTGTGTGTGAATGCCTGACTACCAGCCATATC
>CM053752.1:52591264-52613542 GCA_028658305.1 Pachyuromys duprasi
TTTTTTTTTTTTTTTTTCTTTTTTGTATTCCATCTGCAAATAATCAAACCTTCACTGTGGCACATTCTCAGAACTCCTTTGGCATTATGTTTAGTCTGCTCCATGATCTCAGATGCTCCTTAATATCATTTTCTTAATGAAATAAAATCTTTGGCCGGGATCAGATCATTTAGTCAGTTAAAATCAATTGCATCCAGTCAGAAATAGAGAGCAAATGTATCATTTAGCCTTATGTTTTATTTCAAAGATATCCAGAAGGTTGAGAAAATAAAATATCAACCTTGTCAACTTTGGGGCAAAACTTTGTCCCATGAAGACCATCATAGCCTACCACTGGATTTTCTTCCCTTTATTTCATAAAAGTACATTTAATGGTCACTAATAGGGCCCAGCTGAAACAATTTTATTAATTGGGTACAAGCACAGTGCTGAGAATGCATATCTTTGTAGAAGGGACACACATGCCAATATTTTGGTAGGCTGATTGACAACTTATGTTTTGTCTGCATAGTAACTCTTCACATTTGTCAGCCCCTTCATTCCTCTTCACTTAGTAAGTAGTCCCTACAAGCTACTGTTAACACCACCTCTCTATCTGTCTTGGCTTCTTGTGATTTAGTTGCATTCTTAAATGGGGTTCTTTAGTTTTATTTACTTACTTTATGGGGCAATTACAAGCCACATCTTTTTTTAAAGATGAATTACTGAAAATGTAAAATATAAGTTTATTATGGCCTTTCAGAATTTCTTGAGCTTGGAGTATGGCGGCTTAATCTGCTTTCACTTCCACTCCTTGGACCTGCTTGGTTATAGCAGAGTCAGGGATGCACATAGAAAAGAGACACTTAGGGGCCTATAGCTTGTGTTTCTGGTAGGCGTGGCACTCCAAGAGCTGTTGCTTATTGTATTTTCTCTCAGAAGCTTCCAGCACTTCTCCATCCATAACATCTTGTGTTCACAAAATTACTTTTGGCTTCTTCTACAAAGATGAAGTGTTTATCACGAACAGTGCAGTGTGTTTCTGGCAGCTGAGGTTGGGGAAAAAGACAGCAATTTCTCCTTAACTGTATTGAGCTAAATTAATTTGTTTGTCATTTATAATTCAACGATGAGACTTGGAGGTATTTGTTTTCCATAAGTACTTTTTAATAATGGCTTATTTCTTCCAGTACCCTTTCAAAAAATACAAACTAACACATGGAACATATTAACCTACACTTAAAAGCTTCAAAATACATTTCGTATGCATGCTTACTTTCTTAAGTTCCAAAGTAGTTCAGAAAAGTTGATGTGATGTTTAACTTTCACCATAAACATGCTTTTTCTTTTCTTCATTCCCCCAACCCCCTATTGGCTGCTTTTGCTTCCAGCATAATTGCATCAGTTTTTCTGGCCAGTGTTTTAACCAGTACAACGAGGTCAGGAAATTGCTGAACTCAGACCAACATCTTATTTGCCACTGACATTTGGAAAGGATTCAGAATAGGTGATGTTCTCTGAGCCTTCCATTTAATTCTGGCATACTTTATCTACTCTTCCAACTAAGCCTGAGTAGAATCCAATACTGCAGCAATCACAAGCTGAAAATGACACTTGTAATTCCTTAATGCAAAACTACCTTTTGATTTATTCAGGAATTGGCCAGTTCCTAGGTTATCGTTATACTTATTATATTTATTCTTTTATTTCTTTTATACTAACTGACTGCCTTTAAATCTTTCTCCCCTTTTTCGAATATAGTAACTCCTATCCCCTCAAGTCCAGAAGATAAATGACAGACAAATCTTTTGCTATAGTGATTGATCTGTTGATCTCCATTGAAAAAGAGGTGCTAAGCTTTGTGGTAATGATAAAGTTAAATTTTTGGAACTTTTCAAGATGTCATTAGGGTCATTATCCTGCTCTCTCATTATGCTTAGGAAATCGAGGACTAATCCCTAGGGACGACTGTATTATAGTTTCAGCTGAAACAAAAGTATAAGATGATAATTGTGGTATAATATATGTATATGTACATATTATGATGAAGGTGTCTATGTATGCATATTTGTGTGTGCAGAGAGTACAGTAGAAAAGGTTCGATAATGGAGATTTAACATTTTAGAAATAAAATTATTGCTTACTCTTCTTTAGTCTCTCCTTTCCTTTGTTTTTCTCTAAGGATGTAAGAATTAGGATCAAGGTGGGGTGATGAGCTAAGGGTGCTGTTTTTCTCCGAGGCCTATCTCACCTCTGTTCTTTCCTCTGAAGCTTTCTCTCTGTTGGGCTCTTCAGCTACTCTGCAGTGCTGCCAACCCAATGTCTTGTTTTAAATTATTATTTTTAGTTTTAGTTTTAGTTAACATACACAATAATGGGCTTTGTTATGGCCTTTCCACACATACATGCTATCATACTTTGTTCCTCTTGAACCCCTCCCACTGACCTTTCCCATCATTTCCTGTCTTGCTGGCCACCTGCCGCTTCTCAGATAGTGGCCCCTCTGTCCTCATGTCACATGCGTTCTTTTGCCTTCTCTTGCCCCCTCACCACCCTTGTAATATCACTGTCCGATCTTCTCTCCCTCTTTTCACATTCCTTTTCTTGTTTGCTGTGCTTAGTAATCTTGTGGGCATCGATTTTGGAGTTGGTTACAATCCGGCTTCCATTGCCATTCTTTTTTATGAAAGGAAAAAAGGAAATTTATTCAAGATTATTGGTCTTTGCTTTTATAATAGTTTTATTTAACAGCAAAACAAAGGTCGATGAGGAGATTATCTTTGAAAAATAATTTTGTAATTGACCCAGACAGTGGTGATGCAGGTATCTAATTCCAGCACATAGGAGGCAAAGATAGTTGGATCTCTGTGAGTTCAATGATAGCCTGGTATGCAGAGCTAGTTCCAGGACAGCTGGGACCACGTAGAGAAATGCTATCTCAAAAAAAAAAAAATCAACCATCTAGCCAACCAACCAACCACCAATCAACCAAACAACCAACCACCACCACCACAGCAACAAACCTAACCAACCAACCAGCCAAATACTTTTATAATTTAATTTTATGTATACGTGTAGGTGCTTTGCCTACATGTATGTTTATGTACTATATGTGCAACTGTTGCCTCAGACCTGGTGGCTAGAAATGCCCATCCCCTGAGAGACTGAGTTATAGAGAGTTATGAATTGCCTTGTGGATGCTAGCAAATGAACCTAGTCTTTTGGAAAAGCAGACAATACTCTTAACCACTGAGCCATCTTGCCAGTCTGCAAAAAAGTTTTCTCAATGGCCATTTGTACTCTGTACTTTACTGGTGACATCAATTTGATCCTTTGTGACTCATCCTCAGGAGATACTGTATTGTCTTTTTTTCGATGAAGGTTTCTTCCTCTACTTAGTGATACTGCATTGTAGGTTTTGTTTCCAGTTTTCTCTCCATTCCCAATTGTTGGTTCTTATTCAGAACAGGTAGGCCTATTATTTATTTACCTTTATTCTCTTTATTTTCTCTCCATCCCTGTTTTTTTCAACTTTTACTTCCCAAAGCACTTTTCAACTTTAGTTTTTAACTTTTCATTTTAGGCTTCAGATTACATCACACTCTGATTTCCCAACAACCCGTGATACTTGGATAGATGTTTTATGTAAACTTGGGCTTGACAACTTGTTTCCTCCTCATGGCTCTCCCCTGGACACATGCCTTTGCTTGTGTTCCTGGTTTCTACTCATGGGGTTTCTGTGTGTTAAGACTGTGAGTTTTGTTCTTGCTTTGACATTTCTTTTGCCTTCTAAAATTTATCAGTTCATTTCAGTTGAGACTATTCTTTAATTGTTGAGTATGCCTTAGATATATTTATTAAACATAAATATATGTTTTTAATTTTCAGTCATATTTGCTATCTTTGACCTTGTAGCCTTTTTATCTAACAACATCTTTGTCTTTCCTATTCCAACCCTTCAGAATCTGGGAGGCAGAGGCAGGCAGATCTCTGTGAGTTTGAGGCCAGTTTGGTCTACAGAATGAGTTCCAGGACAGCCAAGGCTACATAGAAAAAACCTTGTCTCAGCAAGCAAGCAAGCAAACAGAATGCTGCCACATGCATCATTCCCAGACACAGATCTACTCATGTTAATTAACTGCTCATCAGCATCAAACCATCCAGCCTCAATCTTACCCACAGGGTTTGGGTCAGCCTCTGCTACATGGTAGTCTGTGTTGCAACATTCTGATTAAAGAATGTACCCACCCTCTCCCTCCCCAGAGCATCACATAGTTAAACTGCATCAGGCTACTTCACTTGCATTGTTGAAAGTGTTAGGTTACCTAGTTACAAAGCCATCAACACTGGACAGCCTTCTTGGAATTACCTGTTTGCCTTTTCTGAGGCCCAATGACTTTATACCTATTTAACTTTTTAGCTTTTCTTGTTACTCCTAAATGGTTCTTCTTTTCTTCCTTATTCTGGGTATTTTGCTGCATGTGTTTTCCTACTCTGCATATCTGTATGTCAGCATTAACTATGGTACTGATACCTTCACATTCCTTGCTGTACCCAACAGAGTATTTCCTAAAAAAATTGCAGCTAAATAAATAGATATTAAATAGATTTCATTGTCTATCCTTAGGACATTTTGGTGACTTTAGATTTACAGTGTTTTGCACATAGTTGAAGTTTTAATGTCCAACTGTCAGTTGTAATCTCATTATTTACTATGGATATCTAAGAGCATCCCCACCCAGCACACAGTGTCAGTCTTTGAAATTCTAGTATGTCAACACATGCATTGGACCCAAGCACTTGCCGGTCACTTAAATAATAGTTTGATAGTTCCCTAGGTGGCTTTTGACTAGAGGATAGTGTAGGGAAATTCCTGGGATAGGCATGCCTATATTTCTATAAATACTTCTTTTAGAGAAAGGAGCAACAATGGACTTGTATATCCTGGATACTTTATTTATATGAATGAATAAGTCATTGAGGAGAAATTAAATGAAAGATAGGCACTTTAAGAGGCATTCATTCTAATATTATAGATAAATAAGTGCAAGAAGCATTTATTCTTTATTTTGATACTTCCAACTTTGACATAATATATCCAAAAAATCATAGTTCTATGAGACATAGGGATATTCATGTGTCTATGTAGACAAGTCCCTTCATAGACGTGAAGAGGGTAAGAAGAGTTAGATTTCATAATTCCTTTCAGAATCCTAGCATTTCATTGCTATGTGTAGGTGGTGCTTGCTTGATAACGAAGATAAGATGCTTAGTAACATAATATGTGAATTTTAAACCTAATGGTTAAGAAACAAATGAGTAGAACTAGATCCCAACCCTTCTGAATTAATCAGCATTTTGATATATAAATATTTGCAAAAAATGGAAATCATTTTAAATTTTGATCCAAAAGATTTAGAGACTATAGACTTTAATTAGTCTCAAAATGTCTTACAGCTCATAATTATACTAATAAAGACTGACATTAAATAACTGGAAGTTAAAGATGGAGTAATTAAGGGACCATAAGTATATTGTAGTGAAAATTTGCATAATTGGTATGTTTTCACCAATTTAGAATATGAGTTATACCTCCTTTTTATTTTTGAGACTCCAAGAGCCAGAACATGTGACTATGACATATGTACATATTTGTGCTTGCATTTGTTATATGCATGCCTTTGTAGTGGCATGTATTTTATGGATCTACATACATTATAATCAAAGCAACCAATCAATGATAGAAAGACATTAAAATATTTTTACTTCCTTACTCTAAAATGTAGTGGAAGCAATTAGTGATAGCTTTTCTTACCTTGTCCTTTGAAGAAAACATTTATAATTTACCTGGAGCCATTCCTTTTTAATGATATATTGATAAAAGAAGTACTAACCAAAGAGACATTTCCCATTGAGCAGATGTGATGAATTTGGAATTCAAGAGAGGGGCAACAGCTTTTTTGTGCTTCCTGGAATTAAAAGCAAAACTTGGTTTAAGAGATGTTGGTTAATTGAAACCTTAATGAACATGGTGCCGAATGACTGCTTCAAAGTGATGAAAATTTTGTCTCCTATAAGCTTTTATTTCCTGTGTGGGGTTTCAGCCATTCTCTAGGACACACCTACTATAAGGCCACATCAGAGACTTATCAAATAATTCTTTTGGCATAGTTCCCTTCTTCAAAGATCATAATAACCTTCTTAGTGGCTGAGACCTCCCTAAGAGAACACAGCTCTTTCAAAGCACCTTCTTCACCTGATTACAGAGAGACAAGAGACAGCACCTCATGTCAGGACCCAGTTCCTATTCCACGAATATGAAATTCCTATGATGCTATCAATTTTCCATGGTCTTTACCTATGCACAGATGTTAGTTTGTGTAATGGTTGCCCCACTGTCTTGTGTCAGCTTCCGGTATGGAAATAGAGGAGATAGCTGTAGTGATAAAAATCTGTTGTAATTTTCAGCCAAATGATACACAGCATCAGCTACAGAATGACTGGATGTATCACACTTTCAGTCTACAGAGTGCTTAGAGCCAGGGCTTGGTACTCTGCATCTGGAGTGGTATGCTAGATCCTACCTTCTTTGTCAGCACATTAAATGATTTTTATACCTCGATGGCTTTTGTCCCTTACCTGTTGCTGAGAAGACATACAACTTGTGAATCAAGCACCTCAGCAATTAAAATGTATAGGCCAATAGAGGGCACACTTTGCATTCTTTTCCTGCTTTGTTCTTAAGGTTCTGTAGGATTTCTATCTATTTGGTTTCTTGGCAGTCCTGCTCTGCTTTCCCCACTGATAACATGATTATCTTGATATCATTAGATAGAGGAACAAAAGCAAGGAGGAGTACCTAGAGATTTAACTATTCCCAAGCACTTTTGGCTTGGGTTCCTTATCCTCTCTCCAGAAACCAACCTCACAGTTTTAATGCTTGTGACATGGATATTAAAGTTTGAATTTGTCTTATTTTGAAGTTAAACACTAGCTTCTATACCCGCTTATAAAAATGCCAATTTAAAGTGATTATTTAAATATTTTCCATAAAAGTGCATGCTTTAAAGTTTAAGCTGATGATAAAGTTTGGAGTTGCGTAAGGGACTCCAAATTAGCATTTCTCTTTAATCATTACAAATGGATTAATCATACATGCACATATACCCCTCACATATTAGTGCTTGAAAATGGTGGTCATTTTTTTTTGTTATTATTTTCTGAAAGTGGTTATTTAATCTTATATGAAAATATAAAATCTACATTAAAAAAGTGTGCTTCCTCTATCTTGTATAATAAAATGTAACTTAGGGCTTAAAAAAATCTATCATTTCATTATTCTCCTCACATGCATTCCAACACACCTTTCATGTACTCAAAGCTAGATTTTGATATACAGGGATTTATGCTATGGCAATGTTAATCTGCACAGTTCGCTAAGGCTCCCTCCCCCATTTTTTTCCTTCAAGACTTTGAAGCTCAAATTTGTCCTGTTGGGATGCCCAATCTGTTCTTCTCTCGCCATGAGGATTAATTTAATTGAATCGAATCACAGTGTAGTATTTATTCTATGATGAAATGACACATCCTGTATACACCTCCCAAAACAGATTCCTTTGAGATAACTATGTTTATTCTCTGTTGTTCCATGGCTCTTGGTGCTCTTTTAGTAATGCCCTTCTCTGTCTAAGAGATACTTGCTGAAGGTCCAGTTAACTAGGGAGAATTTCCGATAGGATTCCCAGTTCCCATACTGAAGTAGGTACTAAAATGAAGCAGTCTTGGTCTTTGATTTGTGTGTCTTATAGATAAAAATAATTTGTGGAAAATTAATGCCAAGTATTGGCACTTTTGTTTTGATGTTGTTGTAAAGGTGCTTTCTTTCATACATTTGCATTCTCTCTCAATCTATGCTCAGATGCTTAAGGGTCAGGCCTTTTGGGGTACTGTGAGGGGCTCTTGGGTGCTAGTTCTGGGCTATGATATGGTGATAGAAAACAACCTAAGGTAGATGAGTGGAATGAACAAACTTGTTCACCTTTTCTATTTCTTCAAGGTATACCTAACGGTGTACAGGAGGTAGAATTATTCTTCTTATAGCCTTTCTTTCATATATATGTTGCTACCCACCTTCTTCAGCATAGCATGATAGAGAAATTTTTCTGGAGTCAGGAGACCCACTAACTAGGAACAACAACAACAGCTCACTGATACCTATAAAGTGGACAGGTGTCAGTCTTCCAAATTACTTTTAGTGCGTTGGTTGAGGCTAATGTATTGTGGAGTTGGGGAAGTGTGTTTGACCACTCCTGATGGCAAGTAATGGCACAGACAATGTAACTCTTGCTAAATCCTGCTAATTATGAAAGACCTTTACCTCTTCCTTTAAGATGTGTTATCTGAAAATAGATAGAAAGCTTAAAAAACTACTCCTTATAGATTTGATGTCTGAATTGGGACTCCAGTGTGATTTACTTGCTCCTTTACACAGAGATCCTTTATGCATTAACCCTTTGTAGCTACCGGGGTGATCTCAACATGCCAGTGACTTGAAATGATTTCATTGCTACTCTAAAGGCTTCTGTGCATCAAACACTCAAATTTGTTTTGAATTTAGAGAGAAAGGGTTGAAGGAGTGGGGGAGGTGGTTAGTCCTAGAAAAAAGAAAAAAAAAAGCAGAAACATGTTCATCGTCTTCAGTGCACAAGGCTCATCAAGTGTGAAGAAATTGTGAATTATGTATTCTTTTGAAATAATGTAAAATTAAACTTATTCATAAGGAGGAAAGTAAATGTTGATATTTAGAAAACTATCCATTAAACAAAATAAAATGTAATTACTAATTAAAGAGACACTTGAACACCCCGACTTTAGAGTTTGCTTTTTCTAAGCAATAGGAACCCTTAAGGGAGTGTATTGAGTCGGTATTTCCAAATGCATGATGTTCCAGAACCATTCACGCAGGAAAAGTTAGAATGTGGACAGCTGAATCCATGTGATACCTAATAGCTACTTACATTGAATTCTTGCTAACAATGTTTGAACAAAGATGAGACTCTTGCCATTCTAAACAGAGGACACGAAACTAAATTGCTTCTTTAGAGTGTTCACCAAAAGCCTACATCACTGGTGTGGCTTCCAGTAATAAATAATGCACTTTGATGATTGGTCTGAATTCCTAAAAGAAGGCATGTTTATCAGTTCTTAAGTGTCATTGATCTCAGTTTGAAAAATTACAGTTACAACCAGCATGAGTTGGTACCATATAAACATTATTTTCTATAATGAAGGAACTTTGTCAAGATAAGTACTTGACAAATATTGATTAACAGCTACAATTTGAAATAGCCTAATGGGTTTAACAGCCTATTTGGGTCTAGCAGTATAGCTACATCCCTTACATAACTTTAGCTAATTTCTTATGTGTTTGATAAAGAAGGGATTGGCATTCACCTGAGAGAATTCTCTGCCATAGTGGATGTATCTGTCTTCAGTCTTATTTGAAGTAGTATTTTCTTAGAGATTCAATTAAAGACAAATTGTATGCAAACCTGTTTTTGGTAGAATGTGAAGTAGAATAGAACACTTAATATGCTGGGTGATTATAGAAACAAAGCAGTGACTGCGAGTGATGGGATGAATTTATTAATGAAAATGTAACCACAAAACACATATAACTAATTGAACTAATTGGAGACCATGGATATTAGTAGTTTTTTTTGTTTTTGTTTGTTTGTTTTAGATATAGTCTTACTATGAAGCCCCATCTGACCTCAAGTTCCTGATTCTCCTGTCTCAGCCTTGGTAGTGCTGAAATAATAGGTGTGGGATACCACATTGAACTTTATTGATTTTTGACTTATTCCAAGATTATGATGTGACAAAATAAAAATGGACTGTATTAAGAGATATTGATTTTTAACTTATCCTAAGATTATGATGTGACAAAATAAAACTGGGCTGTATTAAGAAATATATCTATCTTGACTCAAGAATAAAGCAGATGAAGTCCCCAACCCATGGCAGTCTTCTGTACGATTCTGAATGCTGCTCCTTTCAGAAGTATATTGGAAATATACATTATGATGTTGTATTATTTGCTGTAACTGAGTGCCACATTCTAGTTGGATAAAAACACCAGAGACTCATTTTCCCACAGGTTTAGAAGCAGCATGTCCAATATTAAGACAATAATAAGTCAGCAAGCTTAAGTGTCTGCTGAGACTCTAGAGGGTAATGTCTTATGGTCTTTTCCTGCTTCTGGTAGACCAGTATCCCTAGGTTGGCAGGTAGGATAACTCTAGGCCCTGACTCCTTCTTTGTATGCTCACTTCCTTCTGTGTTTCTCTCTTGCTTCTAATGAGAACCCACTATGCTAGATGGGGTGGTACAGTCCTCTTAATCTAAGCATTTATGAGGCTGAGGAAGGGAGGAACAGGAAGTCAAGGTGGCCATCCTGGGATGCCTGGTGAATCTTTGTTTTAAAACAAAACAAAATAATGGCAGGTAAAGAATACCAGTTATACTGTATTACCACTCAGCTTACTAGTATCTTATTTACAACTATAAAAACCCTGTTTCCAAACAGGTACTGAGAATAAGGTATATTTTTGAAGTCCACAGTATACACATAACATGATGACTGCAATCAAAACCTATAGTCCTTAAACTTTATTTTCACAATAGTCCATAGAACAGATACCATTATGTGGTGATAACAGTAATAAGTACCAAAGGTGATTTACCAGTAGTACTGATAGAAGTCATATGTATTTCACATAAAGGATGAGTCCTCTTATTTTTTTTATTTTATTTTAATCACAGGTCATTGACTTGTATCCCAGCCGTAGCCCCCTCCCTCTTTTCCTCTCAATTCCACCCTCCCTCCCTCATCTCCTCCCTGCCCCCTTCCAAGCCGCTGATAGGGGAGGACCTCCTCCCCTTCCATCTGACTCTAGCTTATCAGGTCTCTTCAGGAATGGCTGCAATGTCCTCTTCCGTGGCCTAACAAGGCTGCTTCTCCCTCAGGGGTTGGGGAGGTCGAAGAGCCAGCCATTGAGTTCATGTCCAAAATAGTCACTGTTACCCTTACTAGTGTACCCACTTGGGTATTGAGCTACCATTTGCTACATACAAGCAGGGGTCTAGGTTATAACCATACATGGTCCTTGGTTGGAGAGACAGTCTCATAGAAGACCCCTGTGCCCTGATATATTTGGTCCTTGTGGGGCTCCTGTCCCCTCTAGGTCATTCTAACTCCTTCTTCTTTCATATGATTCCCTGCACTCTGCCGAAGGTTTGGATTTGGGTCTCGGCATCTGCTTTGGTACACGTGTCATCTTAATTGTAATTCAAGGACTTGAGAACACAGTGACATAGGGGATGGGGCAGTGTAGAGATAGTCCATGCATGTTAATGTTTGCAGTTTATAATCCCCAGTTTCTCTCTGCTTTGTGCAGCTCTTCAAGAATCTAAAGATTTGCTTATTCATTCCTTTGTAGACTCAATCCATGCATTGATTTTGCTTTGTATTACATAGCTCTTTTCCTGAAGCTGAACATGGGGTTCAGCTGTTTCCCCCAAAGCTTACTATCCTTTAAGAGCTGTGACTACTCTTTAGGAAGCATTATAGTAATGTCAAGGTTACCTGTCATCATGGCCTGTGGTGATTATGAGCAATATCTGACATTGGCATTGGGAAGCAAATGGGCTTTTTCTATTGCTATGCTACATCTAAAGTTCTTGTGAGACTATTTAATTGTTTTGAGAATTTTGTACATGAGTATTCTGTTTACATCATTTTCACCTCCTTTTTCTCTGCAACTTCTGTATCCTCTTCACTTTTGCTTATACTCTCGTTCTTTAATTGTTACATATGTGTGCACACATGCATCTATATCTATATATCTATATATATCTATATCTATCTCTATCTATCTATCTATCTATCTATCTATCTATCTATCTATCTATCTATCTATCTATCTATCCTACTGAGTTTATTTAGTGGTGCCTGAAGTGTATTTGTTATGGCAGACTGTCCACTTAAGATTTAACAGTCAATCAGGAGGCTTCATCCTGAAGATGTTTCATTCTCCCTCTTTCAGTAGCCATTAATTCCCATGAGGCCTTTTGAGACTTCCTACATGTACATTAGTGAGTCAACTGTAGGTCTTATTCATTTTAAGCTTCTGTGAACTTTTAAAAGTGCACAGGAAGGCAGAGGGGTTGTGTAGCATATAAACCCTCACTCTATTGTGAACATTAAACAATTAAGAATTTTCTATAATTAATGTATAATATTACTTTTGTGTGTTGAAGTTCTATAAAGCAAATACCAAGTTTATGCTATCTTATGCTATATATTTCTAAATACATTTCTTATAAACATGAACACGATATTTCCAGGTTGTAATGTGATTCAGGTACATAACAAAATTATTTCTTCCTTGGCAATACCATTATTAACCATTCATAGTAGATTTCCTGACTTACCTCAGCTCTTTTTGTATAGCTGGCATGCCTGAAGCAACATTTAAAAATCCTACTACCAAGTCATTCATTTAGCTGAATGTACCTAAAGATTCTCTGTAAAAATTTTTGTAATTTAATGCCTACAATTGTGATGGCTAATCTTGATTGTCAACTTGACACACCTGAGAAGAGAGACAATCAGTTGAATTGCCTCTATTAGATTGGCCAGTGGGAATAGGGGGAATATTTTTGATTGTCAGATGATGTAGGAGGTCCTAGTTCACTCTGGGCGGTACACCCCTAGGCAGGCAGGTTGGCCTGAGCTATATAAAAATGCTGTTCGAGGAAGCCAGAAGGAGCAGCCCAATAAGCACTTCTCCTTGGTGGTCTCTGCTAACTTCTTGAAGGTTCCTGTCCTGTTTTTATCAATGGTGGGTTGTGATGTGGCAGTTGTAAGATAAAATAAATCACTCTTTCACCCAACCTGCTTTTGGCCATGCTGTTTATTACAGCAAGAGAAAGAAAGCTAGAACAGTATTATTCATGTTAATCCATTTTTTCCTGTGACATCTCCATATATATATCACAGTTCTTCAAGATTTCCCCATTCTAGGATAGTATTTCTTGACCACTCATTGTGTGTATGTGTGTGATCGTAAGTGTGTGTGTTCTGTGGAGTTTTTTTTTTTTAAGGTGAGTTTTCCACGGAATATGTAACCTTTGCTCCTTTGTGTGGTTCATTTGACTTCTTTTATCTTCTACAATTTTGGCCAACTAAAATATTTTTCTGGACACCTGTGTTAGATTCACTCTTCTGGCTTAGGGTACTTCACAAGGGTTGCTGTGAGCTTCATGATATGTTACACCAGAGGGCACAAGCACACACATCTTGTGATCGTAAGAGTAAGAAATGAGTTATTGTGGTATTGGCTAGTTGATCCCTTCATTGTCAGGTTCCCATTAGCCTTTCATGTAATGGTTTCTTCTACTGATGATCTATGTTTGAGTCATCAGTTTCATTAAGATTGCAAAACAGTGTGCCTTAAGAAGAATCTTTCTACATTTATTAGCTGAAAGTCTGTTAAAAATTGTTCGTTTTCAACCATAGATTTTTTTTGTGTGTGAAAGTGAGGTCTCATAGCAAAACAGACAAAGAAACAAAACCAAAACCTAAGTAAAACAAAACAAACAAACTCCCCAGGTCTCCATTCTCTGCTAAATTTTCACAGCAAAACATTGATCTGTATGTACCAAGGCAGTGAGCTGATTTTCACTACAGGAGAGTCAAATGCCTTTGTTTGTCTCAGACCACGGCTTGTCAGATGGGGGAAGTCAGATCTTCAGCAGCCTCTGTCAACTGAACTTTGTTAGGCGTCTTCTTGTGACATTTCCTATTATTGGCTTTTAGCGAAGGCTCCAAGTGAGCAAGCAGCTGCTTCAGCCTGGTGTACTTTGAGGTTCATTGAAACAAACAAATAAGCACTCAAACATCAAAAAAGAAAGAAAGCAAGAAAAAAGAAACAACACACTTGGTGCAACAAAACCAACCCTGTGGAAGATTTAGAGAGAAGGGGAAAGAACATATCTGAGGTTTTTAGAATACAAAGAATGCCACCTGAGAGGAAGTAGTTTCTCAAAGCTTGACCCACATGGAAGCTAAGCACTTGGCTACTGCACCAGTGGCCCATCCATGACTGATTTTCTGCTGGATATTTTCACCTTGTAGACCTATAGAAAGAAGATCTTAGATTTCATCTTTAGTGGTTGATAGAGAAATTGTTAAAAGAAAAAAAAAAGGCTTTCCTAGTTTATGGTTGCAGTTAGTTTTTCCTGATTGTAGAAATTTTTACATGGTTAAAAATTGGACTCACTACAAGTTAATAGTGGTATAGAATTTATAATAGTCTTTTAAAATCTAACAGTTATTATATTCACGTTTTAAAAAAATCTTGAGAAGACTAAATGAAGGAGCTTTTATTAGTTATTAATATAAATTGTGAAATTAAGCTGTATGTAAGTTATAAGACCCCTGTTTCCAGAAAAATACCATACTGTTGGTGTGATTTCCTTGTTCAAAAAGTATCTTCATAGTACATTTTGAAAAAATATTTCTGGGAAAGAAAAAAAAGAAATATTGCCAGGGATTGAACCTAGAGCCTCGGGTTTTCCAGTGAGGCTCTCACCTACTTAGCCCCACTATAGGCTATGTAGTACTTTTAAAAGAGCAAAAAGTATTGCAACTAAAGAAACTGATTATATTGTGAACCAGAAAATGAATGAAGAATGCATACAGGTTCTTTTATTAATAAAAGAAAGGGATAAGTTCTCTTTAACCTGCATTTTTAGAGTACATAAATAAATGACATGAGTTACTCCTTCCATGCTTTAAAAAAATTTGGTTTTTGAAAGTTGTTTTTTGCAATAGCTTATTTTGTCAAGATGTTTAGGTGTTTGGTTTTGGGACCAAATAGTATGTTTTTTACATCCGCATTCATGTAGGTTTTTTATTTTTATTTTTTCAGTTATTTTTTCTTTAAAATTTTTTTATTAATTACAGTTTATTCACTTTGTATCCCAGCTGTAGCCTCCTCCTTCATCCTCCCTCTCTCCCTCATCTCCTCCCCTTCCCCAGCCACTGATAAGAGAGATCATCCTCTCCTTCCATCTGACCCTAGCCTATCACGTCTCATAAGGACTGGCTGCACTGTCTTCCTCTGTGGCCTGGTAAGGCTGCTCCTCCCTCAGGGGGAGGTGATCAAAGAGCAGGCCAATCAGTTCATATCAGAGACAGTCCCTCTTCCCCTTACTAGGACACCCACTTGGACACTGAGCTACGATGGGCAGGGGTTCTAGGGGTTCCATACGTGTTCCTTGGTTGGAGTACCAGTCTCAGAAAAGACCCCTGGGCCCAGAATTTTTGGTTCTGTTGTTCTCCTTGTGGAGCTCCTATACCCTCCAGGTCTTTTTGTCTCCCCCTTCTTTCATAAGGTTCTCTGCACTCTGCCCATAGTTTGTCTATGAGTTTCTAAAATGAATATGACTTCCAAATTCTTTAATTATTAGGAGGCAAATAGATACCAAACTACCAGTAATCTTTCTATGAAGTAATGATCACTGAAAATTTTGGAATTTTTCATTCCAGTTTTTTTCTTCTCTGATATAAGCATAAAATTAGGGAAAAAATTGTCACAGGCATATGCTCTTAGCATTCTAACAATTTGGAATGTCGGCACCATAGAATAGTCATCAAGACAATTAAAAATCTGTTTCCTATTGGACAGCTTATGCTGAAAAAATTATATTTTAAGCTTTTATTTTTGATTATGTGTGTGTGGGGGTGTGTATGTGAGTGCAGATGGGTGTCTAGATAGACCAGAACACATCAGATCCCCTGGACATGGAGTTACAGGTGAATGTGTGTAATTCCATGGCTTGATATACTAGGAACCCAAGTCTGGCTCTGTGGATGAGCAAGAAGCAGTTTTACACATTGAGCCATCTTTCAATCTCTAATACTGAAAACTTAAAAACACCGGATTGTTTATTTAAAATGCTACTATGAATGTATTTTTTAATGTATTTTCCACACTTTTGCATGTCTTTGACAGAATAGATACGCTAATATATTATAATGATTACAGTCATTGACCAGTTAATGTGTGCCAAACATATTTTCTTGTTACATTCTGTTTTGGTTTGTGATGCTACAGATTGAACTCAGAGCCTCAGGTGTGCTAGGTAAGTTCCCCATCACCAACCTATTCTTTAGTCCCTAGAAGCAGAGTTCTTAAGGCCATGTATTATTTAGTCATCCCAAACCTTCTTGACAGGCCTTATTTTCTCCCATTTTACAGATGAAGCACCAAAGGTGCTGATGAGTAAATGGTATTTCCAAGGTCACAGAGTTGGCAGCGGCAGACTTGAGGTTCAGTCTGGGTGTCCTGGCTCAGCCATGCCCTTTACCATCAAGCTGGAGATGTGAGGCTCTTGATTTCACTGCCAGTGGTTTTCTAGAGCAATGTGCTATTTGTAATTCTTTAGGTGAGAATGGTGGATGTATTGCTTTGGGCCTCTGACAATGTTTTATTTATTTTCATTCTTTTTAAGTTACAGTTTATTCATTTTGTATCCCAGATGTAGCCCCCTCCTTCATTCCCTCCCAATCCCACCCTCCCTCTTCTTCTATACTCCTTCCCCAGTCCAATGATAGGGGAGGTCCTCCTTCCCTTCCATCTGACCATACTCTATCAGGTCTCATCAGGACTGGTTTCTTTGTCTTCCTCTGTGGACTGGTAAGGCTACTTCCCCCTCAGGTGGAGGTGATCAAAGAGCCAGCCCATGAGTTCATGTTGGAGATGGTCCCTGGTCTTATTATTGGGGAACCCTCTTGGATACTGAGCTGCCTTGGGCTACTTCTGTGCAGGGGTTCTATGTTATCTCCATGCATGGTCCTTGGTTAGAGTATCAGTCTCGGAATTGACCCCTGTGCCCAGAGTTTTTGGTTCTGTAGCTCTCCTTGTTGAGTTCCTGTTCCCTCTAAGTCTTTCTATCTCCCCCTTCTTTCATAAGATTCCCTGCACTCTGCCCAAAGTTTGGCTATGCATCTCAGCATCTGCTTTAATACCCTCCTGGGTAGAGTCTTTCAGAGTCCCTCTGTGATAGGCTCCTGTTCAGTTCCCTGTTTTCTCCCTCTTCTGATGTGCATCCCATTTGCCTTTCTGAATGAAGATTGAGCATCTTACCCAGGGTCCTCCTTCTTGATTAGCTTCCTTAAGTATACAGATTTTACTATGATTGTCCCGTATTATATGTCTAATATCCACTTATACATGAGTATATACAATGTGCATCTTTCTGCTTCTGGGATACCTTATTCAGGATGATCTTTTCTAGATCCCCTATTTGCCTGCAAATTTCATTTCTTTGTTTTTAATTGCTGAGTAGTATTCTATTGTGTAAATGTATCACAATTTCTGTATCCATTCCTCAACTAACGGACATCTGGGTTGTTTCCAGGTTCTGGCTATTACAAACAAAGCTGTTAAGAGCATGGTTGAGCAAATGTCCTTGTTGTACACTTGAGCATATTTTGGATATATGCCTAAGAGTGGTATAGCTGGGTCTTGAGGTAGGACTATTATCTGGTACAGCCAGATTTCAGGTCCCGTTCAACTTTGAGGTAGTGGCAGTAGTTTTTCCCAGAGATTTTCTGAGTTATGTTGCTTTTTAAATTACAAATGGAATATATATGTGTGTGTGTGTATATATATATATATATATATATATATATATATATATATATATTATATATTCTGTCTTGTCTCCTTCAGATCCAAACAAACACACAAACAACACCAACAATAAAAATCCCCTTCACTTTCAATTTTTGTTGAACTAGAAATAACCATCAACAAAGGTTGGAAAACAAAATAAGTACCCACACATGTAGCCTAAAATAAGCAATTTGCCTCTCACCACATTTGCCCCATCAACCCATATCTATTATTGAGCATTCAGTAGATAAACTTAAAAATATGCAGGGTGATATTTTGAAAGAAACAATAATCCAGTGGGATGTATTTCATTCTCACATAAACTCTTTTATAAGTAATTGTTATCATAACCCACCATTATTAACTCCATCATGTCCGAAATCTTTTACAAGCAAATATTGCAGGATCTGTGGACTTGTAACTAAAAAGCGTCTCATTTCTGCTGGAAGGCTCTTCTGAGGCTGGGGAGTGTTTGAAAAAACAACAGATACAAACATATTTAAAAGAAGTGATTTGGAGGATGCTAAATATGTCCCAGTATTGACTAACTATAGTGGAGACTGAACAGTGAATTATCTAATGTCTTTTCTTTACCTGGAGACTAAGGGGCTGTGCATAAAAAAAAAGCTTTAAAATAGTTCTGAGTTTGGGATAGGAGGATGGAAAGAACTTGGTGTGTCTTTCCTAAATGTAGAATTTTAAGTGGGGACCGTAATGCCTAAGTAACTTGTCACTAAAACATTTTATTTTGGAGGGCCAAGATTCCAGGTAAATGAAAATGAATATCTTAAATGTTGGGAATTTAAGAAACAAACACATAATTTTTAACACATTTAGTTTCCTGGCATAGATTTTTCTATAATTTTCTGTGACTTTGTCACTTTCTCTTATTACCAGCGACAGCTTTGTGTTATGGCCCACTCGGTGTGATGCAAAGTGAGCACACATGGACAGGTTGGCTCCAAGCCCCTTGCCAGTATTGCTGGAATTTGCTTTCTTAGGTTTCTTGTGATTCTCTTTTTCACAAATTTGTACAAAGTACATCATGAGAGGCAACGATCTGAAAAGCTAACATTCTAGGAAGAAGCTGCATATCTTCAGAAAGTTGCCCAGTTCCCTAGGCTTTAATTTTCCCTGTCTGTTAAATGGATGTTAATAGTATCTACCTATGTACAGTAATCATAAGGCCTAGATAGTAATATTTCAAGAGTGCTTAGCTCTTGACATATTAACTCCTGATATATGTGCTTATTATCATAGTATGTTTTGTTTAGGATTTTCTGTGAAATTAAGAATCTGACAAAAACCAATCCCTTACTTTAAAAAGTAAAGAAAAAAATCTCATTGTGTAATCCCTTACTTGCCCCATGACCGGAAGGACATCATATAGTCACTGAGTGGAAACAAGCACTACCCCAAACCTCTTCTTTATTTTTCCACTAAAATTAGATAAGATACAATGTTTTGTTGTCAATAACATGTGTGAGGGGGATGCATACCTTCATCATTAGAAGACCTTTTTTTGGTAAAACCAGAAGTCACAAATTTTTACATTTCTTTTCAATATACTTGACCTGGACTCGTAAGAGCAATTGGGAGTTGCAATTAAATACTTGTAATAAGATTGAAAGCCTTGAATGGAATTTATGCTCAAGTCCCTATCTATAGCCCATGAGTTTTGTGAAGTACAGTAGAAGAGCAGGAAGGTGATGATGTCAAATACCGTTACCGTCTATGGGGCATCTGTTGATAAGGAAATGACTGTGGTTGCTAAGCCCTAACAACCAATCATTCTTGTGTCATTGTGCTCCTGCCAGCTTGTGAATTACAGTAGCCTTTGTCTCGATCTTTGCCCCACCCTTTCCCTCTCTTTGAACCTGTTCTTAATTATATTTTCTATTTAACTATATAGCTAAAGGCTTAGTATTTCATGCAACTTGAACAGTTTATATATTCATTTTTCTAGAAATATACTATAGATTGTCATTAACCATTGATGGGAGAAAATTTTCAGAGTAAATATTTAATTCTAATATATATGTATTTTGGCAGGATTATGTTAGCAAATTGGGTGTGATTTGAAATATGGCTTGACATGTTCCTTGTACAGACTCAAGGGTGCAAGAGCAGTTACTAGGGCAGAGTTCTGGAAACAATGTTTAAGGCTCATGGTACCTAATTTTAATCCAGACTCTAGCCTGCTCAGATAGGATATGGTTGTTCCTTTCCAAAATGCTTGCTTTAAAAACTGATTACTTAATTATTTTGACTGTGTGTCTTAGCTCTTTATTTTCCCCTTTTGTCTCATAGCATGTTCATATCCTAATGGTTTTGTCTGCCATTGAATAGTCCATGTTCTTTTTCAATCTTCTGTATAGAGTTAAAGAAGTGTTATATGTTTCGTGGTGTGTGCGATGTGAGAAAAATCTATAATTGTTCTTGATGTTTCTCAAGGCAATCAAATTCCAGATATTATAATCCAGGATAAATGATAGCACATTTTATCTTTGCATTTGTGAAATCTTATTATGCCATTCTAGAAATGCATTAATGTTTTCTTCTCATAAAGCCATATGCCTAAATTACGGCTGATCATTAACAAATGGTTTCCATACTCTGAAACATGTGTGGGTAAGCCTTATTTGGGCAGCAACTGCCCTGATTTGCATTGTCTGGAATAGAGGTGGAACTTTTTGCAATGAAGTATACCTGCTCTTTTTCTTTGGCCCCTAGGAAATAAAAGAGGTATTTAATGTTTTGTTACATATTTGCTTGTGTTGATCTGACACAAGGATTAATTTCCTTGAATACAGATGGCAAAGTGAAGGGGAGAGAAGATGTATGTAGCTGTGTTTTGTATTACACAGTTTAATTCCAACCATAAGTGTTGATATCTACATCAATTTTTATATCTATATCTGCTTATATCTATATAATCTATCCTGGAGTTTGACTCTGTGGCCGTCTGGATACACTCAGCAAATAGCAAATTGTCATGCTTTCCTTGCAACTCATATTGTTACTCCCTCATGATGGCGGGAATTTTTTTAGTGTTTAGGAACTATATGTCAGGATAACATATACAAACAAGATGGCTGTCATTTGATGTCTAGAATAAATGAACAGCATAATTTAGATAAACTTTGCATTGCAGTTGGATATGAGTAAGACTATTTTGCTTCAGCCCCTGGTATTGTAGTACTTATAAATCTTGGTATTTATAGAGTGAATAAAATATCTTGATGATCTTCAATATTCACATTTTATTTTTTAATTTTAATTTTTTATATTAAATTACAGTTTATTCACTTTGTATCCCAACTGTTGCCCCCTCACACATTCCTTCCCAATCCCACCCCCCACATCTCCTCCCATGCCCCTCTCCAAGTCCACTGACAGGGGAGGTCCTCCTCCATTTCCATCTGACTCTAGCCTATTGGGTCTCATCATGTTTTATAATAAAGGGAGAAAGGAATTCATACTTGTTTAGATTTTGAACCATTTCTAATACTAATATTTTGCAACCAAAATATTAGTGTTTTATCTTCTAGAATCAGAATCTTTCCCTTTATGGTAACTTCTTAAATATATCTCACTTTCTCTTTGGACTGAAGGATGAATGGCTTTTTATGACCACTCACACATACTCTGAAACATGTGTGGGTGAGCCTTATTTGGGCAGCAACTGCCCTGATTTGCATTGTCTGGAATAGAGGTGGGACTTTTTACAATGAAGTATACCTGCTCTTTTTCTATGGCCCCTAGGAAATAAAAGAGGTATTTAATGTTTTGTTACATATTTGCTTGTGTTGATCTGACACAAGGCTTAATTTCCTTGAATTAGATTAGATTTGGTAGAGCATGTTTGGAATCTTTCAGCTTCTTGTAGGACTTGTATTCACAGGGCATGGAACTCTTGAATGCCCATTGGGTATCAGGCATTATGTTGAAAATAGTTATTTTCTTTAAATCAGTAAACACATTACTTTTGATTTATTTTTTAAGTGGAAAACTGAGTTTTTCTTTCTTTTTTCCTTTAAAGTTGACTCAAATGTCACCAAAACTATGCAAGTCCTTTAAAATTCCCGGCCATTAACACAATGTTTTGCACAAATGACTCCTTCATTTCACTTTCCCTTGAGAATTCTGCCCAACAGGGACATCTTTCCTTCACATCCCTGGCTGGAATAGCTGTCACCAGGCTGTAGAGCATTCACATTCCATTGCTTCTTGCCTGGCTATCACAGTTATAAAGTTCAGCCAAGTGGTCACGGGTATCTCTTTAATTTTCTTTCAAATTAAACATGGAACGAGAGAATGTTGGCTTGCTTCAGAAGCAGAGGTGCTAAGACTATGTTTTGGGTTTTTTCCAAGATGTGTAATTTTCCTCCACAAAATAACATTAGTAAAATGTCTAGCCAAAGACAATCATTCTGCAGCAGTTTACCAAAAGAGTGATCTAAATAAAATAATTAGATGCAACTTCAGAAACGATTTGTTTGTTCCTCACTATGAAGCAAATCATCGTTTTACTTTCTTTTTTTTTTTTTTT
>CM053752.1:52614042-52637572 GCA_028658305.1 Pachyuromys duprasi
GTACTTGGGACCTCATGAAACTGAAAAGCTTCTGTAAAGCAAAAGACACTGTCATCAAAACCAAACGACAGCCTACAGACTGGGAAAGAATCTTTACCAATCCTACATCTGACAGAGGGCTAATATCCAGTATATATAAAGAACTCAAGAAGTTAAAAAGCAACAAATCAAGTAACCCAATTAAAAAATGGGGTATGGAGCTAAAAAGAGAACTCTCTGTAGAGGATTGTAGAATGGCAGAAAAACACTTAAAGAAATGTTCAACGTCCTTAGCCATCAGGGAGATGCAAATCAAAACGACTCTGAGATTTCACCTTACACCCACCAGAATGGCTAAGATCAAAAACTGAAGTGACAATGCATGCTGGAGAGGTTGTGGAGAAAGGGGAACTCTCCTCCATTGCTGGTGGGAATGTAAACTTGTACAACCACTCTGGAAATCAATTTGGCGCTTTCTTAGACAATTAGGAATAGTGATTCCTCAAGACTCAGCTATACCACTCTTATTTTAGTTTCTAAGGAGCGAAGTAAAAAGAGTACGTGCTGGGGAGAGACTAGGAGGTATAGAGGATGGGGAAATTGTAATCAAGATATGTTGTATGAAAAATAATTTATTTTCAATAAATGAAAAATTTCAAGAAAGCAACTTTAATAGACATTCCATTTGTTTTGGTGATATTATTGTGTAATAGCTGATGTCAATATCAGATGCAATGAGTTGGACACTGGGTGAGTCAGGGTGTACAGTCAATGATGTTCCTATGGGAAGTTTTCTCTCTCTATCTCTCTGACACATAGGAGAGTTGTATGATTTAACTAGAATGTAAGAAATGTCGTAGAAACCTCTCTGGGCTGTGTTTTCAGATTCATATAAGGTCTTTTGTTCTAAAAGTGAGAATACCAGAGAAGTGTTCCTATGGGGTCTTCAAAATTCTGTAAGTTTCTCATCTCTTAAGTGAGATAATTTAGTGTTTTGCTTTATCATTGGTCCATATCAGGATAGAAGCAAGTAAGCAAAAACGTTTATTAGTGGAGAATTGCATAAAATGAAATCTATATGAAGCCTGAATTTGAATAATAACTAAGAACAAGGGCATGAGAATGGCATGTATTCCTGGCTAAAAAGCAAAAGCATGAATTCTAAATTTAGGTTTTATATTTTGTGTACCAGTCAGATCTAAATCAGGATGCTACACAACATTCTTTGGGAGGCAACAGGAAAACTATAATGGATTTTAAAGTGAGATAAAGAGATTTTATTTCTAAAGAAACCCTTTTGATATTTGTGTGGAAAGTATGGTAGAAAGATAAGAGGGTTTTGAGCATGAAGATATGAAGATCAGTGTATAATGGGTGGAGAAATGAAGTGGTCTTGTCTTCAAGTTTTCCTTTTTATGTTTAAAAGCCTTCTATCTACATATAAGAATTTCTTGACTTCCTGTTTTCAAATTTTAATGTTCTTTATTATCTTGCTTAACTGTTCTTGTAATAATCCTATCTTGGGTATGTACACACTAGAAGAGAATTTATCATGTCAAAGAGATACCTACACTCCCACTACATTCTTACCATCATCTACAGAAGCCATAATATGTATTCAGTCAGAGTTTTCATTGACTGATAGTGTGTCATGTGACTGTATGAATATGTATATGAAGAATACTTTTCAGTTACAAAAAAGAATGAAATATTGCCACTTGTGGCAAGATGGAGCTGGAAGACACAAATAAATAAACCCACAGACAAGTATCACATGTTGTCATTTGTGGAACTGTGAGCAGAAAATCTGCCTTGCTGGAAGAAAGGGGAATTTAAAGGATGGCGAGAGGCCGGATTTGGGAAGTAAAATACAGTTAGGTTGGAGGAGTTAGTGTCAGTGCTCACTAGCCTAGAAGCATAACTATACTATAGTTTATATTTTAAAATGTCTAAAAGAATAGAATTTACTGATAGGTAGAAATAATAAATGATTGAACAAAGAAAAAGAATGTGAATTATCCCAATTTTATCATTTTGAGTTGCATATGTACCGCATTATTTTTATGTATTCCATAAATACATACTGGCATCTTGTGTCAAGTAAAACCAAAGTAATTGAGGATAGACAAAGGGTGAGTAGAAGGGAGCATGCTTTGATGAAAGCAGACGGCCGAGGGTTGGCAGTTGGCTGGTGAGTAGACAAGCCTTAGAATGAAAGGATGGTCTTCATTGGTGAGGTGTAAGCACACGTTTCCCAGTCAAGATTGGGCTGTTGAGTTCTCATCAAAAACCTATCATGGAGTATGGGTCAGCTTTGCAGAAGATGGGATAAGATATAAACCGGAAAGGCCTAAATGGATCACACTTTATTATTATTATTATTATTATTATTATTATTATTGTTAAAGAGAATCATAGTTGTGGGATGGAGAGATTACTTAACACTGACTGTTCCAGGACCTGGGTTTGGTCCTCAGCATCTATAGGATAGTCAACAGCTGTTATTTTAGTTCCAAGGAATCTGGAACTATCTTCTGGCCCCTGTGGGTATCAAGTGTACAGATATACATGCAGCAAAACACCCATACCCATATATACATATCTACATATATAAAATTAAACATTTAAAAAAGAATTAGTGTTGGATAATATACAGTTTTTAATTGAATTCATTTTTCAGATTCGAATTTATCAAATATTGTGAGGTTCACAGACCAGAAATAAATAAATCTACCAACTTTGTTTTTCTGTTTTTAAATCTTTTAGAGCATAATCCAAATATGACACGTTTAAGCATACCGTAAGCTGAGTTTCAGAACTATTGTAAACATGCATTCAGTAACATACAATTTTTTAGTTGGCATGAAATCCATTTTAATATATGAATCACTCAATATAAGAGCCAAAATTACTAAAAGATGAAGGCATGGAACTTAGACTATTGGCACTTTCAGATTTTGGGTATTTTGCAGACGAAATTTTAACACATAGTGATGTATGCATTTAGTTTTAATGCTTTGTCTGGATTTTCAATCATATCCATACCTCCTTTCTGTCCTATTAAACACAGACATTTGGCAAAGAAGAACAAAGAAATTTCTAACTAAATATGAAATTCTTTATGCTTGAATGATGTCTTTTAGTTTTTTCTAAGTCTAGAATGATCTAAATTTTAACTAATACTGGAACAGCTTGAAATTTTGAAATCATACATATATGACCTTGTTTTGTATGCAGAAAAGTACATACATGTGGTATCGTATTATTTGGTATGGTTCTGGTTAAACTGGTTGGTTGTTTGAGGTTTTCCTGTTGACCTACAGAGGTTTGGGAAATATCAGTTAAATACCACAGTGTGAAAGGATTTATTACAAATGTCATGTATTGTTAATATAGGCATTCTTCCCTTGAAAGTCCAATTTGTTATTTAAGAAAACGTGAAAAGCTCTTGGACCCTATAGATAATGGGACCACTCTTTCCCAATGTCTCATCTTAAAATGCGTCCTCCCTCTGTCCCTCTCTCTGTCCCCTCCTTTCCAAGGTCTCCTATATCACCAATGTGGTCTTGAACTAACCATGTAGCTGAAAGTGACCTTGAACTTCTGGTTGTCCTGTATCACCCCTGAATGCTGAGATTACAGCCTGTTTCAAGGTGCTTGGTTATTTGCTGCTGGGATAAAGTTCAGGGCTTTGGGCCTGCTAGGCAAGCACTCTACCAACTGAGCTACGTTACACTCCCATCCCCCTGTATGTAGTTCTTACATTTCTCACTTTATGAGTCATTTTCTCTGGAATGGTATTTCCTCCCTAAATGTATCCCCAGTTAAACTGAGAACTCTTCTGTTTGTCTGAATCTGTTCTAAGTATGTTAGAATAGTTTAACTCTTTTATCCTTCTGAGCAAAGAATCCTTATTTTCCCATTAACTAATTAATTAGTTAATTAACTTTATATCCTGGTAGGAAGCTCCTCTCCCTCATCTCCTCCCAGTCCCTCTCTCTTACCTCTCCTCCTGTCCTCTTGTGCCCCTCTCTTTCTTCTCAGAGAAGGGGAGACCTCCCATGTGTTTCAACCCGCCTTGGCATGTCAAGAAGGACCCTGTGCTTCTTCTATTGAGGCTAGCCTTGGCTGTCCAGTTAGAAGAAAGGGATCCTATCCAAAAGCAGGCAACTGAGTCAGAGGCCTTCACTGCTTCTACTGTAAAAGGTCCAACATGAGGACCAAGTTGTACGTCTGTTACATATATGTACATCTATATCCATGATCTGTCCCATGGATGCTCTCTGTCAGTGGTTCTGTCTCTGTGAGCCCCTTTGGGTCCAGGTTAGTTGATTTTGTAGGTTTTACTCTGGTGTCCTTGACCTCTCTCACTCATTCAATCCATCCTCCCTACCCTTCTCTTCCCTAAGATTCCCTGAACAGTTTGGTTATGGGTCTGCATCTGTTTTTATCTCTGCTCTATCTTAATTCCTACTTCTAGGGAAGCCAAATTTTGGGTCGAAGGTTTTTAAGTGGGTTGGGGTCCTCCTCCCTCTACTGGAAGTCCCACCTGGCTATAGGAGCTAATGACACCCCCCATCCTGCTGGTAGGATTGTCAGTGATGGTCACCTTCATGGAGCCTGTCCTGTCCCAGAGATTCCTCCACTGATTTTCATTCTCTTTCTTGGTTCACCCCCCTCACCAACCTGATTTCCATCCCAGCTTCCTCCCTGCACCTATTTCAGATGTCTATTTAATTTCTTCTTTGAGAGAGATTTAAGCATCCTCGCTTGGGCCCTCCTTGTTACCTAGCTTCTTTGTGTCTGTGGATTGTAGAATGGCTGTCCTGTACTGTATGGCTAATACCCAGTTATAAGTAAGTACATACTATATATGGCTTTCAGGCTCTGTGTTACCTCACTCAGGATATTTTCTAGTTTCATTTGCCTGCAGATTTCATGATATCCTTGGTTTTAATAGCTAAGTAGTATTCCATAGTATGAATGTACCACATTTTCTTTATCCATTCTTAGGTTGAGGTACATCTAGGTTGTTTCCAGTTTTCTCCTATTACTAATAAAGCTGCTATGAACATCGTTGAGCAGTGTCGTGTTATGGTAGAATGTCTTATATCAGGAGTGGTATAGGTGGGTCTTGAGGTAGAACTATTCACAGCTTTCTGAGAAACTGCCAGGAAGACTTCCAAAGTGGTTGTACAAATTTGCACTCCCACCAGTAATGGACATATTTAAAGGGATCAGTTAGTCTTAATTTACTATGATTAGGATATGAACAATTGCCCTGTTACCTATAAATATCAATAAACTCATCCAAGAATTTGAAGTCTAGCCCAATGAGGGAAAATTGTTGGACCTTCTTTGAGTGTAAAAGGCAGACACATTTATGTTAACTATGGTGAGCATGTGTAAGTATGAAAGCAAAAACTAAGCTAGTAAAAGCAAAAAAAAAAAAAGCAAATGACAAGTTTAGTTAGATTTTTAGTATGTTGATATCAGATTATTGACTCTCAGGATTATGAAGCCCTGAACTCGAGAAATGATTTACTTTTTTTAATTAATTTATTTTTTATTAATTACAATTTATTCACTTTGCATTCTAGCTGTAGCCCTGTCCCTAGTACTCTCCAAGTCCCACCCTTCCTCCCTCATCTCCTCCCAAGCCCCTCCACAAGTCCACTGATAGGGGAGGTCCTTCTCCCCTTCTTTCTGATCCTAGTCTATCAGATCTCATCAGGACTGGCTGCATTGTCTTCTTCTGTGGCCTGGTAAGGCTGTTCCCCCCTCAGGGGAAGGTGATCAAATAGCCAGCCACTGAGTTCATGGCAGAGACAGTCGCTATTCCCATTCCTAGGGAACCTACTTGGACACTGAGCTACCATAGGCTACATCTGTGCAGAAGTTCTAGGTTATCTCCATGAATGGTCCTTGGTTGGAGTATTAGTCTCAGAAAGGACCCCTGTGCCCAGATTTTTTTTGCTCCCCTTGTAGAGCTCCTGTCCCCTCCAGATCTTTCTATCTCCCCCTTCTTTCATAAGATTCCCTATACTCTGCCCAAAGTTTGCCTGTGAGTCTCAGCCTCTGCTTTGATACCCTACTACTTTTGAGCAAATGAAAATATGCATAGTGGACTGATAATGCCCCAGAAAGATATAGAACTCAAGACAGAAAGATAGAAGAAGGATTTTAAAATGGTCAAGATAGAAGGCATCTGTCCATGGAGTAGAAAGAGGGCCAAGAGAGACCTGTATAGAGACAGGGGTACTGTGGGGATATGTGATCACTTCATTTTGACAGTTTGATATGATGGCTAAGACGCACAGTACCATATTCCAAGATGCATTCATCCCCTAGACTAAAAATCATCGCCTTCTCCAATAGGTCATAAACTTATAGAACTTATTACTTTAGAGGAAGTAGGTGTGAAAAATAGGAAAAAACCCTCAAAAATAATTTATCTATATGAAGATTCAATGGTATGTTATATGGAAGCATCTTTGGGCATTCTCCTAACCTTTGAAGTTGACAGCAAAGAATAGCCCCATTCCCTACAGCATGTGCCTCAGAGACACCGTTAGAATCCAGTTGGGAAAGCTCATAATGTCTGACCCATTGTAGATGGACCTAATTCAGATCTGGGCCAGATATGGACAGACTGTAAATGTAGAGTAAATCCCAAGATGAGAGGTGTAAGTTTCATTGAATAAAACCCTGAGAAACGTAACTTTTGTATTTCCTACTCTTTGTTAGCTAGTTCTGCTTTAGATAGGGTACCCTCAAAGCTCATTTCTCAGCTTTGGGGGGGGGGAAGATTTATTATAAGACTATAATTGACTGCAATAGGAATTAGTCGTCTGGGTGTTTCTTGTTTTGGAGGTGGGGTAGAATCTACTGATTATCTCAAGGAGCAGAACTTTGAATTTCTCTTGTGCATAACTCCATATTCAATTTCTGTTTTCAGATTAGCAGTAGAAAAATCTCTCCTTCAATGACCATGGCTTGGTTTTTTTTTTGTGATATATGTTTTATATATAGGGTTGTACAATGGTACTTTGAGGCTTCTCAGGCATCAGACACTGAGGCTTGTTTGGCCTGTTCTTTCTATCTATCTATCTATCTATCTATCTATCTATCTATCTATCTATCATCTATCATCTATCTATCTGAATGCAAGGTAGTGATTTAATTCCGAACTTGAGTCTGTATACCTTAAAGCAGTGTGTTGGAAGCTAGTCGTTATCTTCTTTAATTGGATGAAAGATAAGACACAAGATGTAGCTTTTGGATGATGTTGATGCTGCAGGGCCAAAGACCACACTCTGCATTGCAAGACTTTAAAGCATCCCCTGCTAATTTACCACCACAGTTTATACAATCAATCTTGCTTTCAGATTTCTAGCATGTTATTGAAAGGGTGGAGGAATAACAAAAAGAAATTATATAAACAAGAGCTAAATACTGTTTATTTGAATACTGACTTTGTTTATAAATTTATTTCTACCTATTCGGAATCTCAACCTTTCTCTTTCTCTCTCCCCTGCCTGTCTCTTTCTCTCTATAAATATTTTCATCATACTGAAAAAAAATGAGCGAATGAAAGCCTAAATGACAGAAATGTTTCTTGATATTGTTAAACTCAAATGCACAGGGTTTCAGCTATGTACTTTGCCTAATTGCTGGCAGTAAAATGAGCAAAGGGATTTAAGGCTTATGGCTGTTTTACTTGGAGGGAGTTGTAATTAAGGTTATTAGGGTCTTTGGGGTTTCTGTGTATTTTAAGCAAATTAGGATTTTATGTCTTCTTTAAAGAGATGGTAATTCTTCCCTTCACAGAGATTTCCTTGCCATGTTAAGTAAGTGCAGTCAGTATCTATAGGTTAAACTACACGTGCTCTGCTTTGTTCTTTCATGGAAATCATAGATTAGGTGAATTTTTTTTTATGTTTTGTTTAAAATTAGTTCTGTTTCTGAAACTCTGGACATCTTAAAGCACGAACTAAGAACTGGAGATAAATGGCCTGTGTATGTTGTTACCAAAATTACTTTGAAATACAATTATTTTGAATTTCTTTAAAATATTTTGGCAGGATAATTTAAAAAATTAGTTTGAACACAATAACTGGTTTTGTTAACAAAAACTAATGTGGGTTCCTGCAAGATGCTCCATAAAAACAACAAAAACAGTTTCTTTTATGGCCTTGAGGTAACATTATTGGCATTATTTACTGGTATTTCGCCACATATATATATATAAAAGGCAGATCATTTCTATGAAATGTCTTTGCTCAGTGGTGCAGTCACTTTATTTTCCATACTCGAATTTGGATTCTATCTCAAGGGTTAGGGACATTTTTCTTAGTGAGAAATTTATTCTAGTAAATTGTGTCAGTGAAATGTTTTCACATTTCATTCCTGGGTGAGCCTGGCTTTCCTTCTTTCCCTCCTGCTTTTCCATTAAGGATTGTATCATGTTTGAGGAGGGAAACCCATAGAGGGTGAGTGTCCTGTGATGGCGCTCTCTGCTGTTGTGGGCTGTCAGTCCTGACACTAAGTAAGGACTTAGTGTAGGTCATTGCATGGTGTGCAAATGTTAGTGGGGGCTCAGCTCACCTGTGCAGACTCTGTATTTCTGTCCTAGCTCTGTGGTTGTCTCTAGTCTTCGCTCTCTCAGTTCTTTGTAGAGACATGTTTGAGGCCTCCTAGAGAGGCTACCTCAAGTCCTCTTCACCCTGAGGTCTCCTGTACTGCTTCAGCCTAGAGAGGCTACCTCAAGTCCTCTTCACCCTGAGGTCTCCCTGCCTTCTTTCCCAAGCTATCAGTTTGAATCTCAGGAGAGAGAGAGTATTCCTGGTGGGTTTTTTGTTTTCAGGTTCTCAAACATATCAGCAGGTTATGGATGACCTTTTTACCATTTCCATAAGGTGAGAAACTCTGTCCCCTTGGAGGGATCTATTCAACCCTTCTTTCCAGTCCTCTCCCTCAGCGTCTTTATCCTATCAAACTAGGTTAATTTGTTCTGATAGCCTTCCGTGTTTACCTATGAGAACATTTATTGTTTTGAGTCTTGAGTTTCTGGTTGTAATACTCTAAGCCAAGTGTCTCACAATGCAATAAAATTAAAGGAAAGAACAGAGTTTTGCCTGTTCCAAGATTTTAAAATTCTGTTTGGATACTCAAAATTTGAGTATCTGTATTACTTTCTTTGAGCAACCGTCACCAAGCCAGAGAATTCCACTTGTGTATTTGAGTGTAGAAAAGACTAAGGGCTGAGAAAAAGTAAAATAAAAAACCCCTCTCAGTTAATACTTCAAATTATCACATCATACATGATGTATGTACTTTTTAAAAATAATAAATGCAGACACTACAGTAGGTTATAATCTGTTCTCTCAATATTTTACATAAAGGCCTTCTGTACATATTAACACTGCTATATATAATAAATCAGTGGCTATTTGCAGTAAGTATCAATAATTTTTAGGTATAAAATATTTTGTTGATGTATGTAAGGTTGTTAAGTACCCTGACTATTTAAACAAATTCTACAATCTAAGCTGAAGTTATTTGTGCATTTACACAATCAATTTTTTTCAGGTAGATCCGTAGAAGTGATATTATTGGGTTAGGCAGAAAATTCAATATTGCCAAATTCTAGAAGATTTGTATCAGTTTGTATTACCAGGATAGATATTTGAGATGCCTATTTCTTAAGTTTACTTTTTTATTATAAAAATGTTTATATTACTACTTTTTGAGAATTTCATACAGTGTCTTGTAAGCATATTGATCACCCAATACTTAAGGATTCAACTCTCCACTTTCTCCTACGTACCCTACTCGAGGTTTTTATTTTTCTTTTTTATTTCAATTTAGTCCAATTTGTGTTGTCCAGATACTCTTGGCAGTGGTGTCTTCTATGTATTGTGGTCAGCATACCAGGGGTCACACAACTAAAGAATACTGACTCTCCTTCTTCCAGAAGCTATCAGATGCCAATAGCTCCTCAGAGAGTGGTATGATTTCATGCCTGTCAACAACCCCCTCCCACAACTTCCCATGCTGGGGGTTTTTCTGGCTTGATCATGTACGGGCCTTGTGTTATTACATCTGCTAGGAGTTCCTATGTGCCAATTTCCTGTTGTGTTTGGAAAACAGTGTTTTCTTAAAGTTATTCAGTTCTGGCTCTTAAAATCATTCTACCCTCTTTCCAATGAAGATTCCAGAGCCTTGTGGAGAGGCACGTGATATGACTGTCTCTTTTAGGGCTAAGCGCTTCATATTGGGCAGGTGATGGTCTCTGTGTTAATTGAGATCTCCTGTAAGGTGAAGCCTTTCTGATGAGGATTGAGAGATAAAATAATCTGTGCGTATAGCAATAAATCATTAGTAGTGACTCTGTATCTATATTGATTTAGCAGAATAATAGTACTAGGTTCTCTCCCAAGACTTATCACCTATCTGTATTCATAGGTATCTCAGCCCCATTGACAGTGCCAGGTGTAAGTTCCCTCTCTTTGAAGAAGTGAGCCTTACATCCAATCCTAACATGGTTGGTTACTCCCATAATATTTATGCCACTGTTACATCAGTGGGCATATTTTGCCAGGCAGATATTTGGAGATTGTCCCACCAGTGTAGGATGATTACATTGGCATTAATGTTTTATATATTTATATGTGTATGTTTTAGGAAGCTTCTAAGTAATAGATTTCCATATGGCCTGTTCAGAAGGCCTTTAGTCTTAAGTTATCCTTCCCCATATTTTCTCTTCTGTCCTACTCTTCCATCCATGGTTAAAGAGGAATAATGGAGACAGAAAGGTTAAATGTTCACTTAAAAAACAAGACAGGGTGTTGTAGATATAAACATATTTTTGTTTTGGCCCAGGTGTGGGATGTGGGACTGATTCAGATGGTTCACAGCAGCGAACTATTTGCCTCATATGGGCTCTGAGAGGAGCTCTTTGCCAGATGCAGATAGTTTAAATCTGAGGACTCTGGAGGGAGAAAAAAATACCAGAGCCCAGAGTTTGAGACCAGAGACAGAACAAGGCTGGCCCTGCTTCTCTTTTGGTGCTCCTGGTTGCTGTTTTGAGACAAGAAGATGGAGATCTCCTGAAATAAGGACTGGACTGGCTTAAAGGAACCAACAACTCTAGCAGGAAGCAGCTAATAGAACTGTGCCCTTTCTCTCAGAATCCTTTCTCCCTCAGACCAGGTGATGGAGTGTTGGAAGGATTGGAGTGGAGTAGAGAGAAAAAGATAAAAGAAATGTAAGAAAAAGAGTTTTTAAAGAGTACTCCAGCAGCAGGGTCTCACTGTGTTACTCAATTTGGACTAGCACTTGGGCTCTTCAATTGCAGTACCCAAACCAATATTTCTTAAAGAATCATTGTTCTAAGTTCAACGTAGGACTGGCATAATTCTCTACTTTGATTTATCTTTTGTCACTAGTCCTGTTCAACACATCTCTGTGTGTACCATTTCAACAGATTGTATCTTTAAACTTTTCTAGGTCTTTCTGCTAGGAGGTTTTCAAGTATTCCCAATAAAAAGTTGTTATTTGTTGAATGATGCAACATTTCAATTTATTGTTTTTATTTTTATGGATTTACCTTTTCTTTTGTCACATAGCCTGTTAGGAAACTTTTACTAATTAACATGGACTTAAAAAACTGTAAATGTTGTACATAGTGTATTTGTTTGACATGGTTGTGAAATTAAGAAACATTTACATGTGTTTATAATAGTTTCATATGTGAATCTAATTTGGTTTTTATTAATATTATTTATATGATAACATCTGTTCTTTTTATGCCAGTTTCACTAAGCTCCAGTTAAAAAGCCATCGTGTTATGGATTAACAATTAATTCACACGGAGAACATTTGCAGTGGTTTATAAGATGACTAAAACATCCTTGTGAGTGACTGAGTTGGATGTCGGTGAAAGGTTGTTGATGACAGCGTGAACTATGGTGTCTTGTCCAAATATGGATGGTGCTCTGCAGAGGCCAAACAGCTGTTTGGTTCTGGGAGTGAGGTTGGCTACAAGCATGCGTGCAGGATTGACTTTGTTTTATACATGAATATGAATACAAGGTCACTGCTTCTCTGCTCTGGATAATTTAAGCTGGAATATGGGCATGTCATTTGAATTTTTGAGATGAGCAAGAAATTGAGAATTTCTATTGAACATATTCCTTTGTACTACAAGTAAAACCAAAATGAGGCTTTTCTGATAGCTCAACTGTATGTGCAACTTGATAATGAACAGATTTCCCTAGAAAGCAGCCAATTACACTTATTGCCTTGGGTGCATATGTGTGTGTGCATACACACATGCCTGTGTGGATCAGTGTAATGATTTTGTCTTATATTGGACAAAACCCAAACTTCTTATAATTAATGTTTACTGCCTTTCCCTTTTCCCCATTTGCTACACTCCTTTTGGGAATCTGTTATTGTCAGGGCACTGTAAGTGAGAATGAAAAGAATAAAGACTAAGGAAAAGGTTTCCATGATGCCAAATCTGCATCCCTGAAAATGTAGTTTGAGACAGTGATTACAAAATACTTGCAAGTGTCTGTTGACAAGACTTTTATGCAGTGGTGGGCACCTAGTCTCATCACAACCGGAGACGAGTACACAATAATGTTTGTTCCATTTTTGCTCATGCTATTTATTAGTTAATGTGGATTTGCTCAAATCACTCCATTATAAAGCAGCTCACTTCATTATTAAGTAATCTCTTGGGTGACTTCACACACACACACACACACACACACACACACACACACACACACCCCTTTCTGTCATCCATTGGCTTTACAATAGTAAGATGTTTTTGTTAATGACCACAAAATAGCAATCACTGTATCACTGTTGGCTTCTGAGGTATTCTAGAAGACAACTGGTCCAACAATAATATTGTAGCTATACAGGACTGTACTATGGGAACTTCCCTTATTTTTCTTCGCATTATATTTGAAGCTCTTTATTTTTAGAAAATTGATAAACTACAATATTTTTTTTGTCTTTTTTCCAGTCACACATTACATCATACTAGACTGGTTTAACTTTTACCTCTAATAAATTTACCATAACATTTCTCATAATCTTCAGGAAACTTTCCCTTTGGCCTGCATTTGCTTTAAGATTGTTCTGCTATTCTTTTTCTTCTTCTGAGTATATCTTTTTGAATTTGTTGATTCAAATTTTTTAATTTATCAGTGAACTTCCTTCCTATTATGTTGAATCCTCTAGAATATGGTTAAATTTTCCCTTATGTTGTTTCTTATTTTGTATATAGTCCAATTCCTATTATAATTTGGAAACCTTAGATGTAAATAAAAACCTGCCTTCCCAAGTGTTACTGTTACAATTTGTAAACTCAGTTTTCTCCAGTGAAGTTACATTGGATAGTTCAACTACTCTACAGCCCTCATGCTCAGGAGTACTTGGTGGGTTTTAAAAAAATTGTTTATTTTTCTTGGGTGTTTTTAATTTTTTGTTTTGGTTGTATTGGTTTTTTTTTTTAATAAATTTAAAGTTGAACAGGTAGTTGGGGACAGGATCTGGAAGGATTTGATGGAGGGAAAGAATATGATCAAAATGTATTTAAATTTAAAAATGTTTTAAATAATAAAAATATAATAAAATGTGACACTCATGAAAGGACTCTTTCAGATTCGCAAGTTAAAGAAATGGGAAAACCTGATGCAATGCATGATGCAGGGTGAGATTCTAACTATAGAGAAAGATATGAAGGATGATAAAAGACAATAATTGATAAGGACAGTAGGTTAGGAAATAATAATCAAATAAGACAAATGGTTTTGAAAAATATATACCGGATCCTAAAAAATTTGAGAGATAAAGGACCTAATGTCTGCAAATATACAAATAATTCAGAAAAAAGTATATAAATGTTTGAATATACATTTGTGCTGTCTGTGTGTTTGTATTATTATATATGCTTATTCAAATTCATGTATAGGAATACTTTTTGGGAGTCATCAGATACTATTAACACTTTTCCATTAATGTATATACACTACTTTTGGCTTCCAAGGTTGGAAGGAGTACAGGAGAGTTAGGCCAGAGAACAACTTGCTCTCAAGTCTGTTCTGTCTATATTTCCCTTTTTGGTGCATCCTTAGAGTCCAGTTTGGGTCATTTGAATGGGGCTTCCAAGGCCTTTTAATTACATAGGTATGCTTTCTGTGGGACTTCAAAGGCCCCTTAACCAGGATGGGCTCTGTCTTCAAAGACAGTGTAGAGAGTGGCTCATTTGCAGGAAATTGCATGGTTTGAGGGTGATTTTTGTTTTCTTTGAACTTGTCAAGTAGAGCTCCCTGCTTAAAAAGTGGTGGCCTTTTGCTATTTGACCAAACGGTAAAAGACTTTTTATTTATAGTTTTGAAGATTTCTCTTTAACTTCTGCCAGAAGAAACCTGTAGCTCAGTTTCCCCCATTATCCTCTTTGATGTAACATCAGTTTTGTTTAGAAGAGTTGGTAGAAGACATCTTAACAATTTTCACAATGTTTAAACGCATTTTTCTTCTAGATGTTGTATATGTTTTGCTTAGTGGAGAAACAAAAAAACATGGCTTTTAAGTAAAAGGTGAGGGCTAGACTCAAGCTATCTGACCTCAGAAAGGTTTCTTAATCTCTGTTTATTCACTCATATGCCTGGAGATTTTGAGTGATAAGAATGTCTTCAAAAAGTGCAAGAATATGTGGCCTGTCTGTCATATTACATGTTCTCTAGTGGTGTCTTTCTTTACTGCTGCCTCTCTGTTTTTGCTTTCTTATTTTTCATGACCTGAATTTACAGAATCATTTTAGAATAGTTAGGCTTTCATTTTGGACATCAGGTATGGGTTAATGTGAAGTTAGCGCACCTGCCAATTAATGAATATTAAAATGTACTCATAAATAGTAAATCTAGACCATCAGTTTAAAATTGAGAACAAAATCTTTGTAAGTCTGTAGATTTAGTAGTGAATTATGTGGTGTTTGTGTGCACAGGTGACTGTTGCTGATGATGACCCACATTGTAGATGCACAGGAATGCACTACAGTATAAAAGTGAAAGCCATAACTATATTATTACTGCATAGAAATCTTTGCCAAACTTAAGTGTTAGTGTTTTTCGTTATAGTTAAAAATTAAATTATCTTCAAGCACAGTAGCGCTGTGAAGGGTGTGTTCATTTCTTACCTTTAAAACCCAGTGGTGAGAGCTGCGGAAGTCCCCACCCCCAGAACACAGGGATCTATAATTAGTTCCTTTTTGTGGGTTTTGACATAAAATAGGCCATTTAGCTTGTTTGTCATTTATTGCTCTAAAAGTTAAGATGGTGTAATTTAACAAATACGTTGTTTTCTAGACAGTGGGCGACATATATATATATATATATAGGTATATATATATATATATATATATATATGTATAGAATTGTTGAATGGACTCTGTAATACCCCCTACCTCTCTTTTAAATTAATTTAGTCTTGGCCTAGATAGAAAGGAAGCTTTTACACACAGGCAGTTATATGGGCCAGACACTACACATATGTTGCAGTACTTAGGAAGAATGCAAAACTGTTTTCACATAATGTCAGGGTAAGAAGTATTTAAATATTTTATGGATCACAAGTTTGGATTTGTGAGCATCTACTTTCTATTTAAATAAATAGATTATCTTTTTGTATAAACATGGAACCATGTGAAAGTGGTGGTTTCACAATCTTCATGAATGTATATATTTAGATCTGCTCATGTTGGGGTTACCATGAGCACAACATTGTGTCTTTATTTTGTTATGCATCTTTTAAGTATGTCGTTAAAATTTAAGCCAAGTTGAGGCATGAGTAATTTGTACAACGCAGCAGTTTTCTAACCATAGCTTAAAGGGTCTCCTACATTCTAACTTTAAGATTTTCTTTCGACATTAGAAAAGTTTCATGGAATAAATTATTTTTTCCGTGTATATTCTAGCAGGTGGCTTATTTTATAGAGAAGACAATAGGATCTGTCCTTTGTTTACTAATCAATAATTAATGCTATGGGTACTCACATCCAAAGAGCTTATGATGTTGAAGGCCTGTCGTCTCTCTCTCTCTCTCTCTCTCTCTCTCTCTCTCTCTCTCTCTCTCTTGTGTGTATGTGTCTTAGTAGTTTATTTTTGGGATAAGTTTGTTCTTATCCTTCATGGCACATTTTTCATCACATACAAAAATTAACTGCCATTGTAGGCATATGCAGTATCTCTTTTGTGTCCTAGAGTTTGTCAAGATGCAACGAAGAATAAAGCTTGTTAATTCGTGGACTCCCATACTGAATGTTAGTTACAGAAAATACTTCAACATTTGTGGTTACGGTAAATAATGACTTGAAAGGTTTTATTGTACTCTATGGATCATTATTCTTTCCCTGTATCTTGTCTTTTAACTTGAATTTTGATATTAACTCATTAAAATAGTTTCTGAAGTATGTTTCTTCTTCATATTTTATTGCCTTGTATTCAGTGTACACAGAAATGTGTTTCATACAGACGTTTCCTTTCAAGTATATTTTGTATTCCTGGCATAGTCACCTCCTTCCATTCCCTCTCCTGCACCCCTCACCCTTATCCTCATGCTAGTCTTCTTTCTTCTACAACTCTCCTTTTAGATTCCACATTCAATCTCTCTCAATTTCATTTCTATTGCTGTGATAAAATATCATGATAAAAGGCAGCTTAGGAAAGAAAAGAGAAAGGGTTTATTTCAGCGTACAGTTCTGGGCACAGTTCATCATTGTGGGGAAGTTAAGGAGTTAACTGGAGCTGCCCAAGAATAAATCACTAGTCACATCACATCTACACCAAGAGCAGAGAATAATGAATCCATATATGTCTACTTGCTTGCTTGACTGTGCTCAGCTTAATTTTTGTACTTCTTCGTAGTTCAGATGCTCCTATCTAGGGAATGGTGCTACCCACAGTGATCTGGGTCTTGATCCATCAATTAACTTAAATAAAACACTCTGAAATGGATAGGCCCATGGTCCACTCAATAGAGACGATGCCACATTGAATGTGTCTTCCCAGGTGATTCTAGGTAGTGTCAAGTTGACAATTAAAGCTCACCATCATGAATGTATATGTGTATGCACACAAAACAGCTTTTTATACCTATAGAAGAATTCCAGAAATGAGAGGAAATATGCAATATTTGTCCTGTTGCATCTAGTTTATTTTTCTTAATATTGTTTCCAGTGGTATATATTTAAAAGTAAATGAAATAATTTCATTTTTTCTTATTTTGTATTTAAACCGTGTTTTCTTTATCCATTCTTCTGTTATGGACACTTTGATTTCTAAATTCTCTTTGTTTCATTTGAGTGCTTACATATTACTTATGGTCCTTATTCTTGAGCAGCTGCAATATGGCTGGTGCTGAGTTGATCAGTGCATAAGCAGGCACACCAAATCTCTGAAGTGCTGAGTGTTAAGGATCAAGATCTGATTGCTACAGATAAAGAAAGCAGTTAAAGTGCTTTGCATTGTGAACTATGTGCTTTCAGATACTCCTGTGCATTTCTGTGGCTCCCAACACTATGCATGGAGCTCTCTTTTGCTTTGTTTTTTGGTGAAATACATTGAAGGGACATTACCTTTTCTTAAGGTGGAATGGGTTGTACCAAAGTTATTTTTGCTCTGACAACTGTTGGTATAGTCTTTTCATCTCTTTTAGTCTTACTGCTGGTCTTGGCTGTTAATGATTTTTGTTAGTTGTGAGGTTAGAAAGAAAATGTTTTTATTACATTCCGGAGAGGTTGGTTCTACCCTTAAACAGGGCCATTTGAGACAGCACCTTCATTTTCTCCTGCTGTCTTTTCTAGAGCGACAGTTCCCAAATGTTCCGAGCTTCTCCAGGACATGTAAGCTGACTTGTACTAAGCATTAGTGACACATACTCCCTGAACTGTATTAAAAAAAGCAAAACCAAAAACATGACTGTAAATGTTCTCCCTCAGTACCAATTTATGAAGCTTACGGCTGGCTCTAGAGAGCAGTTAGGGGCTTATAATTGTAGTAAATTTTGTTTTGGAAGATATTAGCAGTTCATGTGTTTAAATAGATTTGTGACTCCTAAATTTCTACATTTTAAAATCCATCTACTTGTGTTAAATTTTATACAGTGGCATATATTTTCTTAGAAACAAAGTAAAACAATTAGCGGCCTTTAATTCTGCCCCTAATTAAGAACATTGATTTCTGAGCAGAGTGTGGTAGCATATGGCTGTGACTTAGCACATAGTAGCAAAGAGTTAGGAGTTCAGCCTGAGCTGCCGAGTGAGGCGATCTCAGAGAGCTAAAACAAATTCAATTACAGAAAGAAAGCATTCATTTTTATGAGAGTTCCATGTTTTTGGAGGGTATACAATTTAGAAATATTATTTTCCTAATGAATAGTTCTAGAGATAATCAGTTATCCAAGCTTTAATTACTAACTGACATAGCTGAATTAAGATAGAATTACTAAATAACATTTTTTAGCTATGTGTTGGTTATTGATTTTTCAAAGTTACTACATGTCTAAAGTCACAGCTTTGTAAGCCTTATTTTATTTCACTTTTTGTTCTTTGTTTTTCCATTAATCATTCATTTTATTGAAAATAGATTTTCCATACAGTTTACTCTGGTTATAATTTCCCACCCCGCAGCTCCTCCCAGATCTTTGCTACCTTCTCACCTGACCAAATACACAACCTTTCTTTTTCTCTCTCATTAGAAAATAAGCTGATACCTAAAAAAAAATAAAATAAGATAAAAAACAACCAGTCCAGGACAGGACAAAGCAAATAAAACAGAGCCAAAGAAAAACGTAAGAAACACATAGATACAAACATTTGCACACACAGGAATCCCATAAATACACAAAATTGGAAACCACAATATAGAAACAAAAGACTTGTAAAGTTAAATCAAAATACCACTGAGTTCATTTTGTAGTTCCCATCTACTGCTGGCCATGGGGCCTGCCCATAAGTGTGGTCTGTATACACAGTGAGATTCTGTTGGAAAAAATTAATTTTTCCTTTGTTAGTGTTTATCAGTTAGAGATAGATTCCGGGTTAGAGATTGGGGTTTATAATCACTTCCCCTCTTAGCACTTGGATCCTATCTTGTATAATAAGCCTTATTTTTTAAAATAATATTGTTGAAGAACTTGTGGTGAGAAATAAACAGAAATCCTGAGAAAATATCAGTTAGCTCCAGAAGGTCAAAAATCTTGGACTTTTTTGCCAAGATTTTCCCTTGATTATTATGTTCAGCTTTTTCTGTATTAAATCCATGTTTATTTTCTCTTCTAAAACTATAATGTATGATATTAAGTAGTGTAGATCTATATTTTAATAGCATTTGAAATTTCAATTATTTTAAAACCTTTGCTATAATGACTCTATGGTGAATGAACAGTTACATTAAAATTTGTTTTCATATAAATTGCATTCCATGTTTTATGGTGATATTTTGTGTGAATGCTTAGTTTTGTGCAAAATAGCAAACTGTCCAGACAGGAGTTATGTATTTTAGTCAAATCTTATGTGATTCATTAATTCATGGCCTAGGTTGCTTCATTGAGTTGCTGTGAGGTCCTATACAAAATTGTTGGATTCTCATAGCAGTGCTGTCAAGATCTTAAGGGAAGCATCTGGGTGCAAGTTAAGTTGTTTTGATTTCATTTAACTTGTTGGTGCCACGAATTTACTTATTTTTACTATACACCTTGGACTTGTGGCTGAATATGCATATTAGCAGTTTTATGATTAACTTCATTAATCAAGTCATCCTGACTGTTTAATTTAAAGATCTGTGTAACTTGTAATTTTATTTAATGAGCAAATAAGAAGTTAAGGTGACAACAGCCCATTGTTTGGTCCTCTTATTTTCAGAAATAAATATCTGTCTATTTGTCAAGAATGGATGCCTGTACCTACAAGGAATTTAGAGCTCATCTTCTTTGGCAGGCTAACTACAGAAATAGGGGAGCCCTTTAAAAGAGGTGTCAGGCATTTACTTGAAACAGATGCCCGCTCAGCATCTACATAAAGATAAAAGTGTGGATAACTGGATACATTTAATACATGATCAGACATAAAATATCAAGAGTAACAAAAAGGCCAGACTTAGTTTGCAGTTTCAAAGGACCACAATTGGATAGACAGAACTTTGATCAAGTTCTAATGATGCTGCTTTTTCTCATGACACAAGTACTAAGTATGTGGTATTGCTCTTGGGCCCAAACATATCCGGGAGGCATGTTTGACCTCATGCAGAATTACCATGGCGTTTTTCAGTGTTCTCCATGTTTCATGGGATGAGTGTCATCTTTCCAGTCTTGGGTGGGTATAGATTTTAAAAGATGTTTTAGTTGGAAGTACGAGGCTCTGGATCTCAGCAGGGTGGAGAAGTTGAAACTTACAGAAAAAAAAAAACAAATAAACATGATCATCAAAGCTGCAAATTAAGTACTGTTTATCCACCTGCACACTTGAATTAAATCTCACAGAAATAGGCAGAACCATTTGACTTATGACATTGATAAAATAGTTATGCTTAAGTATCTGTTTTGCCTGTGTTTGGTATAGAGTTAGGGTAGTTACCATGTCTAATAGTTGGGAATGTTCTGGTTGAATTACTCCTGGGGTATTGATTTACAGTACAGAGAAGTCTGCAGAGATAATTGACTTGGAATGAAGGGTAATTGAACCAAAAAACTGTCTGAGGACTGGGCAAAAGGTTCTTTGCAGAATTAACCTTTGCTCTTGTCCTTTGGTACTGAAGAGTGTTAGAAGCCCAGAACTAGAAGAAGTCCTAAGAGATCAATTAGGTTGCCTGTGAGTCAGAGCATCTGGGTGGGCTCCTGTCTGTAAACGTATCAGAGTATCGTTAATGGTATCAGAATTGGAAGAGTAGGGTCGAGGAGGAGAGAAGGACCCAGAGGGGAGAAGAGCACCACAAGAAGACCAACAGAGTCAACTAACCTAGGCCCATGGAAGCTTACAGAGATAGAAGCACCAACCAATGAGCATGCTTGCACTGGATATAGGCCCCCTACACATATGTAGTCAATGGGCAGCTTGATCTTCATGTGGGTTTCCCAGTAAGTTGAGCAGCTGCTGTCTATGACATGGACTCTGTTGCTTGCTTTTTGACCACTTCACCCTAATGGGGTTACCTTGTCTGGCCTTAGTGAATCAGGATGGGTGAATCTTGATGCAGGGGGTGGGGGGCTCCCCTTTTCTGAGGAGAAAGGGATAGGGGATAAGGGGAAGAGGATGCTGAGGGAGAGACCTATGATCAGGATGTAAAGTGAATATATAAATAAGAAGTAAATATAAAAAAAGAGATCACTTAGGTTTGGGTGTGGCACATCACTTCCGCTTTACAAGAATTCCTTATGGGTTAGGTTACAAAGATAGTGAGGACGTAGACTATGGTAAGGATTTCCTCATTCATTTTTTTTTTTTTGCATGCACTCTTTTATTTATTTTGCCTATTGCCTTTATAAAAAATAGTAACATGGATTATCATAGGCTGCATACTTTAAACAAACATCCTCGTTCATTAATCTATAGCATAATGAAGGGATAGCTAATTAATTATTTACCCACCATGGGTCATGTGCAAATATACAGAACAGGATAATTAAGAAAAACTTGAAACAAGTAAATATGTGCTAATAAGAATAATTTACTAGAAAATGGATTTTTAAGAAGTGACATAAAAACATAAAAAATAAAATAAAAAGGGGATGGGGGTTGGGGAGATGGCTCAGAGGTTAAGACCACTGGCTGCTCTTCCAAAGGTCCTGAGTTCAATTCCCAGCAACCACATGGTGACTCACAACCTTCTTTTTTTTATTGTTTAATTTGTCAGTGTTCAAGTAACTGAAGCAATGTTTTGTAACAGTTTTAAGAATACCTTTAAAAAATAAATGAAGGCAAAATTTGTTGATTCTTAAATCTTTGTGGTCAAGATGAAAGTAGTCTTCTGATACATAAATACAAAACAAAAAAGCCTTTAATTTGTGTTGATTTCCTTGGTTCTGTAATTCACTTTCCTCTGTACTTCTTACAATGGAGTATGATTTATGATGATAAAGTGCTATTGGTTTGACCTTTGAACACAAACCAAGTATAGCTTCACTTGAGTTTGTGATCACTGTGGGATAGAAAACCTTCTTAGACAGTCTTCTCTGAGTACAAATCTTTAAAATTCTCCCCTCTCTTCAAAGCTAGCTTTGAGATTTGAATAACCTTTTTCAAATCTGTAATTAAGCCCAAGAGCAGACAACATGCAGCACATTGCTTGAACTGGCTCTGGTAGTATCTGCCAGTAACTCCTCTTTCTGTTCTAGTCTCCTATGTGTTTAGACAAGAGTTCTTTTAAATGCCAACCCTCAGGGTGGGTTTAGGTGAAAACTCCTCTTGGACAACTCTGAAAATGAGTGAAGAAATTAGTGGAACTCCTAAAACAAAAGAGTAGAATCAGATGTAAGATTATCATAGGAAGTAAGACAGGAAGACAACCTTAGCAACCTGAGCTATTGGAGTTAGAAAAAGTAATACATTATTTTTGCTTGATGAGAATTCTATGTGCGTGTGTGTGTGTGGGGGGGTGCGCATGCGCGTGTGTGCCTGTGCATGCCCGCATGTTTGTGTTTGTGTATCAAGGGTCAGGGGAGGTTATAAATATATGTAAGATCTGGACTGAGAGAAATATTCCCTAAACCTGTTCATTGTTTAAATCCATCACCTCTCAGAAATTACAAAGGAGGTTTTAATTTGAAGGACAAAAATGGTTGTGGTATTCAGAAAGAGCATTCTTGAAGATAACTGAGTGGTTTGGGTAAGTAGAGGCAGCATGTAAAACTGTTTTCAGGACATCGGTTCACAGACATTTTTCTGGATCATTGCTCTGAAAAGTTGGTACAGTTCTACCTGGACGGGAAAAGTTAAGCTCTATCATATGTAATATTATCACATTTGTGAGAAATTATGAATCATATACTGTATGTATCGATATGGAGGAACATCTGGAAAAGCATTCATGCAATATTATTACTTACAACATAAAAGGTGATTTTTATTTCATCTGAATTGTTTACTTCAGAAAATCTCTGGTTGGTGCTTACAGTTCCAGATTTACAGATTCAAGGCAGCTAAATTGAAAGTTATTTGGAGTACATAGTTTTGTAGACAAGAGAATGTCCATGGACAGGCCTCTGGGAGCCCAGGAGATAGGAGGGAATCTTGTGGAACTAAAACAACCACAGTTATTAATGCACTGGAAGTCGAGTCATTCTATGTAATAGAATGATGTGAGGTGCAGCGTGTACAATGCTTGGTGCTGTCGATTTACTCATATGAATATGTGTTCCTTAGTGCTCTAGTAAAGATTATATGTTCAGCAAAGGATGCCCTCTCAAAGGTAAAAAGATTCAATACCAGATTGTATAGTTTCCAAATTTCATATCATGTGTACAAAGAAATTTTTTT
>CM053752.1:52638072-52697631 GCA_028658305.1 Pachyuromys duprasi
GGAGATGACCAAATGGTTTTTCTCCTTCAGTTTGTTTATATGGTGGATTACATTGATGGATTTCCAAAAATTGAACCACCCTTGTATGCCTGGGATGAAGCTTACTTGGTCATGGTGGATGATATCTTTTATGTGATCTTGGATTTGTTTTGAAAGTATTTTGTTGAGTATTTTCTCATCAATGTTCATAAGAGAGATAGGTCTGAAATTTTCTTTTGTTGTTGGGTCTTTGTGTAGTTTAGGTATTAAGGTGATTGTGGCTTCATAGAATGAGTTTGGTAATATTCCTTCTGTTTCTATTTTGTGGAATAATTTGAAGAGAATTGGAGTTAGCATTTCTTTGAAGGTCTAGTAGAATTCTGCGCTGAAACTATCTGGCCCAGGGCTTTTTTTTTGGAGGGGAGACTGTTGATAACTGCTTCAATTTCCTTGGGGGATATAGAGCTGTTCAATCTTTCTACCTGATCTTGACTTAATTTTGGTAGACAGAATCTATCAAGAAAATTGTTTATTTCCTTTAGATTTTCAAATTTTGTGGCATATAGTCTTTTGTAGTATGACCTACTACAGACCTCAGTGTTTGTAGTTCTATCTCCCTTTTCATTTCTGATTTCTCTCTGCCTTTTAGTTAGTATGGGGAAGGGTTTGTCTATCTTGTTGATTTTCTCAAAGAACCCGATCTTGGTTTCATTGATCCTTTGAATAGTTTTAATTGTTTCTGATTGATTGATTTCAGCCCGGAGTTTGATTATTTCCAGCCTTCTGTTCCTCTTCGGGGTCTCTGCTTCTTTTTTTCCTAGGGCTTTCAGTTGGGCCATTAAGTTGTGTGTATGAGATATTACAAATTTTTTCTTGAAGGCACTTAGTGTTATGAATTTTCCACTGAGCACTGCTTTCATTGTGTCTCATAAATTTGTGTATGTTGTACTTTCATTTTCATTGAATTCTAGAAAGTCTTTAATTTCTTCATTTCATCCTTAACCCAGCTGTCATTGAGTATCAAGTTGTTAAGTTTCCATGTGTGTGTAGGTTTTTTTTTTGCTATTTCTATTGTTGTTGAGGTCCAGCTTTAGTCCATGGTTGTCAGATAGAATACAGGGGATTATTTCAGTCTTCTTGTGTCTGTTGAGGCTTGCTCTGTGACCAAGTATGTGGTCTATTTTGGAGAAGGTTCCATGAGGTGCTGAAAAGATTGTGTACTCTTTTGAGTTTGGGTAAAAAGATCTGTACACATCTATTAGGTCCATTTGAATTAGGACCTGTGTAAGTGTCTTTATTTTCCTGTTTGGCTTCTGTCTAGATGATCTGTCCCTTGGTGATAGTGGAGTGTTGAAGTCTCCCACTATTAAGGTATTGGGATCAATGTGTGATTTAAGCTTTAATAATGTCTCATTTACGAATGTAGCCACTCTTGTATTTGGGGCATAGATGGTCAGAATTGCAATGTCCTCTTGGTGGATTTTTCCTTTGATGAGCATGTAGTACCCCTTCACATCTTTTTTGATTAATTTTGGTTGAAAGTCTATTTTATTAGATATTAGGATAGCTACTCCAGCTTGTTTTCTGGGTCCATTTACTTGAAAAACAGTTTTCCAGTCCTTTACTCTGAGGTAGTGTTTATCTTTGTTGCAGAAGTGTGTTTCTTGGATGCAGTGTTTGATTCTGTTTCTGCACCCATTCTGTTAGTCTGTCTTTTTATTGGAGAGTTGAGTCCATTGATGTTGATAGATAACAGTGACCATTGAATGTTATTTCCTATTATTGTGGAGTTGGTGGTGTTACTGTGATTCAATGCTTGTTTTCTTTTAATTTTTGTTGGGAAATTATGTGTATCCTTGGTTTATTTGGGTGTAGTTGTTTTCGTTGGATTAGAATTTTCCTTCTGTTATCTTCTGTTATTATTCAGATATTACTTAAATTTAGTTTTGTCATGGAATATTTTGTTTTCTCCATCTATGGTGATTGAAAGTTTTGTTGGGTATAGTAGTCTGAGTTGGCATCTGTCGTCCCTTAAAGTCTGCATGATATCTGCCCTGGCCCTCTGGCTTTCATAGTTTCTGAAGAGAAGTCCAGTGAGGTTCTGATAGGTCTATCTTTATATGTTACTTGGCCTTTTTCTCTTGCTGCTTTTAATATCTTTTCTTTGTTCTGTAAGTTAAGTGTTTTGCCTATGATGTGGCATGAGTAGTTACTTTTCTGATCTAGTCTATTTGGTGTTTTGTAGGCCTCTTGTATGCTTATGGACATCTTTCTTTAAGTTGGGAAAATTTTCTTCTATAATTTTCTTTAAAATATTTTCTGGACCTTGGAGCCTGGAGTCTCCTTTTTCATCAATTCCTGTTATTCTTAGATTTTGTCTTAGGCGTCCTTGATTTCTTGGAAGTTTTGTGTTTGGGATTTTCCCAATTTTACTTTTTCTTTGAGAGAAGTATCAATTTCTGCAAGTGTATCTTTAGCACCAGAGATTCTCTCTTCCATCTCTTGTATTCTGTTGTTGATGCTTACCTTTGTGGTTCCTTCTCTGGATGAACAGTTTTTACCCATAATTAAAATAGAAATATTTAAGCTTAGATGAAATTTGGATTTGCTTTAATTTCATGATTGTTTAGGTTATTAGAGGGACATAACTCATAGCAAATATCAGTACCTTGGTTGAATTTCTAATTACATGTTATTTCTTTAAGGTGTGTGATTTGACCATCCATAGGATAGTGGGTCTACCTGGAAACAATTTTCTGTTCTTAATGCCTCAATCATCTCTTGTAGAATTTGAGTAACTTATTCTCCTCTGAATTGTTTAATTGTTTACATTTTTGTACACGTTTCAGTGTAAAAAATGATAAACCTAGAAGTGGCTGGCTGGCAGCATTTATTGTAAATTTAGAGTTATCTTGATATGAATTGTGTATATGGGCAACATTCTGACTGTACAATTTCCTACCCAATCTGGGATATTACTGAGTGAAAAATGATGCTGGTATTAATTGTTTAAGGGTATGCACCACAATTCAGGATTTCTATAAACAGTAATCTCTGTAGCAGTTCCTGTTGCATCAGCAGTTTTCTTCAAAACTCTAGACAAAGGCTGACAGGCACACATGACCATGTTGACTGTTTTCTAAGAAATGAGGACTAATGTTTATAGGTCAGGTTTTAAAAAGAGAGTTTACATGTGAAAATGGGCTTGTTATGGTTTTACTTGTTATTAAGAGAATGCAGTCAATATTGGAGACTACAGAGATAAAGGAACTCATGGCTTATATAATACAAGCAAGAAGTGCTTATCAGCAAAACTCTACAAAAATGAGTGAAAGTAGAATAATTTTTTGTACATGACATCAGATTATTATGGTTTTCCCATGATATTGTTTTGTTTTCAGTCTTCACCTGTATTATTACTAATTTTTTACCACATCAAGAGAATGGAAATAATTTAAATTACAATACTGGTTATAGACAGAATTTGACATTATAGCTACTTTTTTCTGAGATTATTGCTTGTTTATAGATACATAAACTTTAAGCAACAGTAGCTTGGAAAAGTCTTGTAAATGAAATTTTCCTTTGTATAATGCTGTTTTGTGATATAGTAAGGAGGCAAGTCTAAAATGGTTATCTTTCAAAGAATCAGTTAGCTCTACTTCTTTGCTGAAGTTGGCTTCTTAGGATGTAGAGTATGAAATTTGTAAAATTCATAAATACTCATAAAATCACTTGAATAACGCATTGAACTATGATTTGAGAGTACTAAGAGATGATATAAATTTGTATTGTCATAAACATTATTTTCGGTGATGATTCTGTCATATTTTCTCTTTCTTATTTATTACAAATTTATTTACACGAAAGCTCCTTTGATAAATTGCTATATAATCCCTTATTTAGAAAGCTCAGAAATGAATCTTAATAAAATACAAATGTAAGGACCAAAAGCAAAACACTTCCCAAAGATACTAGAAGTTAGCATTTTGGCTTCTGTTCTTGACATTGTATTTCTCTGCACAATTTTATCTTCCCCTACATATAAACATATCATATTTGTGACTTATGGATCTATCTATGCTGTTCAACGTAGCTGTATATATTTTTCTGGGTTGGATATACAACATTTAGCTAATTACCCATTAGAAATTTGCATTCAGACTTTAACAATTACACATACTTTGAGGGATATTAATTCCATTTCCAAGCATACTTTTGCATATTTGTGTAATTCTTCTTTGTAACATGTACTTTTAAAATTATAATACATTTCAAAAATCTTTAGGTATATGTTAGTCAGGTTCTCTGAAAGTTTATATAGTGGACACATAGCTGTCCATTCATATCTCAGTCAACAGCAGACATTTTCCGTTGACCATAATTAGGTATTAATGTAAAAATGTTTAAAAGTGATATTTTTTAAATATACTTTTCTTTCAAATGAAGTTGTGTATTTATTTTGTACTGCAAATGCTGGCATTTAGTATATTTAGCATATTTTCCGGAACATGTAACTTATTTCTTCTACCTACAAAAATGTTTTAAACTTTAAAAAATAAATGAAATATGAAATACAATTAAAAGTTGACAAATATTTACAGATCTATAACAAAGGAATGAAACATGTAACCAATAGGAGTCAAAAAGAATGTCAATGGGCACAGTCACAGACTTCTTGCTCAATATTATCTCTTCTTTGAGCCTAACTACCATCCTGATTTGTGAACATCACACAGCTGTATTGAGGTTTAAAACTTTAAGTTTAGTTAAACCCACAGATAATCGAGTTGATTGTATGTCACAAAACACTGTTGTTTAGTGTCTGTCCTGTGTCAACATCTATATTATACATGTTGTTTCATCATTGTCTAAAAAATAGTGCAAGCAGCCAGGCGTGGTGGTGTACACCTGTAATCTCAGCACTCAGGGAGGCAGAAGTAGGCAGATCTCCATGAGTTTGAGGCCATTCTGGTCTACAAAGTGAGTCCACGATAGCCAAGGCCACACAGATAAATCCTGTCTTGAACCCTCCCCCCACCCAACAGTATAAGCAGGTTGTATATTTGTCTTTGTGGGATGATGTTATCCAAAGTGGTTAACATACTCTTTCAAAAATTTGGGGGTGGAGTGTAGCAATGAAGGGACTCCTATATATAAAGATTATATGTGCTTCTATGTTGTTAGGAATGAGCATTTTAAATAGAAAATAAAAATATGGAGAAACTATCATCTGTCCCTAAATAAAATATAAGTGGTTCAGTACAGTTTTATTGCACAATGAGATGTTATTCTGGGTAGATTGATTGAGACTATTGTTATGACAGTATTGTTTTAGACAGGGTTTCTAGGCGGCCTAGGATAGTCTGGAATGTATTTTTTAGCTGTGGCATTTTGTTAGGTTCTCATACCCTTACTTCTACAGTACAGGTGTTACCTCATGAGCCACCTCACCTGATGTGGCAGGTTTTATGTGACAATTTACACAGCTCCCAATGATGTATTTTAAGTAGGTCCTGGAAATCACATAGTCAATATAGGACTTTGATGATAAAGTAACAAAGTTAAATTTTAGAAACATTTTAATTTTGACAGCATAATGATGAGTTGACAGATTCAACATTGAAGGCAGCAAGATCAATGATGGAGGTGGAGCCAGAGTAACAGCAGTTATCTCTTCCATTTTTCACCTTCCATTTTTCAATTTGTTTGCAGTTTTAATATTCTTTATTTGAACATTCTGTTTCTTTCTCTGTTCCTGTGATAGTAACTTGTCTATTGCTGTGCTATGCTAAGACACCATGACCAAGAGAAATTATAGAAGAGTTTGTTGGGAGCTTGCTTAACAGTTTCAGAGAGTGAGTGTACATGAGGATCATGGTAGGGAGGAGCATGGTGGCACACAGGCCTTGTGTTTTGCCATTGAAAAGGCAAACTTAGAGGTACAGAAGCCCACTCAGAGATGTGCAGTATGAAGTAGAACCAAGAATGGAGCCTAGGATTGTCTCTGTTCCTAGTGCATGTTTGCCTAACCACATATGTAATTTGTAGGAAAAAGTAAAAAGGAATCACACCATTGACTAAGCTTTGGAAATGGTGAGTGGGACAGCTAATTCTTCATTTTTCCTTGTTCTTAATTAGGTCTTTGATTGTTAACAACCTATTTTGATCACATTCAAACCAAACCACGTTCCCTTAGGTCTCACTAGGTTCTAGGATTCTACTCATGCATAGCCAGGTCTGGGTTTTTCATGGGTGCTAGGAATCTAAGCTCAAGTCATTATGATTGAGCAGTAGGCATTTCACCTACTAAGCCATCTTCCCAGCTCCCAATAAATTACTTTAAAATAATAATAGAGAGTTTTATTTTCTTTTATAAAAATATTTGTTTTCTTACAATATATTTTAATCATAATTTTATTCTCTCTCAACATGATCCATTAAACATGTTATGAAGAAAGATGATGATATAAAGGTGTCATTATAAACACAATTTATCTTTACCAATTTATCTTTCACTGAGCTAGCAGAGATAATGATAATCAGCGTATTTCTTTTTACATCATTTAATAGAAGGTAATTTACAATAAACCAAAAATATTTATTTTATATATTGAGTTAATATAAAAAGCAGACATGATTTTTGCATATAGCAGAAGAAAAAATAGCTACAACCTATATAAAATAGTCTTAAGGATGGGGTCTTATAAAAATAAAAATGCATTCACTGACAAGTCTCTCCCCTCCATGTGTGTATGGTGTTTACAGACATTTCTTCCTCTCTTTCTCTGTCTCTCTGTGTCTTTTCCTTTCTAGCCTTCTGGTTTTCTCTTCTTCTTCTCCTGCCAACATGTGTAGATACTGACATTTATAAAGAAATGGTCCCAAAGTCCTTAATAATCAGCAACAGGATACCCATCTTGTTTGAAAACTGTGACTCATCCTGGCATATTCTTTCTTTGTGTTGTTCCTTAAAAAAAGAACAATGTAGTTCACACAAAATTGTTGCTCACAATTATAAATCAGAATATTAGGAAAACAAACCATTTTCACAAATGCGTTTCAAATCCCATTAAGTATTTCATATTTTTAGTGGTAGATATCATTTTGTGGCAACACTGTCCTAGAAGGAATTCTGGGTTCTCAAGTCTGTCTGCCAGTAATGAGCTTTGTAAACTAGGACAGTTTACATAACACAATCTGAAATGACAGTTGGCTCATACTCTCATGAATCTATCTGTAAAACCATCACAATAGAAGAATGAAATCTTTGGTAGTTCCCCTTAAAGATATTGCTTTTCATTGTGACTTGATTGTTCTTTAGTTGCTTCAGTGTTCAATTTCTCTTTGAAACCCTTATGTCTATGGGGTAATTAAGGAACATGTATGCATAAAAAGTGGGACATGAGCTCCTAATAAACTGATGTCTAAGTTGGAAATACTTTATGATCTAAAGTGTACTATTTATAACAAAAGAATGTGGTTACATTAAGACACACAAAGAAGATCCTCTTCCAGTATGTATTCTAAAATGATAGAATTTTAATGTCAAACATGCTTGTGTCTCAGCAGATGAATCTGTCCTCATCTGTTGTGTTAGCATCATGTTAGACAGAGTATACTGCTCTGTTTTCTTCATTTGGTGGGGGTTGGGGAGATGAAAGGTGTACGTGTAGATGAGCCTAGAGACAGAGAGGTACATCAAATAAGAATGATCTGGAGCTTGAAAATCAATGGTTTAAGCTTGGCTTTGGACAAGAAGTGGAATTATTAAAGAATTTAAAATGCTTAGAGACTGGAGAGATGGCTCAGCAGTTAGGCTAGCTTGCTGCTCTTCCAGAGGACATACATTATGTTGGCATATTGCTCGTCTAACAATTGACTATAACTCCACCTTCAGGGAATGTGACAATTTGTAGGCACCTGTGTACATGTGACACCACCCACACCCACCTATCACCCACCCACCCTCACCCATACCCTAAAAATCTGTAAAAATTTAAAATACTTTAAGTTGGCACTCAAAATTGTATGTACTTATATTATGTGATATATTAAAATATGTATAAATTAATGTTTATCTCAGTGTGAGCATATGTATCTCTTCAGCTATCTATCATATTGAGGTAAAAAACAAAACAAAAATCTAAAGTGTTTTGTGTTCTGTTACTTTTAAATGTCAACTTACCACAACCTAAAATTATCTGGGAAAGGAGTATCAATTGAAAAACTATTTACATCTGGCTCACCTATGGACATGTCTGTGAAAGACTGCCTCAGTTGTTAATTAATCTGGGAAGACTCAGTCCCTAGTGGGTAGAACCTTTCCTTGTATCAGGCAGAAGACAGCTAAATGAGAGCAGACAGCAGTGGTACATTCATTTCTCTCTGTTCATGACTGTGGATGTCATGAGACTTTCTGCTTGAATCCCACCTTAACTTTCCCACAGGATGGACAGTGACTTAGAATTAGAATTGTAAGCCAAATAAGCCCTTTCCTCATCTTACTTTTATTACAGTGTTTTATCGCAGCAACAAAATAAAACTAGAATTCTTTCTACTTGCTGTTTTGAATTATAATTACATGATCAATGGTTAAAGTAGTTAAGTCGTATGAAAAATATTTGATCTTGAAAGATCAAAGTGGTCTTCCTAAGCTGTAGTTGAGCAATATTAGTTTTCTCATGGTAATGGACAGTATTATGGCTAAGCTATCAATAATTTGATAGATCGTATCAAGGTTTGTTGTAGTTATTTGCTCATTTGTTTTGAGAAAGCATTTCCTTTCATAGCACCACCACGCCTAGCACCCCAGCCTTCTGATTACTGGTATTATAAGCATTTGCCTCCATGTGTAGCATCATCAGAGTTCATATTAGCAATTTCCTTCAAGTATCTTCCCTTCTACACTTGCAGTGTGAGTGCTGGGAACTGAACATGGGTCCACTTGAAAAGCACTCTCTCTGAGCTCAGTATCACTCCTTTAAAAGGCTCATATCACCTTGTACTCTATGCTTCTTTGAAAAACAAAGCATTTAACTAGACATGTGTTAGTGTCGTTTTTTTTAATTTGATTGTTTTGTTATGGTATTTTTTTTTCTGACAGCATTTTTCTATGTAGCCCTGGCTGTCTTGGAACTCACTTTGTCAACCAGGCTGTGTTCAAAGTCAGAGATCTGCCTGCCTCTGCCTCCCAAATGCTGAGAATAAAGGTGTGCACCACTACACCCAGCCTCTTGTTTTAGTTATTAAAGTATTTGTGGAACTTTTCCCATGCTACTGAAGTCTTGGAAAGATAGTCACAGAAATGTCATGCTGAGGAGTCCACTGGTCAACCAGAAAGTTGGCTTCTACTGCATGGCATGGTTAGAGGTTCTATCTGCTATTACCATTGAGCTCCATTGTTATACATAGCAAAGCCATCTTTTTTTTTTTTTTTTAAGTTGGAGAGGAAGGAATGTATTTGGCTTATATATCTGGATCAGAATTCACCATTGGAGGTCAGGACAGAACTCAATTAGGGCAGGAACCTGGAGGCAGGAAGGAGCTGATGCAGAGGCCATGAAGGGGTGCTGCGTACTGGCTTGCTCAGCATGGCTTGCTCAGCCTGCTTTCTTATAGAAGCCAAAACCACCAGACCAGGAATGGCTCCACCCACAATGGGCTGAGCCTTTCCTCATTGATCACTAATTGAGAAAATGCCTTACAGCTGGATCCCAAGGAGACATTTTCTCAACTGAGGCTATTTTCTCTCCAATGACTCTAACTTGTGTCAAGTCGACACACAAAACTAGCCAATACAAAAACAAAAAGAGGACTATAAAGGGGAATAATTACACTTTATAATGCTTTTATATGCAAAGCCATCTTTAAACAGCCAGTTAAAGACAGAAGATGACAGAAGTAGAACTAATGTTATATTGGTTTCACTCAAAACATGTTGTTTTAAAATTGGATTCTCTCCCTTTTTTAACCCAGCTCTTTCATGCACATGCCAATGATAAGGCAAGCAGGGGGATAAGAGACAGAATGCAGCAGGATGACATATCACCTGCTGATTGCTGATCAGAGGTAATTCTCCCATGTAAAGATCACTAAGTCCCTGTGTGTTTGCATTATTTGTCTATGCACAGAGCCAGATGGTAGATGTCAGACTCATCCTAAGACCCTCAGCTAAGATGCTTCTACATGGTGTTACAAATTAAACTGTTCTCTAAGTCAGGACTCGGCCAACTGTGACGGGAGGCAAAATCTGCCGGCCATCTTGTGTGTCAGTTCTGGAGATAACTTTTAGAATTTTAAATGACCAGAGAAAAACAATCAAATGGACATAAAGATGGCACATGGAAGATAATTTAACTTGTATTTAAATGTTTATAAATAAAGTTTTATTGGAAAACAGCTGTGCTTCTTGATGTAGATGTATTATGACTACTTTTGTATTCTAATAGTATTGAATAGTTTTAACAGAGACATTATGGTCTATATTCTAAAACATTTATTCTCAATCCCTGTACTCCTGCTCCAAGCGTGTTTGGAGTATGAAGGAATTGAGATATTCTTCTTGTTTGCCTTGGGCAAAGGTTGCCTGGAGGGTAAGATGTACACTAGCAGACCCATGATTTTTCTTTCAGATGGGCAGAGAAAAGTTGCCTTTTCCATATTCCAACAGGGCAAATCCCAATGGGGACACGGGTCTGAAGTTTATTACACTGTTCTGGTTTCACCTTAATATGACAGGGTGACAAGTTACCAAACTAGGGAAAGCACAAGGAGTAACCAAGACTAGGATCTGCTGCTGGCAAGAATGGAAAATCTGATATGAAATATTAATTTGTTTTATAATTTCAAATTCTCTTCTTGTCAATTTTACTTTGAGGTTGTGGGCTTTCTCTTATCTTCCTTAAATGGAAACACAAATCCCTTTAAAACACACTATTGCATTCCCAAAAGAAATGTTCTTTTTCATTGCATTTGTTTGCAGTACAATTTCAAATATGCAACATTTGAAATATGAGGAAGAAGCCACTATCTTTATTTAACTACTTTAATATCAGACTCAATCTTTATTTTTTCTGTGTGGAAAAGACAAACTATTTAAAATATTATAGAGAAGGTAGTAGCATATAATTCACAAATTTAATAAGTTTGGAAGACTTAAGTTAAAAATGAGTCTGTGAAGAAAACTGTTTTGACAGCATATGTATTTCTGTAAGTCAAAATAAAGTATGCCTACATGGGAGTGCATACCTTTCACTATTCAGCAAGAGGCAGAGGTAGGAGGAAGACCAGTGCTACATCAACCTTGACTACATAAGACACTGAGTTAAAAAAAAAAGTACCATGACATGTGATATCAAATAGAATTCTAGCCAGGTGTTAGTGCATGTCTTTAATCTCAACACTCAGGGAGGCAGAGGCAGGCAGATTTCTGTGAGTTCGAGGCCAGTCTGGTCTATAAAGTGAGCCCAGGACAGCCAAGGCTACACACAGACACCCTGTCTAACAAAAAAAAAAAAGAAAAAGAAAAAAAGAATTCTACACCTATGTATAGGTATCGATATGTATAGGTATAGGTATTTCTGGATGAAGTTCATTCATCTGAACCGATTATATTTCTCAGGTTAAAGTCTTTAAGTCAGCACTTTACTGCATAATAGACATAACTTAGGTGTTTCCCTCCTATCTAGAGAAGAACATAGGAACTGAAATATTTTTGCCTGGCCAGCTTTTCCTCACTTCAAAATTGCTTTGATACCTCAGTATCCTAACTCCTGGTACCTAATGCTCACAGTAGATGACTTTCTAGTGTGTGTGTGTGTGTAAAGCAAATTACTAAAGGAAGAGTAAAACTAATGTTTCTCACAGATAGTGTTCTTTAAATGTGCTCTTTATTTGAGTAGTGTTACATATTCATATAAATTTTCATTACATTAATCATTAACTATCTATTAATGAAAGTTATTTTTCCACATGTAGTATTTTAGAGCTTTTGATCTTTCTTCCATTGTCTTGTCCCAGTTGGTAAATTTATCTGCTCTGTCTCTCTCTCACCCTCTCTTCTTTCCTCCTTTCCTGTGTCTGAGATACAGTCTTCCTAAGAAGCCCAGGCTGGTCTTAAACTCATGACAGTCATGTCTTAGCCTTTTTAGTACTAGAATGACAAGCATGTTCTCTTAGTAAAGTTTTGTGTTCATAAAATCCCACATTCTTGGATCACTCATTGCCCAGATGATACTGTGCTGAGATTATTGCGCTCTAAACATCTTGACAGACCTATGAAAGGAAAACTGACATTACTCAGAATCATCTTGAAAGGAATAACCTATGAAAGGAAGATTGACATTACTTTTCATTTTATTTTATTTCATTATTCTTTCATTAAATCAAAGAGAAAGAATCTTACTAAGTTGTCCATAGTCCCGTAAGAGTGATTAAAGCATCTGTCCCGGGGCGTGCTGACCACAGTACTACATAGGAGTCTGTTTTCTCACCACAGCCAGAGTTCTACCTTTGACCATCATTGCCCTATTCTGTACTCAAGATAATCGGATCACATTTGTGCTCACCATAAAGATGTATTGACTTTAACCCATTCTACTGGGTTCCCCTCTTCCACACCACCACCTCAGCAGAGATGTCTATTAACTTAGTAATGCTGCTTTTCTGCATTGTAATTCAAGTAGTTTAGCCTGATCACTACCGTTTATTTTCTTTAGTCTGAAATGCACTGAAATTCCTGATGTGCTGTTAAACTCTATAGAAATGTGATTTTTGGCTTCTAGGTTGTAGTTTTTATCAATTCACATTGTGATGAAATTATCGTACTAACATATTACAAATAGATAATTTTGGTAACTTAGAAATTTTACTGAGGGATACTTATAAGCTGTTGCCAGTTTGAAGAAGGAGTATTACACAGTAGCACTTGAAGTTATTAGAGATGTCTTAAAAATATGCAGTTTTAAGACTCTTCAATTTACGTTGATGTCAGTGATTCCTAAGTGAAAAATTCCTGTAAATATGATTTTGCAGTCGTTAGAATAAGTTGCCCTCTTAATTTCTATTCAGTTTTACCCCATAATGAACAGAGAAATCTCTTAGGATTTTTAGGGGACTGAGTGTTCATTGGTGCTGCTTGACTTGGACTAGATGCCTTCTTTTTTATTATCGTTTATTACAATGTATTCAATTTGCATCCCAGCTGTGTTCCCCTCCCTCATCTCCTCCTAATCCCACCCCCTTCCTCTTCTCCCCCTATGCCCCACCCCTAATCCATTGATAGGGGAGGTCTTCCTCCCCTTTTATTTGACCCTAGCCTCTCAGGTCTCATCAGGACTGGTGACACTGTTTTCCTCTGTGGCCTAGAAAGGCTGCACTCCCCAAAGGGAGGTGATCAGAGAGCCTGTCACTGAGTCCATGCCAGAGATAGCCCCTGCTGCCATTATTAGGGACCCACTTGGATACTTAGTCTATGGGCTACATCTGAGCCAGAGTTTTAGGTCCTCTTCATGCATGGTCCTTGGTTGGGGTATCAGTCTCTACAGGGCTCCCAGGGCTCAGTTTTTTTTTTTTTTTTTGCTTGTTTTGGCTCTGCTTGGATCAAGATGTTTTCTTAAGGTGGCAGTATTTCTGTGCTCTGAAGTTGGGGTGCTATGAAGTAAATAGCCAGTTGCATTCAAGTACAGTAGAAAACTGTGTCATCCTCACACACAGAAGAGGCATGAAGACCTTGCTATGAGGACAACCTTGAAAAAAGAAAAGAGAGACAAGGTAGCAAAGGGAGGATAGGCAATGACGTCTGGTAGCCTCTTGGTCTTGATCAGCATCAAGAAATAAGAGAGATTTCTTTCTCAATGTGTAGCTGTGGTCTTTATAGTACTCAGTTTCCTCCCTCCTCTCTTAAGAGACTATAATTTATAGAATTTTATTTTCACAGGTTTAACAAGGCTTGATATTTCTTTGTATTTAAGATTTTGTCTTTTTTAAGTTTGCGATTGATCATGATGAGACAGTCTGGGGTGGGTGTGTCTTCATTAGACTGAGAAGAAACACAAAATCTCTGTGGACTTAGTACCCCAAGACGACTGAGGATGAAAGGAAGAGAGAGGCCTCACTGTGTGATTCTTTTTTTCAATCGCTTTTTTTCTTTTGTTTTTTCATTTCCTTCTTTTCTAATCAGTATGTTCCTTGATTGCCCTTCTTAGAATTCTGAGGGTCCTAATGGTTTTCCTCTAAACTTGTCTTTCAGGAAGGTTGACTTTCTAAATTGTACACACACACACTTGCTATAATATTAAGTAATCATGTTATTGCTCGACTGCTTACCAAAGTGCCTATCCTTCTAGCAGGATGGACATCTTACAAAGGTTATTCATCCTAGCCTTTCTGGATTTCTAGACAGAATGAGGAAATAAATTAGGCACTTTCACGATCATTTTGTTCTTGTGCTCAGGTATCTGTGGACACCAGACACTAACCCATGTCAAGTCTCTAATCTTGAACCCAATTTTTTTCTTAATTATTTTCTTACTTAAACATTTAAAAGCCACATTGAATGTGGATAGCTTATACTCTGAAACCACAATTTCTGAGCACAAGGAAGCCTCCCCACCTCTGACCAGTTTCCCATACAGCATTCTTCACTGGGCCTCTCAGAGCCCATGGGTATTTTCTCTGTTGCTTCCACAACCTCACTTTGTCAGGGCTTGCCTTTTCTATGTCCCTTTAAAATACACTTTGCTCAGCCAGCTCAACATCCACAGTATATATTACCTGTTTTATCTTGATATTCACCTTCTCAATTTCAATTGTTTTCCGGACTGGTTATTTCTGTATGATTTAGTTCTCTGCAGCTAGGGAAGGTAGTCTGTTTTGTTGTGTTGTATTTCATATCAGAGATATATACAATGTACATGCTAGCAATCTCATACTTAGCATTCAGATAGTAAAGAAATAGTGCTTTTAAATATTATTCATGATTGTTTACTTGGCAAGTGCTAAACTTTCACTCCATGCTCAGCACTGTACTAAAAAAAAAATGAAGATCTCATAAATTGAAATGAGTAAGAATTTAATGGGAGAACAGAAGTGGGCCCTGGGTCTCTGCTTATATGGTAGCAAGCATCTACCTCTACTATGTATCCTTTTACCTTTCAGTACTGTATTACTGACACGTGGCTGTGGCCCATCACTTTGGTATTGGCATCACTGGGATGGGGGATGAGCATTAAGGAAGCATGCTCTTAGGGTCTGGCAGCCTCCTCAGCACATACTAGGTTCTTTGGGAATGCTTGGTATGAACTAGACTACAGTATAATTTGAAAAATGTTACTTTAGAGTCTGTATGGTGTGGTGTTGGGAGGACAGGAGAGGGGGTTGCCCTGCATGCTTTTCTAATTCTTGGCAAGGCTAAGCCCTTGTGGCCAAACGACAGCCCTGTCAGGCTGCGTTTGGCCACAGTTTCACTTGGACAGTAATTTTACTTAAACCAACATTGGCAGTCCTCACTTGGTGGATTGCATTTTTGAGGAGGCACTGTAATTAAGAAGCATGTAAGTTGGCTAAAGTAAGTTCTTACATTTCTGAACAAGGACTTAAAACACATACTTTTAGAGCAAAGGCCTATGCTTAGTAAATCTTGATACTCCTATTACACAGTATAAAGTTTTCAAAGGTTAAGCCAACTACTGTAGGTTCCCATTGGCATTTAAATGGTGTTTAACCCATTACATTTATGTGTTACAAAGAAATTTCCTGAAACACACATAAGAAACAGTAAAGACAGGGCCCCTTCTGAGGGAATGAGCCTGGCATGCTTTTAGGGCTGAAAGAAAATTTCTGTGTGTCCTTAAAAGCTTTTTGTAATGTTTTAAAATTTTATTTAGAATGATTTTTGTATGTGAAAAAGAATTAATGAAACCTAGTAAAATGAGGGTAACACGTTTATGTAGTTCTGGGGAAATGGCTTCAGGCTAAGCCTAGGACTGTGAGACCTCTGAAGAGATCATTCTCCTACTCAGAAACATTGCCTCTGGAAGACATGGCCAAATGGTGCTGGGGACCTGGGGCTCCTGAGAAGGTTTTCAGATGGCAAAGCACATCAAGGTAGAATTTCTGGGGAAAGTGGATTGTGCATTGCTGGGATAGAAGGCTTTTGGTTCAGAGCTGGGGGATAAGCCTGTGATGTAAACTGTGAGTCCAAAAAATCATGGAAGGCCAGCAGAGCTTTAGGCACCAATCGTAGCTTTTAAAGAATGCTTTTGTACAACAGCTTTGGAAACCAATCTGGCTTTTTCTTAGAAAATTGGGAATAACACTACCTCAAGATCCAGCTATACCACACCTAGGCATACCCGAAAGACGCCCCACCATTCAACAAGGACAGTTTTGCCCAGCCATGTTCATAGCAGCTTTATTTGTAATAGCCAGAATCTGGAAAAAACCTAGATGCCCCTCAATGGAGGAATGGATACAAAAATTGTGGTATATCTATACAATAGAATACCACTCAGCAATTAAAAACAAGGAAATCATGAAATTTGCAGGCAAATGGATGGAACTAGAAGAGATCATCTTGAGTGAGCTAACCCAGAAATAGAAAGACAGGCATGGTATACATTCACTAATAAGCGGATTTTAACCATATAGACAGAGCTAAAGAAGCTAAACACTAAGGAGGATGCTTAAATCTCATTCAAAATGGCAAACAGAATAGACACCAGAAGCGTGGTGGAAGAGAGGAAATAGGATAGGAGCCTATAGAGGATCCTCTGGAAGGATTCACTCAACAGGGGATCGAAGCAGATCCTGAGACTCAGAACAAAACTTTGGGCAGAGTGCAAGGAGTCTTATGGAGAAAGAAAGGGAAGGGATTAGAGGGACATGGAGGGGACAGGAGCCCCACAGGAGACCAACAAAGCTAAAGGATCTGAGCCCAGGTGTCCCGCAGAAACTGATGTACTAATGAAGGACCATGCATGGAGAGGACCTAGACCCCCTGCTCAGATGGGGCCGATTGGCAGCTCAGTCTCCATGTGGATCTCTGAGTGAGGGGATCAGGGGCTGTCTCCATCATGAACTCAGTTGACTGCTCTCTGTTCTCTCACCAATGACAATGCAGCCTTGCCAGGCCACAGAGGAAGGGTGTCCAGGCAGTCCTGATGAGACTTAATAAGCTATGGGCAGATGGCAATAGTAGAGAACTCACCCTTTCAATGGACTAGGGCTAGGAGAAGGGGATGAGAGGAAGAAGGAGGGAGGGTGGGACTGGGGAGTTGAGGGAGGGGGCTTCAATCAGGATATATAATGAATAAATTGTGAAGAAAAATTAAAAAGAATACCTTCTTGCATAGATGATATTTTAAAGTCTCTCTCTCTCTCTCTCTCTCTCTCTCTCTCTCTCTCTCTTTCTCTCTCTCAGAGGGGAAATTGTTACTCACAGAATATTAGACAACAAAGGACCTGGCTAGAAATGATGAAACAAGTGTGTAGTTAGTTTGAAGGTTAGAGCAGGTTTGGTAATATTAAAGCCCTGGTTTTGTGGTCCCAAATCTGGAAAGGTTTGAGACATGATCTACAATGTTACTTTTTTTCTGTTGAAATCAAAAGATTTATTTCATAGAGTTACTATAGAGGCTTTTTAAAACCTAGGTAATTTGTTAAACTGTATATTTTAAATAATTGTTTGTTATTTTTATCACATAATTAAATTGCAGTTATAAAAGTTTCTTTTGATTTAGGAGGACGTAGCACTTCTTAACATTTCATAATGCTACCATCCTTCCTTCAAATTAATGTCTCTATGCACTCTACACACACAAATTGCATACCCTTGTATGTGTCTTTGTTGTTTCATGTTACATATAACTTGTCACCTGCTTTTTTTTTTTTCACTTCACAATAGGTCTGTAACACTTACTCTAAGTCACTACTTATAATTCCCAGTGTGCTTTTTAATGGTTATAGTATTCTACTATCAGTGTTTCAAATGTATCAAATTTGATAGTGCATAATTAAGCTTTTCTCCAGGAGGATTTATGCCTGAAATAGTCCTAAGGGACTGTACAGAGAATGGTAGGCATTTGAGAAATTCTGCATCTGTGAGGCAAGGAATGAAATGAGGAAAGGAGAGCTTTAGGTAACAATAAAGATAAGTAAAAAAAAAAACTTGTAAAATTAATTCCAAATGCTTGTTGCAGTATATTTTTGGCAAAAGACTTAACAGCATAGACCATATTTAAAAGCAAAATCAGACCTTGTAGATAATGGCTATTTAACAAAGTGTGGAGATTTCACTTTTCAATATATATATATTCAATATATATATATATTCAATATATTTCAATATATATATATTCAATATATATGTATGAATATATATATGTATGCACACATATATACATATATACGTATACACACATACATATGTGTATATATATAATATTTACCCTGTTCTGTTTTATCCTTTGGAACTCTTATCCTGTCTTGGAAAATAATTCCAGAACAGGGAAAGCTGCTTGTCTATTAAAAAAAAGTCTAGCAAGAAACCCAGCAATTTGTGGACCTGCTGGCCATGTATTTGACCATGAGTGAGAGGCTCCTGACCAGCTGTAAGCTTCTGTTTCTTAAAGTGTAGGTTACAGCATTTAAGACTACAAATGAACCTTTTATGGGGTAACAAGCTTTACTGCTACACCCGCAATTTTCTACAGCAAAGAGGCAATACTGTAATTTCGTAGTGGGCCCATAGATACTTGGTGTTCTAGTTCCTCCTTTGCTGGTGTTTAGTTTCGTCCTTCATTATCATTTCATACACAAAAGACCTGTGTAAAGTCAAAATAGAAAGAAAGGTAGCGAGCTGTTATTTTCTACTTATGTCTTAGACATTACCTTTATGTAATCTGTTTTGGTCATCATTTTAGCCTTTTGCTATTTTCTGGAATTATTTTCTCAATGTTTAAAATTTTAAGCACAAAGCAACTTTTTATGTCAGCTATGTTTTCTATTTCAATTCTCTCTCATTTTATAAGAAATATGTGACTTAAGTCTTCTCAGAGTTTTTATGGCAATGAATATAGTCCTGGGAGAAAGGATGGGTGAGGTGGCTGTTGAGTTTGCCTATCACTTTGGATACTGATGGTCACTACCAGTTAAATCTGTTACAAGTAACAATTGACTACAGTCTGTTGAAACCCTGGTCTTTCAAATAATCAACCTGATGCCCCCTCTGCTCTCCTCTCCAGGAAGCATATTCATTGCTATCTGTGCCTGCCATGAACATCTGGCCCAGATGTCTCTGGCTTTTCCAGAGAATCTGATCTAGACTTCAAATCTATTAATTACTTTCACATTATGCCTTTTGGTTGAAAAATACATGTTTCTGATTATCCGTTGTTTCTATCTGTAGATTCATATTATGTGTCAGTGGGTTTAAATGTTATTGCAAATGTTTATCATAATCTTAAAAGGTCCATGGCATCTTTTTTATATGTGAAGATGTCAAGGTCTAGAACGGTGAGCTGCTGAATCCAAAGATGTAAAGCTGGTGAGACAAACCCAGTATTCCAAACCTCCTCTGCTAGGGCTTCAAGTACTGCTTCACAAGCTGTTACTAGCATCCTAGTTATCCAATTTTCAAGAAAAGAGATTGGGTTTAGGGAAAGCCTCGTCAGAACCCAAGCCATTACTTCTTGTGTAACTTACTGTCTCTTAGTGCCTAGGCTCCTTCCTCACTTAGAAATTGCCAGTTGTACCCAGACTGTAAAGAGTAAATGGGAATGTATATAAAGGCCTTTGTGTAGTGAGGTTTCTTCCTTTTTCCTATTCATGTCATATCATTCTCTGAATAAAAAGAGATAGCACTGACCAGTGCTTTAGGTAACATACAGGCATTTAGATAAACTTTGATATTTGAAATTGTAAGTCCTTGACTTTCTGAAAACAGAAGATACAAACTAGAGTTCCCATTCTGTTTCCCTTTGAGGGACTTAGAAAGGCAAAACAGATTTCTTCTTGGAAGTGGTGTAATTTGTAGTAGGAGGGTATTCTCTATAATCATTTGCTTTAATCCCATTTGGAATCCTAAATATTTCTGGAGTCTTCTGTGCCTCAGGCCCTTTGCTGGCCCTCTACCTTAACTTATTAATGTAGCAAGCTGTTGGAAGAGTTAGGGGTGAATTAGAAGGCTATTATGTAAGTAAATAAAGGCATGAACATGTATGTCTCTGACCATAGTATTTTGCTTAAGGTAACTAATGAGTTTATGTAATTGTCATCTGTAAAATATGCAAACATCATTTATCTATTTTTTTCTCTTTAAAATTGTTTGTAGGGTGCAGAATAGAAAACTGTGACTCTTGCTTTAGCAAAGACTTTTGTACCAAGTGCAAAGTCGGCTTTTATTTGCATAGAGGCCGCTGCTTTGATGAATGTCCAGATGGTTTTGCACCATTAGATGAGACCATGGAATGTGTAGGTGAGTAGTTCTTAATTCAACTCTCAAATTGCAAATTTTCATGTCTGTCTGTGCGGATGTTCATCTTGGATATAACCAACCTACAAAGTAAGTGGGTCCTATTGTTCATCAGAACTGAATGGATTTGTTTGTTTGGTGATTCTAAGTATTTTAGGCATCATGATGATAGGTAGCTTTGTTTCAAATTTTGCTAGTTATGTACTTGCCAAGTTAGGCTACTTATGGGCTGATAAAGTTTATCATGGCACTCTATCCATTTCTTATTATCTTAATAAATTACTAGTACAGTTCGAGAAAAACATTTATTTAGTAGGAGAACAAGACTTCCACACAGTATCATGCCAGCCATCCTTAGTTGTGTGAATAAATGAACTTCAGAGATTCTTACTTAGCCACCTGTGTAAAAAAATAAGTTGAAAGAATATTTATGTCCAAATATATTTTTGACGATTGACTGCATGTTGCAAAATTTATTAAAACAAACCAGGTATGGAGGTGCACACCTGTAAGCCCAGCACTCAGGGAGGCAGAGGCAGGTGGATCTCTGTGAGTTTGATGCCAGCCTGGTCTACAAAGTGAGTCCAGGATAGCCAAGGCTATACAGAAAAACACTGTTTTGAAAAGACAAAGAAATTATTAAAATAGATTAGCTGTTAGCTGAATTTTAAATCTATAGGATGCATCTTTAACATACATAGTGTGAAAAATATAATCACATGTCATAGAAACTTCATATGAACTTTATGTGCTTTGATGTTTATAAAATACTGTGAGTCACTCATTAATAGATAAATTGGCTGAATTTGACAAATGCATCGATTTATTCATAACTGTAATTTCACACCTATGTCCCTTATATTTTACTAGATGCATTATACATCTCATTTGATATACAATAGAGCTATGAATCATCAATTATACAACCCATTCCCTTAAAAGGAGAGATTTTAAAGTAGAACTTGACAATTTTTTTTGTAAACTTTTGTGGAGGAGAATTCACTTAAAAGTGATGTTTGGAAAGAAATTGTACTTATATTTATCTGTGAGTTAGTACATGCAGACTAATTAATTAATGCAATTAAAATTGTGAAAGCCACTAAAGACATATATTCCGAGTGCTGCTTTAGCTTTTGATAAGGAAGAATCACACCCTCTATACATTGTAAATGGAACTGTACAGAATATTCCATGAGAGAATCCTATGCTTTGCCCTTTATGGCAATTTTAAATGGACTTGGAAAAAAATTATAGAATTGGCTCTTATGCCTACTGAGATTGAAAATGCAGTGAGCCAAACGTGGATGTGAGACTGGGATCCTCATGCACTCACGTGAGCAGCTTTTCATTGGCAAAGTCAGTGAGGAGGTCAGCTCTGCATGGCCTTACTGTCCTCTCCCAATCTCCTCCATTCCTCAATAATCTTACAAAAAGGGATACTAAATGCTGTCCATGTCTAGAAATAACAGATACCTTCTTTGCAGCAGATGTCTGTTACTTTAAGCTTGTATTAAACAGCACAGATACATGAGCATACTTGTTAAAAGACTATATAGAATATGCAAATCAGAAACACACATGTACACACACACACACACACACACTAAGTTCCTTGCCCACCTCCCAGTGCTTGTAAAATAAAGCAAATGCACTCATGGATTTGGAGTAAGTCATACGAAATTAGCCTGTCAGATGCTTCTTCCACCATGGCATGCAAAGAGCCGCCTCTGTTATAGGTTTTACCTGTTTAGAGACCATCTTCTAGAGATGCATTTAGGCCTGACCAGCAGTATCCCTTCAAAAACATGACAAATGGAAAACAACAGCTCCTTAATTACTTACAAGACATTTGTTTGTCTTAGCTGTCAGTGTCCTATGATTTAAACAACTGCAGTTCCAGAAATATTGGTACAGACCTTATAGGCTACATAACCTGCTTTTTGCTATTTTTTTTTTGGTGGAGGTAATAGATAAACATAGTTGTATAAGTTTTATACAAAATGAAAAGTGGACACCCAACTGATGTCTATGTTTGTATTTTTTAAATCTTTATCAGAAGGATGTGAAGTTGGTCATTGGAGTGAATGGGGAACATGTAGCAGAAACAACCGCACATGTGGATTTAAATGGGGTTTGGAAACCAGAACACGGCAGATTGTTAAAAAGCCAGCAAAAGACACAATACCATGTCCAACCATTGCGGAGTCCAGGAGATGCAAGATGGCCATGAGGCACTGTCCAGGAGGTGGGTCCAGTTACTCTCATGTGCTGTGTGCCTTCTGAATGTTCCCCTCCTCTCTTCTTCCCAATAAATACCATTTGTTCATGATGAAAACCTGATACTAACATTGGAGAGGAGATAAAATTCTACTTTTTCAGAAACAAATGCTTCAGCTGTGATGCATATACAGTGAATGTTTCATTTGCTTTCAGAATCTTTTTTTTAAATAACTTGAGGGAATATCAATGTGCTTTCTAAAATGAGATTTCTAAGAGTGTGGGTTGTTTTGAGTGTTTGTCTTTTTTCAAATGTTCCATAAAAGAGGGTTCTTGGGAAAGCAGGCCTTTGCAGACAGATGTTATTCAGAAGGAAGGAGCCAACTTTCAGTTAAGAAGAGTTTATATTAGAAAGGTTTAAGGAAGCTGTAGAGTCATCTGCATCATCACTAGTTGAAGATGACAACTTAAAATAAACTACCCAAATACTGGGAGGAAAAAACCCTGTCTTAATGTTACCACAATTAGCCCCTTCTCTTTGTTTTGATAATAATTTGTAGAAAACAGCTACTGGTATGTGTGTTTAACTCTTTGTAATAATTGTACTCATTTGTGGTCATTATTCTATAATAGCCGGATTAGGTTCATTTGGAAATTAGGAGATGAGTACTTAGCTAGGTGTTGGACAACACAGAAGTAGTATGTCAAAATGCAATTCTTGTGTGTATGTGTTTATGTGTTGTATATACGTGCATGTATGTGCACATGTGTGCATGTGGTGGCCAGATGCCAACGTTAGGCGTTTCCCTTTATTGTTTCCAACCTTTTAAATCCATGCTCTCCTACATGGATCTCACTATTTTGGCTGCTTGGCCAGCAAAACCCTAGGACCCTCTGTCTCTGTGCACCCTTCCCGGGCTAGAGTTATTGGAATGCCTAACTTTTATGCTGATGCGTGGTACATGAACTTAGGTCTTCATAAAAGTGCAGCAAGTACATGACTGGGTGAGCCATCTCACCAGCATATCCATATGGGATCTCCATAATATTATTGTGCTTTTTAAAGCAGTAATCATGTGTTGACACTTAATGAATCACTGGCGAAAGCTGTGTTGCCAAACACGAAACCAAGATTTATTTTTTTTAAGTGCACAAATAAAAGAGCAAAGCAAAAAGAAAGTTGTATTTGGAAGAGGGCCTTTAAAATACTTCTTCCTCTTTATCCGCTGTTGGGGGCATAACTTTTCAACTTTTTAACTCAAGCCCAGAAAGAGAATACATAGCTGCTTAAAATGGGTTTATATCTGCATTCTGCTGCCTCATAGAGTGTGCCTATGATCCATGGAGAAAGATGAAACTCTGAAGACTGGAAGACTCCAGCCGGCCTCTGAGGACTATTAGATCCAGATTCAGAAGCTCCTTGGAGGAGGCAGCTTTTCCTCTTGAATTAGTCTTGCTTTTCCTTACTGGGCCTTTGAAACAAAGATTTTTTTCCTCCTTCTTTTGGTCTGCTTTTCACTAACAAGGATGGTTTTGTTCACTTAAAGTGGCTATTTTTCAGTCAAAATATAAGAAAATATTTTCTTACAAAACTAATAAGCCAATCTTGGATAGCTGAGGGCATTTAACCTGCAACCCTTTGCCTAGAAGCAAACCCTATGTGTTCAGGTAGTGAAAGAAAGACTTTCTTTGTCGTATATTGTTTATATAACTGCCCCCTCCCCCACTTCTTTTCAAGCACCATGGTCCTGCAATTGTGGCTTACATTAATAGCAAGAATTAAACTGAAAATATTCTCATAACAAACATGCTTATGTGTAACAAGACCCTAAACACTTCTCTACCCCTTGCAGGGTTTTATTTTGTCCTGGCCTCAGTCGTGATTGGGAATTTTCTAAAGAACTGATAGTTTCTTAACCATAATGTGTATTACATTTGTATTATTAGTGCTACCAAGAGTTACCATCTTAATGGAATATGATTGACTCTACTGATAATTTAAATTATGCCACAAAAATAGCTAAGGCCTGATTGCTAGTCCTGCCCCTCGACAAATGACTCAGAGTTCGATTCTAGTATTTCGGTTTTAACCACATTTTTTCCATTAAGCATTGCTCTAGTCCCTGTAGCTATCTAGTTTTCAGTTTACTAAAATGAGTTTTTTAGCCTAAACATCAAATAGCAGATACTCCTGTGCTTACCTATAACAGAGTTTATACTGGAACTTTTTTTAATGTTTGATTTAGAGGCAAATAAAATAATTAGTAGAAATTAATGGCTCTGTAATAAAATGACTTCTATTTACAAATGTTAGGATATAAGAAGTAAGAAATTAATTTTGGAACTTGAGCAGCAGTTTCTAAAAATTGGCATAACCTCCAATGGAGAGTCCACCTTGCCTCAGGTGAGGGAGGGAAAAGTCCCTTTCTTCAGCTGGTCACGCTGATTACTGCAAGAATGGAGAAGAAAACCACTTTATCCCCTCTTCCATCTTGATTTGATTTCAGTGATCTGCTTTGACAAACCATGCAAAAATGTAAGTCGTAATCAGGTTGGGAATACAGGCATTTTTCAGATCTTTTCAACATATGTATGGGTTTTTCTCCTGTTGAAGCCAATCTTAACCTGATTGCACTCAAATGCAGTCTGAGCCTCCTTCACACTGAAGCACGAGCACATTAAAATCAGCTGCTTTCGATTACAGAGAGGCTGGAGTTAGAGGTCAGCGTCATGGAATAGCTGCTGCGTGTGTAAGATGTTACACTGCAAGTTATTAAACAGGAGAAAATGAACAACTGTAAAAGTAAAAATAACAACAGAAACATTTCGGTGTAATGAGCTAGCCTATTTATTTCTTTACTCGTCACTTGCTGATCTGTGAGGAGAAAAAAGGAGCCAATATATAGAAACTTTAGTAGATGTATTTGTTCTGAAATACATATTCTTCATTTCCAAACTTTTGGTTTTGATCAGTTGCCTTTTGTCCTATTGTTGATGAAACCCGATTTCTTGGACTTTTCTATCAGTCTTCAGAAGTTTGGTCTGCGATCTAGGTATCTGACTATATCCTGTCAACTTATAACTTTTGGGACTCCTGACAAGTCACTTAAACCCTCTTGGCCTCTATTTTCTCATTTATAAACTGAAGGTTTGGATGGGGGGGGGATCTTTAAAGCTTGGACTTCTTCTCAACCTCAGTGACTATAGATAGGACTAATTCCTGAAAGGAACAGGTGGGGTCTGTAGTTACCATTTCGAAGACAAAGAAAAGAGCTGGAGTCCAACACAGGCTGAAATGGACCTGATGACATTTCTGGCAGTAGCTGCCCTGAGCATGCGCTGAGCCTTCTGCAACCCGTGACTTTCATTCTCCTGCTGCAAAACTGTCTTCTGTGTGGTCAGCCTTTAAAGACTAACTAAGATTTGTTTTAAATGTGTTACCTGTGGCCTAGCAAACAGAAAGCAGAAGTGTGAGGGATAAACAAAGGGAAAAGGGGGGAGGGGAGCATAAGAAACCACTGGAGGAAAAAGTAGACTCCTCAAATATCAAAACACTTGTAGATACCACCATCCCTCCCACCCCCAAAGTGAGAGATTTCATCCTGGTGGGAATAATTTACTTAAGTGATGGACAGCCGAAAACTCTGAATGGAAGGAATGGTGAGTCTAGTGTCAGTTGCATATTAGGCAGTGTTTTAAGAGAAAAAGATAAATAGTATGTATTTGAATGATCAGTGGGAGAACAACACCAAGTTGTTAAAGTGTAGTGCTGGACAGTACCCTGTACAATAGGAGATATTGCTATCTCTAAGCATGTATGATTTTCTATTCTTACAAGCTTAGCAAATATTCTTTCACACACACATATATATGTACATATATATATATATACTGCATTATTTTTCAAGTTTTAAAAAATCATTATTATTAGTAGTAGTATGTGTGTGACTGAGAGGGAGAGACAGAGACATCCAGAGGGAAATTTTTGTAGTTAATTCACTTCTTCTAGCTTTGTTTGTTCCAGGGAGCAAATTCAGGCTCTTAGGCTTGTACAGCAAGTGTGTCAGGCTCTGAAGCAAGTTTTGTTAGATGTTTGTTGATTAGTGTTGCATACTTTTTACTGTTCTATTGCTTAAAGAATTCTTGAATTTTTCTTAGAAATAATAACTGAAGAAATAAGCAGATGAGCACATATAATTTCATGCTATGAAGAAATGTAAAGGAGGACATGAAGGAGGGCTTTGGCTGAGAGGGGATAACTTAAGTTTGATACTCAGAAAACTCTGAAAGTGATGTTTGGGTGGAGATCTGAGTGAAGGTGATAGTGTAAAGCTCAAAGATGTATTTGTTGTAGCTTTTGATTGATGGCTATTTTTTAGTATTTTTTATTCTCCTACAATATTTGGAGGAAGGAGGAAATCCCAGTGAGTGACTGGGAGGCTCTGACTGGTCTTTAACAAGTTGCTAGTAGTAAGAGCAAAGAGTAGGACTGAAGTGTTGCTGCCAAGAAACCTGAGTTTCTTGTGCCTTTTCCTTGTTCCTATAGTGAAGATTACAGGCAAAGCCATGACTATCTTGCATTGTGATGTAACCAAGTTTCAGCTCTTTGTATTCCTCCATGCAGAAATAGGATTTTATTTCTTTACTAGTACTTTAAAATGTAACGTCATCTACCTCCATTCATTCCTGACACCTTCCTATGTAGAATAACTAGTGAGGTCATATTTCATATGTGCTTCAGCACTGGACCACTAGCTGTGCTTTGACTCAGCCTATGAAGGCCTTCTTCTCATCTTCTTTAATTTTAGTGTTGTTAGTCTTCAGTTTGGGACAGCTCCAAGATAGTCCCTTTCATATTTAGTCCTTCAGGGTCAGGTTTCTGGATGAGGCTGCTTGGTATGTCGAGCCATATTCAGTATCCATTGCCCTACATCTGATGGCTCTGTGCCCAACAGTGCTTGACTTGTTTCTGAGACATTTCAGCAATAAGCCTCTTAGGTGATGCTCTGACAGATGCCCAGCGGCTTTCTGTATTTGGTGCTGTGACTCCCTCAGGTCACTGTTAGCTCATTATAGTGTATAATTCTTTCATCCATACTCATATTTCCTTAGCAATAAGCAAACAAGTTAAACATAAAACCTGTTACCATATATATGATTTCAATTTGAAAATAATTAATCACTTTTGTGAAGATCACCTGATTGTTGTCTACTACTTTTCTATTTCCAGAGTGATTCTTATTTAGTAGGAAGCAAAAGAAAATATTGCTTAGAAACTTAGTACCTTAATCTCTGTAAATATTTACTTTTAAAAGATCTTATTAGTAATAAGACCTCACTAATCTCTATTTTCTGTATATAAACTGACAGTATCATGTGGAGGAAGCATTAGATAATACAACTAAAGATGATTGTAGATTGTGGTGGATTAAGCCAAGAATAGGAAATAACTACATTTTCAGTAGAATGGGGTCAATAAAATATTCTTTAGACATGTGTTCCTTATTTCTCTACATTTTGTTTACATTTGAGATGCAATTTATGTGGTCTGCTTTCTACATGCCAGTCTTAAGGGTAGTTTGGAAGAAAGGATAAGAGAAAAACACTTTTTTTTTCTGAGACTTATACATTGTCAAATGTGTCATTAATGTATTTTTGCCTGAAGCATCGAAAAGGAAATTCTTTTGCCTTTCTTTGTGTTCTGCTAAATACTTTCCTGTATTTCTTTAAGCAATCATTGCTATAAATTTCAATTAAGCAAATCATGCTGTTTCCAGGTACTCTGGATGCATAGATGACAATTGTATTGATTGTAAACTTGAGTAGTTACCCATAGCTGTCACTTTGTAAATGTTTAGATATCATCATTATACAAAGCTGGTGTTTTACAAGTATATACCTACTTACAAAATTTCTGGCAGTAGATTGTTTACAACTTCTGTTTTAGGAGTTTTAATGATGTATTGAGAAGTGTTTTTTTCTGGCCCCCTTTCTCTATCAATCCCTGCTTTAAATTTTTTCTTTTTCTTGTTTATAGAAAATTAGCACAGGGTTATTTGGTTGGTGGATGTCTAGTTTCCTGAATTCTCTATACAGTTTGGATATTAGCCCTCTGTCAGCTGTCAAGTTGGTAAAAATGTTTATTCATTCTCTAGGCTGCTGTTTTTTTCCTTTTGATGGTGTCTTATGCCTTACAGAAGTTTTCAGTTTTGTAAGGTCTCATTTATTAATTGTTGATTTTAGTGCCTGAGCTGTTGATGTTCTGCTCAAAAAGCTGTCTCTTGTACCAATGAGTTCAAGGCTATTCCCATTTTCTGTTCTATTAGATTCAGTGAATCTGGATTTATCTTGAGGTCTTTTTAATCTGCTTGGACTTGAGTTTTGTGCAGGGTGTTAGATGAACCAGGGGCTATCTCTGACTACATTGTCACCCTTTGGGGCCCTTTCCCCTAACTGGGCTGCCTTGCCTAATGTCAGGAGAAGATGTGCCTAGTTGTACTTCAACGTGATATGCCAAAGCTGGTTGATATCCATGGAAGGCCGCCCATTTTCTGTGGAGAATGGGAGGAGGGCTGAGTGGAGTGAAGGGGTGGTGAGAGAGAGGAATTAGGAGGAGAGGAGTGAGGCAGAAAGCTTCAATCAGCGTGTAAAGTAAAACAATAATTAAAAAATGAGCAAAGGATAAACATTGGCTCCTGCTGTTGGTGACAGCAGAATTTTCATTGTTGTTGTTAGTGGTGTGTGTGCATGTGTGTGAGAGTGAATGTTTGAAACAGTGTCTTAGAAAGACCAGGGTCTTTTGGAGTTCTACCTCCTAAATGTTGGCTTCACTGGTTTGTGCCACTGTGTCCAGTGGTGGTATGCCTGTTAATGTGTTTATTTTAAGGTTTATTGACTCTCACATAGCTGAATGTGATGTCTGTGGAAATGTGCATTATCAAAGCAGGTTCCTGTAGAATGCCTGGAGATCATAAAGTCTATAGATGTAAAACCAACAAAAGCACAAGCATGGGCATAAGCATGGAAATGGGCAGAGAAATGTAAGAAGTGCAAGGTTCTCATAGAATACAAGGAAGGGAAATAAGATAATTTCCTTTCTCAGTTTCATTGTGAGTTTCTCTTGGTGCCAATATTGCTTGACCAGAGAGGACAAGTGAGAGAAGCTGCACCTCCGTGTCATTCTCGGAGCTTTTCATCTGGAACCTCTACCAGACCTTATTTAATCACAGTCTAGGGCACCATGTGCTAGTCTCTTTTATGGGTACTTATAAAAAAATTTCTCAACTGCATATGCCACCGAAGGCCTGAAGTTCAATGTGTAACAAGGCAAAGAGGAAAATTCCAGAGAGCCTTTCTTTTATGAATTTTACTCAGCAGTAAGCTAGTTTGATCTTAATGTGAAAGATGTAAAACCATTTTTATGACTCTCCAAAATAAAAACAACTTTAATAGGACACAAATGGTGCCAGAGGTAGTGTCCCCTTTATAGAAGACATTGCCCTACCTCCTGTAAGACAAGAAAGCCTTACCTATAAATCCCCTAATATGTCTTAGAAATCATTTTCCATCTCTGATGCCTGTGATCTCCCCACCTCTCCAGCTACTGGGATGAACTCCAGCTGTACTTGTGATTTTCTCCAGGGCCAGAGGCAGCAAGAGAACATTTTGTTGGAAAGAATTTCAGTTTTACTAAAATCCCAGTGTAACTCATATTGTCATACGTAAGTAGTGTGGATAGTACAATCATTTGTATAATCAAATGTTTATCAAACATTTTCACTATTAACCTGCAACTATGAAAATAATAGTTTCAGCTGTACAAATCAGTCTTTCTGTGATACATAGAAATAATTTTCAATAGGTCTTGTATTTTTTCCTTTTTTATTTATTATTTTGATATTAATTACAGTTTATTTACTTTATATCCCAGCTGTAGCCCCCTCCTTCATTCCCTCCCAATCTCACCTTCCCTCCCTCATCTCCTTCCTGCCTCTCTCTAAGTCCACTGATGGGGGAGGTCCTCCTCCCCTTCCATCTGATCCTAGCTTATCAGATCTCTTCAGGGCTGGCTACAATGTCCTCTTCTGTGGCCTAGCAAGGCTGCTTCTCCCTGGTATTTTCTTCTATCTAGTGATTTCAGAGACTAGGAACTTGTCTAGTCAAGAGACATTTAATAATCAATATAATGTTCTTATTATCTTCTTGCCAGATTTCCATAGTATTTAGTGATTGTGTAAAAGGGTACCCAACACCATGGTAAAACAAAACCTGAAAATGTGAAAAATATGAGGACCAAGAAAAGAAAGTCTGAACACATTGAAATATGTGAAAGAGTTACATGATAGAACAGAGGGGAGGAAATTGATACTTCTCACAAAAAATCTGGTTCCATAGGAAGAGAAACACTGAACAGGTTACTAACATATAAAATAAATTTCTCAAAAGGGAGTCACATCCAGAGCAATGGATCTTATGTTAGAAGGTGTACTGAAGACTTTCTATGTGACATCCAAGTTTCCAGAAGGCAACTTTATATATAGCCCTCCCTGAAAAGTGCAAAGTGTGTGATCATAATGCAACTCCACAGAGTCATGGGTGAGGTGGAGACCCATGTGAATTATTATCAGTTTTATTTGATAGGGATCATCCAGAATAGTTCAGTAAATTTTGTTTGGAAAAGTTTGGCATCTGGAATAGCTAGATACGATACAGCTCTATTGTGCTATGGGGGTGGGCAGCTACCCTTGAAACTGTCTGTAAATGCGGTACACTTACCAGATGGTAAGGAGGTTCTCCCAAGGGGCTTCCCTATACTAATATTTTAAGAAGCCCTTTGTCAGTTTTGTCTGTTTTCCAAGGCTGTTCTTGGATGATTTTAATCTGTATCAAAATGATTAGTTATGAGAAAACCACATGAAACTTGAGCAAATGCTTCCTGAGCTGAACTCACTTTATTAAAATATGTTGTGGGGGCACCTTCCCATATCCCCACTGGACCTAGATGATGCTGTGTGAGAGCTGCTGTTCTAAGAAATTCATAATTGCATGCCTATGTACTTCCACATCTAAAGAAATGTGTAGATGGAAAAAAGGGAGTTATATAAACAGAAGTGGTAAACGTATATCACACAATAGCAGAAGATCCAAATCATAAGTGTCAACTGACTATTACAATAGGCTCTGATATTTTAGTGGGAGGACATATTATTGGCTATCAGGACTAAGGAAAATTCTCTGAAGAGCAGAGGTGGGTTAGAAGCCTTACATTCAGGTTTGCTTATTTATTTACTGTATGAGTGTTTGCCTGCATGTATGTATGTATGTGCGCCATGTGCATACCTGCTACTCACAGAGGCTGGAAGAAGGTGTCAGGTCCCTTGGAATTGGAGTAATAGATAGTTTGGCGCTATCATGTGGGCACTGGGAGGTGAACATGGTTCTCCTGAAAAACAAACAAACCAACAAACACAGCAGGTGTTCTTAACTGCTGAACTATCTCTCCAGCCCTCCAAGGCTTCTTTTATTTATTTTTTATTGAAAATAGATTGTTTTCATACGATATGTTTTGATTCCAACTTCCCCTCCCCCAGCTCTTCTTAGTTCCTTCTTACCTCCTTTCCCATCTAGATCTACTCTCCTTTTTTCTCACAATAGAAAAGCAACAGGCAGCTAAGGAATAATAACAAAATAAGCTAGAACAAAAGCAACATATTGAAATAGGACAAAACAAAGAGAAGAAAAAGAGCCAATGAAAAAAATATAAGAAACATGTACAGACAGAAACACACACATATGTACACATAGGAATCATAAAAAAACAGAAAACTAGAAGCCATTCTATATACACAAGAAAGAGGGTTAGGGGATGGAACATTAGGATCAAGTAGTGAGGGGAAAACAGAAGAGGGTGAAGGAAAGAATTTGGGGAGGGACACCTATTTGTGGGGTCATATGGAAACCTAATACAGTAGAAACTTCCTAAAATGCATACACATATGAAGTTGATCATCAAATAACAGGTGAAATATCTTGTCACCAGATGAAGCTTCCAGTAACAGGAATGGCTTATATCTAATTGAATTGTGGCTAAAATGGCCCCCATGGGAACTGTCATGATGTCATATCACTGAAGATACCATGTATACAACTCAAAGAATATGGAGAAGTCAAACTGGTAGATATCTAGAGCCTTCACCCCTACTGACTAGTGTCCATGGTACTGGAAGGGAATCTGCCTGCTACCAAAGGATAAATGTAAGCACTAACCCCTTCTGTCTACAATGGTGACCTGCCTACAAATGTCCTGGTGAAATAGTGGCACAGTGCTTATGGGAGTGACCAGTCAATATCTGCTTGGATTTAAGATCTACTCCATGAGTGGAACCCATCCCCACCACTGCTTGGGTGACCAAGAACCCAAGACTAGATAGGCCATGTACCAAAGGGAAAACCAAATACTACTGTTCTGCTCAAGGAAGGTAGCCAAGAGGTCTCCTAATGGCATTCTGCTGTACTCACAGAACAGTATCTTTCTCAGTCCAGTACCATGAACACTATTCAGAATGGTGAAGACTCTAGGCAGGTATCAGTTTGACTTCTTTGTGTCCATTGAGTTGTGTAGGTATTGTCTTGTCAGTGATATGACTTTGCCATCAGTTTGTGGAAAGTACCCAATAACCTTGGCAGTAGTCTGAGAAGCTTTCTCAGAGAAAACTTTCTCCTGCAGCAGATGAGAACAAATACAGAGACCCATAACCAGACAGTGAGCAGAGAGTGAGAAACCTTAGAACATGCAGTCCTAAATGAGATGTCTCCATCAAATCCCTCCCCTTAATGCTCAGAGAACTCTGTGGCAGAGGAAGTGGAAAGATTGAAGGAGCCAGAGGGGATGGTAGGCACCAAGGAAACAAGGCTCTCTTAGTACAGCAAGCTGAATGCACACATGACTGTGGCAGCCTGCAGAGGGCTTGTACAGGTCTGCACCAGATGAGGTTCTGGTGCTGAGAAGTGGACATCGTCCCCCTCCCTTAAACTATCTCTGATTGATAAGTACTTGCAAATGAAACACTGGTTTTCTCCAAGGAAGTCTCACTGGGTAGTCAAGCCACTCTTATTAAGTGCAGGCCTCATGCCCAGAAGTATATATCCAACATAAAATGAACTCAACAGAACCTTTGGAGATTCTGTTTTAATGCAGATGGTGGTAGCTCAGTGTGAGAAAGCCAAACCCTACAGTTCATGGCAGATGGTATAAGTTGCTGCTTGGGCAGTGTTTCTGTGGCAAGGGGGACTTTGGACTTTATCTTGTGTAGTATGAAAATGCCAGGACATGTGAAAATTCAGAAAGACCACCTAGAAATCTAAGTGTCTGAAAGTTGCCTTGGGAAGGTATCAGTGAGAGGCTAACCTGTCCATTCTGGATTTGGGGCCCAGAATTGAGCAGAGGCTAATTTTAATGGTAGAATTACCAGCAACACATAGGAGTCCCAGTGTTTTTGCATCTTTTGGTTTGCTTGCTTTTGTAATGAGAGGAGGATTCTGTCTTGGCTTCCAGATTGCTCTGACCCTTCTATCTCTGTCTGCCAACTTTCTAAGCCAGGCCATTCCCCGGTTAGTATCTGTGCGATGTTTCCTCTCCCTCTTTTTCCGTTTTCTTTTTTAATCTAGACACATTTTGCTTTTACCCCAAGTGAACTGTATCTGTTTCCTACTCCTTCCATTTGCCATTTACCCAGATCCTTGAATGGATTATTTGGGTTTTTCTTTTATTATTTTTTTCTTTCTTTCTTTCTTTTTCTTTTTTTTTTTTTGCTTTTAACATGACAATGCATTTTCCGTTCTAGTGTATTTTCTTAAAACCACATAAATATTGTTCAAGTCAAGGATGAAAATATTCCCTGAAGGCTCAAATTCACTGATATGATCTAAAATGATCTTATCTGACATGTTGGTGCCTGGACCATGGGTTTTAAAGGAATTCTGAGTGAAGTGCTGGGTTCAGGAGAAAAGTATGTAGTAACCAATTTGCTTCATTTGTGACATGGTGCAAGAGGAAATGTATAGCTTACTTGTTCTCCATTTACTCTTAACCTTTAACCTTCTCTTCTCAGGGTTCTTCAGGTGGCATCCTCCAACCTTCCAGCCCACACTTACACATCTTTGAAAATACATTACCTTGCTTCAATTTTGTGCCTTCACTGATGGCAGACATAAGTATCTTTAAGCACACAGTTTAATAGAGTTTTGAACTTGCTATATGCTGTCCTTGTTCATCTCTTAGTTGAATAACATCAAGCTTCTTAATTTTATAAAGTTGAGACATGTCTAAAACGGGGCTAACATGTCCCAGCATGACTGAGTAGAAAGTGAACACGGATGTAAACAGGTGAGTCTTTTGCCACATTTTATTCAGGTTCTGGTATTTTGCAATACTGCCTTCTGTGAGCTAACCTACTCTTGGCATTCACTGTTTTGCTTTCAGCCCATCTCACAGTTTCAGCTAATATGGGCCAGCTACTTTCTGAACTCCAGCCTCACAGGTTCACTCATTGGTAGACGTCTGTCCTAGATGTGCTGCCAGTGTGCCCAGTTTGTTAATACATAACTTACTCCTCCTTTCCCTTGGGCATCCTTTTCCCAAGCATCACAGTTTTCCAGGGCCCTGAGCCTTTAATACAGTCAGTCCTTACACCCAGATAACCGGGACTTAAATTTTTGGTTGACACTGAAAAGGAAGCAAAATCGATTCTCAGACTTGATTCTCAATTGCTCACTCATTTTGCTTTCTATTATTTGTATTTGAAGTCTTATATTTACATTGCATCTAAATGACATGTCACCATATTCAAAGCTGAATTGGTTTCACTTCACTTGTAGGGATGGCTGGTAAATTAAACACCAAGTTTAAAAATTGGTGGAGGCAACCAGTAAACATCTTTATTAGGGCACTGTACTGAGAAAGCCTTACCTCTATTATCCTTACATCATTACCTTTAGACATAGATGCAGAATTAATATATATTAATGAATAAGTTATCCGCTTACCCAGCAGGGATGGTGGTTGCAAGGTGAGGCTAGTGGTTGCTAAGACCAGACAGTGGAGTACAGGCTTGGAGTCGTGAGAGGTCTGCATCAGCAACAATGAACACAGCTGAGATGGGAAGACAGTATGAAAAATGGGACATGTGTATAGCTTAGCAGGCAGAAGCATGGACAGTCTATTGGAACCAGTACATGTTGTGGATAGCAAAAGGCCAGCAGTTTGACCTAAAGGAGTAGAAATGAGGAGACAGTCAAACCACCATCAGGAGTTGGTTATCAAATTGAGTCTCACAGTTAGAATACTGCCTGACAGACTTGAAGTTGGTTTGACAATGATCATATGGAAGATAAAATCTATTCCACTTGTGGATGATGTGCTGATGAACTCAAGCCTGAGTATGTGTGACATTCAGTCAGCTAGACACTAAAGCATTGGTGTGACATGTACTATCTGACATATACTAAAAGCAGTGAGGCACCCGAATGCAATGTAATGAACCTAAAGTTAGAAAAGCAGGTACAGTTGGTAACTGATTCTGTAAATATGTATTATTTCTGTGTCTGTATCTAAAGGTATCTTACCCTTGGGGAGTCAATCCTCCAGTCCATTATATGTTAATAATTAAGCCTTGAGGACAAGGTGAACTTGGAGAAAGCAAGAATCTCTAGAGACCTATATTCAGGGTTGTTCAAATTAGACTCTAGTTTCCCATGGTGTGTGGGATTTTCCCCCAGACTTCGGTGGTGGCTAAGCAGGTAGGGCACTGGTTTCTTATCCCTTTAGTCCTCTCTTTTTATGATCGGGATTTTGTTTCAGACGGTAAACAGAGGACGAAGAACATGGCTTTTTAATCAAAGCTTTCAGGTGTTTTATAAAACTAAGATGCCCTGACACTGAGTGCATTGCTAATGCTTCAAGACAAAGCCTGATTTTTGCTGAGACACCAAGCCTAGCACACTTGCACAGATAGTTACTCTTTTGAACAGCCACTTATAATTCAGTGCACACTAATGACTGAGACACACTCATAGGTAATTCAACTCACATTTTTCATCTTATATATTCTCTCTGCAAGAATAAGCCTTTAACTGTCATCATACTTCATCTCAGATTAGTGGTATGCAACTTAGCCAGGACTATATTCAGTAACACGTTTCATATTTGTGGCTGACTTTGCACAATTATAAAGTGAACCAATAATTTAAAAAAATCACAATTTAAATTTACAGTCTTTTATTGAAATATGCCAATTATATAGCTAAGTCAGTTAGTGATGTCAACTTCACAGAACCTATGATAACCCAGGAGGCAGGCCTCTAGAAGCATCTGTGGGGAAGTATATGGACTGCATAGAGGTGGAAAGAACTATTCCCAATGGGTGTTGGCTGTTCCTGTTCTTGGTTCTAAACTGTAAATGTGGAGAAAGGGAATCAGGTAGAAGCATGCATTCACTGTTCTCTGCCTCCTGCTGTCTTCTGCTTATGCATGTGTTGTGACAATCTGTTTTGAGCTCCTATTATTTTGGATTATTCTGCCATGATGAACTATTCCCTGGAAAACTGTGACCAGAATAAACCTCTTCTTCCTTGACTTACTTTATCTATCTATCTATCTATCTATCTATCTATCTATCTATCTATCTATCTATCTATCTATCTATCTATCTATCTATCTATTGGTCAGAATATGCTGTTGCAGCAACAGAAAAAAGATTAAGATGATCAAGGACACAACAGCACAGAGCAGGCCGCAGACACAGCTTGCTGTCATTTTACAGTGCGTTTAAAAGTATGAGCTCCACAAAGACCAAACTGAGCAGGGCACAGGGGTCTTCTATGGGACAGTTTCTCCAACCAAAGACCATGTATGGATATGTCCTAGAACCCCCGTTCAGAAGTGGCCCTTAGTATCTCGGTATCCAACTGAAGACCCTAGTAAGGGGAACAGGGACTGTTTCAGACATGAACTCGATGACTGGCTCTTTGACTCTCCCCCATACACGCCAGGGAGTAACATTCTGGCTAGATCCCAGGGGAGGACATTGTAGCCAGCCCTGAGGAGACAAGATGAACTGGGGTCAGATGGAAGGGGAGGAGATCCTCCCCTGTAGGTGGACTTGGAGTGGGTGGGGAGGAGATGAGGGAGGGATGGGAGAGTGGGAGGGAAAGAGAGAGGGGGCTATACCTGGGATGCAAAGTACCTAACTTCTGATTGATATAAAAATAAAAATAAAAAAAGAAAGTAGAGAGAGTAAAAATAAAAGTATTTTTTAAAAAGTTTTTCTGTCCTTCTTGCTAAGAGACATTTCTCACAGGTCTTAATGTCTTTTCTGTTCGGTTTTGGTACACTCTTAATTTAGTTATTAGCATATCTAGACCATGAGAGTAACCAAAAGTAGAGACTTGAATTAGTAATATGTATCTTTATCATTGTGGACTTAGGAAATTGCCAACAAACTGGTTGGTCTGATGGGTCTGTTTTTCTAAACACCAAGTACTCATATATTGTTCTGCAACGTCCAATGCAATGAAATGGTAAAAGTAATTTAATACCATCTTAGGTAGGATGCATCTCAAAGGCTCCCACCCCCCTCCCTTCTTTTCATCAAATCCTATGGGGGAAGCTACGTGCATCTGTCTTGCATCTATACATGGATTTTACATGTTGAGAGAGGTATTGCTATCTTGAGTAATTTAAAGTAATTTCTATCTCAGATGTCAACTGTCTGCTGCATTTCAGCTCTTCCTCCATTTGGTATAATTGTCAACTCCGTGTGCACATACTGACTTAATACAGCCGTCAAATGTGCTTTGAATTAAGAGCTCTTTGGCCAGCTTCTGTGGCACTGTTTGAAGCGGTGTGTTCTGTGTTGCCATTTTGGCTTTACTTTATCAGAAACATAAGAGCTGTATACCCAAGAACCGCTACATGAAATCTTTCCACCAGGTGGATGACACGTGCACATGTCTAGTTTGAAAACTCAAACAATGGTAGTAGCCTAATTTGAACCGTTCCTCTCATAATCGCTGACATTTATTAAGAATTTGGGTAAAGGAGTTCAAACAAGGGCAGCGACTTCTCTAGCAGGACATTTTCAAGTTTTCTTTTTTTTTATTTTAATCACACAGTGCTCAAGTTGGTGGCATCTTATGTAGCTTCAGTATTTACAGACAAACAGCTCCATGGTCAGTATGATGCAATGAATCCATATGTGGGATTTGAAAATTTGAAACATAACTTATTATCCCTGCACATTTGTGCATGCATGAGAGTATGTGTGAGGGAGAACTACCGGCCCCCACATCGCGTTTAGGGACAGCTTCAGCGTTGTGCTCGGCATTTTGTTTGACAGTTGTGACACTGTTTTTATTGTCTTTCCCCTTTTGTTTATCTCGCTGCTTCTTAAACAGCCTGATGAAATCTCATCAGCTAACTGGGATTGAATTTTGATGAGTGCCAAGTTGCTTTGATGAAATCTGGTATAATTATCTTAAACTCAATTTTATTTGGCTTTAATACTGACATTTTCCATATTCAGGAAATCAGCACATTCATCTGCTACTGGAAATAGAAGTCCAGACAGAAACAAAGGTAGCTAAAATAAAAAGGCACAATTTTAGTTCATCTTATACTTTTGTTTCGGAAATGGCTTATATGTACATTCAAACTCTTAAAAGATGTCTAGTGTCTGTTCCTTCTAAGAATAATAAAATCAAAACAAATTATTAGCCCCAAATACCTATCTCTCAAAAAGGAAATTACATAGTTTTTTGACAAAAAAATAACTTTGGAGCCCTGATTTTTAAATTTTCGTAAGAAGTTCAAAAATGTTGTTATTTTTAAGTAAGACTTTTCCCCTTATTATTATTATTATTATTTATTACAATTTATTCAATTTGTGCCCCAGCTGTGGACCCCCCTCCATCGTCTCCTTCCAGTCTCAACCTCCCTCTGTCTTCTCCTCCTATGCCCCTCCCCTAGCCCTAGTCAACTGATAGGGGAGATCCTCCTCCCCTTCTATTTGACTGTAAACATTTTTATTTTACCACTATGAAAAACACAAGTTTAAAAATCTGTATTTTGGTTCAGAAGGCAGTATTACAAAAGAGTCAAAACATCTTGACACCCAGCCTTTATTTCTGATACTTACACTGTGAGGAACTTACAATTAGGTAATAGCACTATTGTATCTCTGAAGTCGCTACAATGTTATGATTTAAGGATAGATTGATTTAAGGATATTTAAGGATATTTACAGTATGGCCCTGTAAATAGGGTTTTTCAAGTAGGGTTTTCACACAGCTTAAAAAAAAGGCATTGACCTATTCGGCTAGCCAGTTTCTACTATTCCCAAGGCTCCTAAATCTAATTTGAAATGGAAGTTTTTGCTTGCTAATTAGTAGAGAGATTATGGGTTTTGAACATAGTCTTGAGCGCAAGCAGCTTTCGGGGTATTAGGAACTTCAGGTTCAACTCCAGACATGCAGAGACTAGATTGATGTTTTGTTCATTTAAATTTATTCCATAAAGTTATTATAGAAATTTGACATCCTCCTCCAATAGCCTGGCATATAGCATCCCCTATGTAAGACACTTGCAGGTGATGGCAGTTTAATGAAAAGCAGATAATTGATGTCAAGTAATTGAAGACAGTTCTATGGCCCTGGGAGAAAGTGATGTATGTTGTCTTTCGTCAAAACCATGTGCTTCTGTACAACCTTGTTCAATTGCTTTTCCCTTTTCATACAGTTTTGGTAGGTTTTTCAGTAGCTCTAATGTGATTTATTAATCACTATAAAGAATTTGCTAGTTTTACTGCAATGTTTATAGAGTGTTCAGTCTAGAATTACTTCGAATTATACCATTAGTGAGTTCTGCTAACTCTCAAACTCAGCAGATTTCTATGTGACCAGGAAGGAACTGGGGAAATTCTGACTTTCTATTGGTTCTAGTTATGAGCTGAATGATGCTGAGAGCCAAGAGAATGAAAATTCAGCACAGAGATGTGAATCTTATTTGATATACTCTATAGTAGGTTTTATTTGTGGTTAATAGAGTATCTGTACCAAAGTAAAGACAATAGAGGAAGCTCCCAGCTCATAAAACTGAGAAAGGGTCTACAATTATTATACAAGGTACAGTGTGCCTAAGTCATTTTCATATATGCGATTTCAAAGTTTACTCATTAAGGCTTTTGCACATGTTTATTAGGGAATTGTCATTATAATCATAAACTGGACAAGATCCAAAGGGACTGTTGAGATTTTTTTGCTGTTAGGCTTTCCTAGTGGATTTAGAGTGAACCTTCCACAGACAATAGCTACTAGATGAAGAGAAAAAAGGAGTACCTAAGTTCTCTACTATTAGGCTTCAAAATATTATATTCTTTGAAATGCTAAAATAGAGAAATTTGAATTTAAAAAAAAACAAAAGCAAAAAGAAGATCAAAGAATGACAGTTAACACCCCATTGCTGAGGCTTGATTTTGGATTCTGACTGTAGTCTATATCAGAGTCCCAAATGAATCTCAAATGGTTAGCCTAGAATCTGGAAATAATTGCTGTGGCTGTGGAATAAGTGTCTGCTGATCAATGGCCTAGAAGGAAATGAGTAAAATATGTACTTCTAGTAAGACACTTGATTTTTCACTAATAAGTATTGTACAAACCACAAGCTTTGTGATAAGATGATAAGGTATCAAAGCTGCTATAACTGGAATGAAAGCAAGAACCAAACACCAACAACAGGGAACACAGGCATTTTAGAAAAACACTGACACCAAGTGCTTCTGAAGTCCATGAAAGAGATCCAGTAACCCTTTCTAAACTTCATCAGGAGAAATAAAGCTGTGATTGGTGCTCATATCCATGGCTAAAGCACTTCAGTGTATTTGATTTTTCTATATTCTTCGCTTGACCAAATGTTGCAGCTACTTTTTTGTATTAAATGAGTATTCTCTCTGAATCATATTTGGAAGGGCACTTCAGATTTCCAAGTTTTTTACGAACCTGTATGACTTGTTAGTCTTAACTTCAGAAAGAAGCTTGTCACAGTAGATATTAAGTAGCCTTGGTCCAAGGAGCTGTCAGCAAAGCATTTTGGGAACTCTACATTTCTGGAGAGAAAAAGACTATCTGACTTTTAAAATTAGAAAACTGCTTCTAACCACACCTCTGTGTCATTTCTCAGGACTCGAAAGGAGAATATAGGGTAGCTTTACTAGTGTTTCTTAAAATATGCAATAAAAATATAAAACCATAGTGAGGAGATAGATGAAGGGGAAAAGGTCATGTTTCAAGGTGCTGATAACAGGATTAAAACTTTGTAGAATGTCCTCTTCTGTGGCCTAGCAAGGCTACTCCTCCCTTGGGGGATGGGGAGGTTGAAGAGCCAGCCATTGAGTTCATGTCCAAAATAGTTTCTGTTCCCCTTACTAGTATACCCACTTGGGAATTGAGCTACCATTTGCTACATGGGGAGGAGGTCCTCCCCTATGAGTGGACTTGGAAAGGTGCAGGGAGGAGATGAGGGAGGGAAGGGGGGGATAGGGAGGGGGCTATGGCTGGGATACAAAGTGCATAACCTGTGATTAATATAAAATAAAAATGAAAAAAATACTGTCAATCCCCCAAAAAAAACTTTGTAGAAATAATTTGCACTTCTGGCGAGTGTCTGTTATAAAACATACATACTTAACTTGGTCCAGGTTAGAGAGTTAGGTAATTTGCATTTCAAGTTCCCTCTAGAGAAAATTTTATCTTTTTGTCTGTGAAGGAGCAATGACCACCTTTGAAAACTATCTCTCAGCACAAAAAGAGCAGACCAATGTGAGAAGCAACCTGCTCAAAACCGAGTCCCTTTGTCAGTCTAGTGGTAATATGCATAATTCTCTTTAAATTGTTGGTATGTAAGAATGAAGATGTTTTATTTTTCATTAAATTCTTTATTACTAAAGATGTTTTAATGACAGCAAAGCCTGGCAGTTCTAGATCTGTACTCTTCAGGAAGATGGGTTCTTCTGTGTTAGCTCTTAGGACCTGAGTTGAGATCTGCCTTATTAGAGTCATCCTTAATTCTAGATGACACTAAACAATTAAACAGCCTATCTTAAAAAAAGCACTTTTATTTTAAAATAACCCTCCGATTATTAAAGATTTAGTATTGCAGCAGTAGCATACACTGTACTTTAAAATTGATTCTAGAATTTTTTTCCTTAACGTGGATAAAATGTGGCCAACAAACATATTTTTAGGTAATTAACTTAGCACTGTTGCCTTGTACTCCTAGACAAATCTCCAGGATGCTGCGTGAGGGTCAGAAATGCAAAAAAAAAAAAAAAAAAAAGTACCATCTGGTCACATTTTTAACTGTTACCACTTTCAGAACTATAGCTTATACTCTTGTGGCTGTCCATTTGAATGACTAATCCGCAAGACCAAGAGCCCAAAGCATAAGAGGCAGCCTTACTGCTAATGAAAATTATGTCCTGTGTCAGCATCACACAGTAACTTCTTCCATCACTGTGCCCTTTTGTTTAGAAACCCCTCCATCCTTCTCATTCCCATTCTCTCTGCTGAACAGTTTGTGATGGATCACGCCGCCAGCACCATCAAACGCATTCAGTTTGGGAAGCAAACACTTCATGGTTGTTTAAAACTGTTGAGTATTCACACAGGGAAAGCAGGGGTGGTGTCAAGTTTCTGAAACATTCTGCAGAAAATGAAGTGATAACAGTTCCTGCCAGTGGCCGTATGACTTAATAACTGGAAGGAAGGAATGTTAGTTTAGGGTTTGACCGGAGTTAATAGCAAGCAAGAATTATTAATGCCCGCAATCCCCCTTCGGTTGTTGCTCACAAACATGTTTTCTTTCTCCACAATTTCTATTCTAAGACTTCTTGATATCTGACTTTGTTGGTGAAGATTTTCAGCATGTCTCTTGTGCTGACTTAAGGCTTTGTTTATGCAGTTGACATTCATTAGAAACACAGTAGGGAAATCTCAGCTCTGTGGCTGCGGCGCTTCCACACGCTGTACTGCAGCTGTGGGGCACACTGGCCCCTGTAGTCTCAGAGGGAAGTCTAGAAGATTTCCACTTCAGTTCTAGGATCTTCCGCCCCAGCTCCTCCATGCTGTTGCCTCTTTCAAGATGCGAGTAATTTTGGCACCAACATATGCTAACATGAGCTTTTGCTGCGTTTAAATTCATTCCTTCCTTGGCTGACTAGATCTTTATCTTATTTTGGTCTCTGGGCACATCTGTCGCCTGTCTCCTCTGAGGCTATATGCTTAAGGGTGATGACAGGAAGGGCTTGTTTTGACTGAACCTGTGTTTTGTGTTTAGCTTCTAGATCATTTTCACATTTCTATGGCCACCTTAGGTGAGATACACGTTTTTTAATCTAGTTGGTTGCGGGACTGGTTGAGGTATGGTCTGTTTTACTGTATTTATTTATTTTGACTATATAGGTAGCTTTAATAAATGACCCGTGCTGATGATGCTGTGGAATGAAAAAAATATATATTTTGAAAAGAAAACCTTTTATTTCAGCGTGCTAAGTAATCCTTTAGGAATTATAAGTGACAGGTTTAAGGTCATTTTCATGAGAGGTGTCTGAAATATTGGTCTGGGAAATGGGTAAGTAGTGAGAGCGTAGAAACAAATTAATTGAGCATTTCTGAATTAATTTTAAATTCTTCTGAATATTTTTATGCACAGAAATCGTGAAGACTTTACAGTGAATAAAATAAATGTATTTGAATAAATAAAAATATAGGAGATTATAAATTTGTCATTTACTTTAGCACTTAATTTTTGGATGACTTTTGTTAATTTTATTTTTATTAGTATGCATTAAGTATATACAAAGTGGATTTCATTGTGCCATTTCATATAATGTATATAATGCTCTTTGATCATTTACTTTTGTTTAATTCTTCAAATAGGCATTTTAATTTCATGTATTTACTACAATTTCAAAAAGCTAATTTTTTATGAAATATATATATTTGTATAAACAATATTTACATAACTTCCCCACCTCCAGCCTTTCCGTGTCTCCCAACTCCAAGTTTCATGACCTCTTTTCTTTAATTATTTTTGTTATACACACACAAGTTGTTAAAAGAAGATCTGATTTTATTATAAAATCATTTTAACTTAAAAATTAAAATCTTAGGACAATAAAATGTTGTGTAGCTAGGCACTACTATGTTTCAATTTTATTTTTAGAATGCTTTTACGTAAGCTATCAGAATTTTAAGAGATACAAAAATATCTTTACATAGCCCATTCATATTTTCTCTGTATGTGTCGTATCTGAGTAAAATTTATATTGTCTTAACTGGTCTTCTGAAAATTCTGAAGCAGGGTTTTTCTCGTAGCCTGGATCAAGTCTATTCATTGAAGCACCTAGTTAGCGGAAGTCTTGCTGAAAGTCACTTTATAAAAGTCAAAACATATAATTAACATATAATTTTGATATCCAGGGATTTTGATATTTGGGTATCTCCCCTAAGAATGAACTTTCTTGATGATAGAACATCTCCTGCCAGTGCATACCCTACAGTACTTCTCAGGACTCCACTGTTGGCTTATTGTATTTGTTTCAAGATTTCTGCTCCTAAGTAATGGGATGCAGAAGAACACCTGGCCATAAAAAGAATACATCTTGATGTGGTCAGCATAGAGCTAATGCTTGTTAATTCTACATCGCTGGTAAGTGTTTCTTTTCTGTCAAGTGGGACAAGTGATGGAATCTACCTGACAGTCTTATGAGGCTATAGGGTTAAATACAGGGTCTGCATTTACAGGGGGTGTTTATGGCCACTTGGATGTGTGTGGATATGGTAGCTCTTTCAGCTGTGGGTGGCTCACAGACACTAGAGTTCTTTGAGTTTTAGCAAGTGGTAGTTCTGATTCCAAGCTACTCTGCTCACTAAAGAAACCCCAGTCTTAGGTTTCTTGAAGGGCGGTGATTCAGCATTCAAGAGGTCACTATCTGTGCCACTGGTGGTCATTCTCCAGCTCATGTGTCTTCTCATTCTCCCTTCTTGTTTGGCTTTCTGTCCTCACTAGTTTGGTTTGTATTCCCCAGCATTTGGAGACCTGAAAATGGTTTCTTGACATTTGCACAATCTTCCCAGGAGGATTAGGGTTTTGTACAAATCCAGGGCCGAGCCGGACACCATGACATTGAAAAAATTTGAGCTAAATATTTAGATTACATCAGTTTTGATCCTTATTTATGATAGATAGTATTGAGGATTATTAACATATGTTTTCTGGAACAAGTTCTAAAATTATTAAAGATTAATGGTAGTATATAATCTTTAAATATCTTTCCAAATATTTTCTATACATAAGTCTGAGCACTGGGTAAAAATATATACTAAAGAGAATATATAAGCATAATCTTCTTACAGAGATGAGAAAATGCTTTGCATGTAAGAAGCTAGGATTTTATTTGGTTTTTTTTTTTTTGACTCATGTCTTGATGTTACATTTACTTACTCAAGATTTTTCTGTATTTCAGTAAGCAGGTTCCTGTTGTCAAAGTTTCCTAATAAAAGATCAAGATGGGAAAGTATGAATTAAACAACTTAACAATATAATAAACTACTTTTTTCTTTTACTGTTTTAAAAATTTTTTTGTACAGTATGTTTTGATTATATCCCTTCCCCTTCTCCAAGCCCTGCCCACAAAACGTAATATTCTTTTTTTTTTTCTGAGACAGAGTTTCTCTGTGTAGCCTTGGCTATACTGGACTGACTTTGGAGACCAGGCTGGCCTCTGCCTCTCCCTCTCAAATGCTGGTATTATAGATGTGTACTACTACAGCTGGCTCGACTTCATATTCTTTATTTCTATCTCTCTTTCTCTGTCTGTCTGTCTCTTTCTCTCTCCAATCTACTTAGACAAAAATGATAAAAACGACAACATAAGAATATTGATAGTACTTGGTTTGGGCAGTGGGGATTTGATTTATGATGGAGGCATGGCATACCTACTCTTCAGCCTTCAGGGTTTGACATTTGTTGCAGCGAAGTGTCAGATCAGTAAATACTTCAATAAATGTGAATAAGAGTTTTTGTTAATATTCTTTGCAATATAAAATTTTGGTACAATTGTTATTATCCAAGGATTGAAATCATATAACAACTAAAATAGTTTTAGAAGACAGTATTTCCACGGTTAATTTATGAATGCATCATTTCATACTAGCGAGTACTGTAATAAGTAGAATTACTATTCCAAAGAAAGATAATTTTTGATAACTAGCATACACTTTTTTGATAATTTTTGGCCAATACTCATATTTCCACGTGACCTCCAGTGGATGATATTTGTCTTTGACCTACATGCATAGTATAAGCACCAGTGTTACCAGTGTTTCCCAGAACTACTTTGTATTTTAAAGCACAGTCTTAAGCTCCACCTTATTTTCTGTGATATGAATCTACTCATTAATGGGGGGGACCATTCTTTCATTTCTTCCTAGCAAGCTGTATAACCTCAGCCTGTTGCTGACAAAGAACATTCCTTAAGACATTTAGAAAATAGAGGGAAAAAAAAGAATCTTCACATGTTAAGATGTAGGGCCAAAGACTTTTAAATTGGCAGTGTTTTGAAACTTTCACAGTTCAATCCTTATAAATAAATGGTCAAGCCCAAAGACAAGGTCTTTAATTTTCAGATGGATTGAAATGAATCCAAAGTTGCACAGAAATGTTGGATTTATAACTTGTTGTATTATACAATGATAGTGTTAGCTTCTGTTCTTGTCTTCTAAGCTTTCTACTAAGTCTTGAGTGGTGCCAGCTAAGGCAAATAGAATTAAGGCATGTTAGCTTCTTTATGAAAATGAATTCTGAAACATTTCTCAGAGCATGTATATTCTCTCAGAAATGGATTAATGGATTTTGTAATTTTTAAGGATTGTTAATATGGCAACTTATATAAAACATTTTATATGAGTTTGTGGGCACATATACTTTATTTTACATATATGTTATATATATTAACTACATTAAGTAGATAATAAATTTAAGGCCAGCATTTTTAAAAATTCTTTATTAATTATACTTTATTCACTTTGTATCCCCCCTGTAGTTCCCTCCCTCCTCCCATCCCAATGCCTCCCTTCCTCCCCCTTCTCCACCCATGTCTCTTTCCAAGACCACTGATAGGGTCTTTTCCTTCCTTCTGATCCTAGTCTATTAGGTCTCATCAGGAGTGCCTGCATTGTTTTCCCGCTGTGGCCTGGTAAGGCTGCTCTCCCCTCAGGGGGAGGCAATCAAAAAGCAGGCCAATCAGTTCATGTCAAAGACAGTCCCTGTTCCCATTACTATGTAACCCACTTGGAGACTGAACTGCCATGGGCTACATCTGTGCAGGGGTCCTACGTTATCTCCATGCATGGTATTTGGTTGGAGTATCAGTCTCAGGAAAGACCCCTGTGCTCAGATGTTTTGGTCTGTTGTTCTCCTTGTGGAGCTTCTGTCTTCTCCAGATCTTACTATTTCCCACATCTTTTACAAGATTCCCTGCACCCTGCCCAAAGGTTGGCCATTAGTCTCAGCATCTGCTTTGATAGTCTGTAGGGCACAGCCTTTCAGAGGTCCTCTGTGGCAGGCTCTTGACTTGTTCCCTGTTTTCTCTTTCTTCTGATGTCCATCCTCTTTGTAAGGCCAGCATTTTTATGGTCATTAAAAATAAAAGGAATGGATAATTTAACTCTGTATAGACTTTATATGGCATATATGTGATCTTTTTGGCCATTTTATTTTCAAAATGTGAGCATCTTATATGGTCTTATATTTACTTTCATAGTAGGCCCAGTGTATAGGAACTATTCGATGATGCTGGAAAAATATTGCCTTTGGGATTTTTTCATAAGAGAGGCATTGTTGATTAAAATTCACCATCAAATTGAAGAGCTGTGTGATGTACAAGTGGACACATTGGTCCTTCCTCACAGGAAGCACATGATATCCCGTTTGTCTTTCTAAGTGAGGGTTGATCATCTTACCCCGGTACCTCCTTCTTGTTTAGCTTCTTTAGGTGTACAGATTTTAGTATGTTTATCCTAATTTATAGGTCTAGTATCCACTTATAAGTGAGTATATACCATGTGTGTGTTTCTGCTTCTGGGATACCTCACTGAGGATGATCTTTTCTAGATCTCACCATTTACCTGTAAATTCCATGATTTCCTTGTTTTTAATAGCTGAGTAGTGTTCCACTGGTAAGAAACAGGACAGGAGCCTACCACAGAGGGCCTTTGAAAGACTCTGCCTAGCAATGTATCAAAGCAGATACTGAGACTCATAACCAAGCCTTGGGCAGAGTGCAGGGAATCATATAAAAGAAGGGGGAGTTAGTAAGACCTGTAGAGGACAGGAGCGCCACAAGGACCAAATATATCTGGGCACAGAGGTCTTTTCTGAGACTGATTCTCCAACCAAGGACCATGCATGGATATAACCTAGAACCCCTACTCAGACGTAGCCCATGGCAGCTTAGCATCCAAGGGGGTTTCCCTAGTTAGGGGAACAGGGACTGTCTCTGATATGAACTGAGTGGTAGGCTCTTTGCCTCCCCTCCCCCAAGGGTGGAGCAGCCTTGCTAGGCCACAGAGGAAGACATTGCGGCCAGTCCTGACGAGACCTGATAAACTAGGGTCAGATGGAAGGGGAGGAGTGCCTCCCCTATCAGTGGTCTTAGAAAGGGGCAGGGAGGAGATGAGGAAGGAAGGGTGAGGTTGGGAGCGAATGAGGGAGGGGGCTACAGCTGGGATACAAATTAAATAAACTGTAATTGATATAAAAATAAAAATTTCAACAAAACAAAACAAAACAAAAAACACATGATAGGTATTCCTTGCTGTGACAGAATGCGATAAGAAGGTCTAGGAAGACAGGTTGCAGCCTTGGTTTCAGGAGAGGTAGATGTTGGTCTTTGAACTCCCATATGAACTCTTTCATCTCGCTTACAGCCTCTACCTCTTCTAGTACTTCTAAATCGAACACCACACACCCTGTGGGAAGCTGAAGAACTCAAAAGCTAGGTGGACAATATGCTCATAGTCTCAGCTCCTCTCTTAAGTCTGCTCAAGAATCATATTACTCAGCTCTCTTTCTCAGTTCTTTCTCACTCCACGCTCTTGTTTTAACCCTGACTTTTTCTTCCCAGAAGATGATACTGTCTTCTCCTTATAGTAGATAACTGAAGTCAACTCACTCACCTTAATTTTCCCTGATGTATCTTCATACTGTACCCACTTGTAATTTCTTGTAAAAGATAATTACCTTTTGTTTTTCGTCTACTTTGAAATGCTGGCATTAAAACACATGTACTGCTAAGTAAATTCTCTACCCTGAGTTCCAAACATACTATTCGGTGCTCTTGAATCTTTGCTCATCTTCTTCAGAGGCAATTTAGCTAGTCACCTCACATAAACTGTAAACTCAAAATACATAAAATGACTTCTAGTTTTCCTGTCAAATTCGCTATTTTGCCCTCTTTAATTTAGCCACAGCCAAGAACTCAAGGTGAACTCCTGTTTTGATTTCCCATATGCATAGTTACTGACTCCACTTGATTCTGGCATCTTAATATAATTTACAGGGTGTCCTTCCACCCGGTCCTCTTCCTGATTCTCTTTGCTCACGATTACTTTAGTGAGCTTTCAAGTGATCTTTCCTTTGCCATTTTGAGATAAGCTTTACAAGAGTGCATATTTGTTGTACAATGTAATAATTTTCTGTTTCATTTAGGTCTTCTGACCTTGAAACACACTACTATTTACCTATATTTTGTTATTAACATTTTCAGGCTTCACCATTTTAAATGATAGCCATTTATTTTGGCTTCCAGGTAGTTTCAATTTGCATTTATTTCTCTGCTGGAAAAGGATGTTGAAATATTTTTCCATTTTTTCCTTTTATTGAAAATAAATTTTATATAATATAGTTATATATAATATATTTTATATAATCACATTTATTTACATATATATTATAAGTATTATTATATATAATGTTCTATATATATATATGGTATATGTTTAAGTTTATATATATTTCCCCTCCCTCTACTCATCTCAGTTCCTCCCAACCTCCCACTCCTCTGAAGTGACTCCTTTTATATATCTCACTAGAAAAAAACAGGCTTCTGAGAGATAACAACCAAACACGAGGATGAAGCAAAAACTATCATATCAAAGCTGGACACGGCAATACAACAAGAGGAAAAGATTCCCAAGACCAGGAACCAGAGTCAGAGACCCACCTTTTCTCACAGTCAGGAATCCCATAAAAATACTAACCTAATAACTAAAATACATACACAGAGGTCCTGGTGCTGGCCCATGTAGGCCCTGTGTTTGCTACTTCAGAAATGACAGTCACTTAAAAAAACATGTTATACCTGTGTTGTGTGGTCACTTTGTTTTAATGTTTAGCCAACTTTTATTATTTTGCTAGCGAGGTGTATCGATGTGGTGGCTAAATGTTTTTTTTCTAAGGCATTCTGTGTTTTGTTTTTATTCTTTGCCCAGTCCAAATTTCATTTCTTTTAAACTCTGCCTTCCTCCCACACATACATAAAGGAAATAGTTTATGTTTGTATATGTAACTCTCTCTCTCTTTAATACTTAGGAATTTTAAAGTTGTACTTCAGACATAATATCTGGCCATGTGGAGATTCCTCTGCTGGCATGATAAAAAGAAAACTGGGTGAATGCATTTTCAATAATAGTATTCCCTTAGATATGTCTTTCTCTATGGCCTGCAACTATCATGTGTGAAATGGTGTGAATTCTCTGAAGCGTATTTTAGTTGCTTGTTTCATGTTTACTGTTCGTTCCTAACTAAATATTTGTTAATTTTATCCAACTACATTTTATCTTTCTCCTCTTATTTTTATAGTATTATATTTGTTTCAGTGGCATGATATAAGTACATGTTTCAGTTAGTTTTATGAGCACTAAACATTCAAACAAAGTCATGGGGAGTGATAACATTCATGTACTTTGATGTCATGTAAAGGAAAATAAAAGAGGTTTGTGTTAGATGCACACTGCAGATCTCAAATTTCCAAGGGCATTGCTATATGTAGGCTATCTTGGAGCCAGAAGGACTGAAAATCTTTGATTTGGAGGATATATAAATAATAAAGACATACTTTATATTAATCTTCTTTTTACTATTAAGGAAACAACATTAATTCAAAGGGAGCTAGCTTAAACAAAGTAACTCTTGTTTATTGGTTGATATAGTTTTTTTATTGTAAAATTAAGTAGTTTAAATCTTAATTTTTTTTCTTGTAGTTGGCTCAATCTTTTTTGTTAGAAGATTTTATGGGAGCAATGTAACTTTTTTTTTATTCTGGCAAAATACTAGTATTTTTCCAGCCTGGGTAGAGAAATGTTAGATTTTATGTATTCTCTGAAACAAATTAGCACAGTTTGGTTAAAACAGCTGCCTAAATGATGAGAAACAAATTGGATTATAAAATCTTACTTGGTAGTTTAGCATGTCAACTAGTTAAGTAAGGATTTGAACCATGTCACACAGTCATGAGATGAAAAATGACACATAGTAGGCAAGCCAAGTGTCTGGTAATGGGGCCAACCTCCTTGTGCCTGGGTCTGGCCTGGATAAGTGGCAGAACACAGGGATGCTTTTGAAAATAATCCTGCTTCTTCAGTGTTAGATCATAGCTGTCTATTTAATAAGACTTTATTGAGTAGCCATCATGAGTTAGATGACTTATTTAGGGATGAGGCAACATAGTTTGAAATCGTTACAAAACCAAGACTATATAATTTTAGTACAGCGGCATTTTTTTTTTCAACTTTATGGCTCAGAATGCATACTGATACCACGAATCCCTGGTAGAATTATGGTACAATGAAGGATGCTTATTAGGTTAGATGCAGAGTAGACCAATAATGTTGGAGTTAGTTGGTATTGAAGCAGCCTTTTTCTATATTGTAATTAGAGTAATAGAGTCTGAGCATTATAACATGGGATGGTCAATTCCTCTTCCTTTACATTTATTTTTCTTGCAAACTTGGTTGCCCAGACCCCACTCCAACATTGTTTCTCACTCTCAAGGCAATTGTAGCAATGGTAAATACTGTATTTTGCAAAGACTAAAAGTTTTAGAGTTTACATCCAAGTATTTTGCTGAGTACACTGGTGACCACTAGAGTTAAATAATTTCAACCAATTCTTAGTGTCTCATTTGTAAGAGAATCCCTCCCTTGCAGATTGGAATGAATCCTTAGTGGGTCAGTAATATAAGTACAATGCTTTTCAAAGTACTTGTACACAAGCATCTACATTAATGTTAGTTAGAACCTGTGTTGGTAATGTTAGCACACTCAAAAATAATAATAAACCAATCTTGCTGACCTGGAGAGGTGGTTTTCAAACCAAGAAAACTAGTCACCTGGAAGATTGCAGATGGGTGTGTACAGTCTTTCTGAGAATACCACAGCTGACCTGGGCATAAGTAATTCTACCCAGCAACATTTTTACACATTATACCATCTAACTTTAATGATTCAGAATTAAAAATACAGATAATTGCTTTTTGTCCCTTTCATAGTTAGGGCACTTATTTTGGGAATGGTAGGAAAAAAAACCCTCATAAAGCAACTTTGAAGTTTATATATGTTGAAAATTCCTCAAAATTCTTGCTATGTAGTTAGTTTAAAGTGCAGTATGAGCAGAGGGACTGGTTCTGGGAGCTAAAGGGTCCTTCAGCAGTTTGGAAGACTTAATTGAATACGTGCACTTCAGCAGACACTGAAGCTATTTATCTGTGTAATCTCTTCAAGCTTGTAGTTATAGAGAAACTCTGTCCCCCCCTTGCCACTTCGCCGAGAGCAGGGTGCACATTCTGTGCTTTCTTGGGTGCTGTTCTGGGAGTGCGTGTATTTAAGGCTTGTGAGGGAGCCAAGCCGCAGGATCTGGCTGGCTTTCAGCTGCTAAACAGGGGGCATGGAACTTGCCATTGGTCCCCAACTGAGAGAATTGTGGATGTAATTTCTTTTTGGTAAACATCCATCATGAAGTGAATTTATCTCCTCTACACATTTTGTTTTCCTTTGGGTGTTTTCCTTTGGCTTTGTGATCCTCACTTTGTTGGACATGAGTATTTCTGTAGCTTTACTTAACCTCTCAAAACAATGAAAAGTTACTTTGGCAAATCTGTGTAATACAGAAGATACATAAGATATGCAGTAAATCTTATCCCTCCCAGTGGATACCAGTCAGCAGCAGTAGGAAGAGGCCTTTCTGATGTCAGTCTGACAACCAAAGGTATGATTGAGTGGGAACATGACTTTTAAGTTCATGGTGTCAGGATGCGTGGTCACACTTTTCCTGTGTTTTTTCTCTGATTTAGATTCTTCAATTTGGTTGGTTTAAGGAAATTTAAAATCTGTATGTACTCTTTTGACCATGTTGCCATTCTTTATTGCTTTTATTAGCAGTGACATTCACCCTCACTACTAATGTGCATTGAGTGTTCATGTAGTGCGATGAGCAGGGCTCAGCTTTCCACTTAATCCCAACAGCCACTTTACCTAGCAGGTCACTGCTGTTTCTCACATGTTACAGTGCTACAGTGGAGCAGCTGTGGTGTACAGCGGACCCACAGGCCGGGAGGCTTTGGGTCAACTTAGAATTGGGGCTAGAACTAAGACTTGGTCTCCAACATCAAGTTCTTAGCCTTCACGCTGTGCTGGTCTTCTGAACCAAGATGATGTAATAAAGCATTCACTTTAAGACCTCACTACTTCTAAATGTTTCACATGAAAAACTTGGAATGGTGCTGATCCAAGTTTTGTTACTTTCATTTCCTCTAAGTACCTTTAGTAAATGGACCCAATGAAGAACAGCATTGCAGAAAGATTTGCAGTCTATTTTGGGAGACTTTGGCAAGAGTAAATTTTGAGTCTCTAAACTAAATATGATGTTACAAAAGATGAATGAGCGCAGTATGTTTATATAAGGTATTTATTTTTGTAAACTTTGTCAGCTAAGCAGTATATCTATTAACTATATGCTTTCAGCAAAGGTAAAGGGGGAGCTAATAGCAGGTTCAAGAGCACGCAGATTGTAGGGAACCTGGTGGCCGATTATTTTTCTTGCTTTCAGAAATCATACTTGAGTAACCACAAAACATTTGGAGCTCAAAGCATCAATAGCCCCTTGGTACTTAAAGTTATTAAGAATACTTAAGTTTTCTCTTGGGTCTTTAAAATAGTCTTTCCGGGATAAATGGATGTAAATGCATTTTACTGCAGAGAGCTTGAGTTGATGAGCCTTGAGGCCTTGTCCTACAGACACTGTTCAGGTAGAATTGTTAGAATTTCATCTTGTATTCATGTATAATCAATGGCATTGTGCTTTTGAGGTTCTCAGTCATATACAGTTTAGCTGCATGTTTTCATAGTAATAGATATTTGAATGAGCTTAGTATTTAATGACCCCTGGCTTCCAATTAAAATGGCATTTGAATGGATTTGCCAACACTCCTAAATTTCTTCCTAAAAACACTTACAATGATGGAATGGTTAACAACATAAATGAAAACCCACTGGCAGAACCGAGGAGGATGCTCCAGCAACTAAGTGCTGCAAGGGTTGAAGTGGAAAAGAAAAAAGTGAAATACTGTCTGTTCAGCTGCTGACTGTGCCTCACAGAAAGTCCATAGACAATGTGTGACTCCACCCCCTGACATCACTGGGTGAAACCCAAAGTGAATCAGTTAGGAACCTCAGCAGATGTTTTTAGCTGCATGCCCTCTGTGTTTTATCAAAACAGAATGACACTGCCTTAAGTTGTGAATGTATTCAGTTTCCTTATATGATGGCTACAATTATTAGTTCTGTTTTTGAGTCAAAGTGTTATTGTGTTGTCCAGGTTGGCCTTGTATTCTTTATCCTTCTCTCAGTCCTGTAGGGACAGAAACACAATGCTTAAGCTGCCACCCTTGACATTCCGAGGAGTGTCTGTGAACTTAAAGACCTTGACTAAGGCCAAATCAAGACTTGTGATGTGCAGAACTTTGATGGTGAAGTAAATTTCGGAATTTCAGGATAACACTGTTTTCTGAAGTAGAGTTGGATATTTTATCACAGAAAAGAGGCCATGAATTTGGAAGGAGAGCAGGGAAGGCTATATGGGGGAAGGATGGAGGCAGGAAAAGGAAAATAAAATGTTTTAATTATTTTATCATCTCAAAAATAAAAAAATGATTTTAAGTAGGAGGATGCTAAGAGGAAGAGATGTTTTCAAAAGAAATTATGACACACATGAAGAGAGTGTGGATGTGGGCTTCTGAAAGAGGAAGAATAGTAAATGTGTGTGCGTTTGTACATGTGTATGTACATGTGTATATGTGTGTGGATGTTTTATTTGTGTTGTCTTGTTCCCCTACCACCACAGTCATATATAGGATTTTGGTGTAGTTTGGTGTTACTGTCTTCAACGAGTTGAAAATCACTGGGGATCTCTGGAGGGGTGCTAGCAAGATTACTATTGATACAGTAAAAGTCTAGTCCACAGGGAGAGAAGAAAGTGGGATATTTCTACTATAAACAAAGCTAAGTTTTGTTTTTATATTTTTAGGCCATGTTTGGGGAAAGGAATGAGGCCCTGGGTCATGTCTGCCTTAACATAAACGTAAACTGTTGGAAACATTTACCATCTTCCATAAAACACATAAGAACTAGGAAGTACATTGCATCCTGAAAAATATGATTCCTATGAGTGCTGTAAGTCAGGCTAAAATGAAAAGAACCCAGAAAGCTAAAGATTACAGATGCGCTTATTTCTTGTCTGTCAAGCTAAAGATGGAGACTACAGCTAGGAAGCTTGCTTCTCATATATACAGAAAACCATTGCATGATTAAGTTGGATAAAGGATTAATGAATTGCCAGTCATCTGTTGGGAAATGAAATCCTTAACTGATGACTTGTGGCAGTATTTTTAATACAGTGGCTAAATATGAGCTGAGAGTTGGGGGAAATCAACTATAAACCTGTGTAATACTATTTGAAAGTAAAAGTGAAATCAACTCCAAATTTAGGAAAGCTCAGATCCTGACATTCACCTTGAAAGAAAAATGAAAAATTTAAGGAAAGATTTGTCTCTAATAGGATGCAAGGAAGAGATTCATAAACTAGGTGAGAATGTAAAAGTAAATGGGCTGAGATAAAGAGACAGTGTGTTCAAAGTTAAAAGAAGGTCAAATGAGGTAAGGGATTGAAAGCAACCTAAACCCAGCAATTATTTTTAAATACAGGGCTTGTGAGGTACTAAATGACCACTTGGGTGAAGGATAATGATAAAAAGGAGAAACTAGGAAGACTAATAGAATTTTAGAAGATGAAGACAAAATCTAGAAGGTGATGATGGAATAAAGGATGGGTAATAATAAAAGACATTTGAATTGAGAATGTCTTGGATTTATTAAGTAAACTCACATGTGGAAAAAAAATGGACCAAAAAGCCTTGATCCAAAAGGTCAAGAATAGTTTCATAAACCTTTATAAGAAACAAACAAAAACTATCTTCAGATTTCTTAATATAGATCCTAAACAAAAATCAATCAATCATCAATTAGTCAGTCGATCAAAAGTGCAGTAGCATGTAAGTGTTGAACTCGAAGTCTGTCACTCTGGAGTAATGAATCATGCAGCTAGTGGCCATTACAGGTGTTCTGTTGTACCTGAACTCTTGGCATTCCCACATTTGCTATAAAACTTGCAAATAAAATGGGTGTGATAAAACACAAACATGCTGACCAACAAGAACACAGTAGAATGTGAATCTGAGAAAAATGATTTCTAATGCTCTCCAGTCTCACCTCAAAGATCTTCCTAGCAATGTGGTACCCTTCTGGTTCTGAATTGCTGCACAACCATCCTCTCAAACACAGTAGCTAAAAGTGAACAATTTTATCATTATTTTTCATAAGTCAATCAGCAGTCTGGTGGGCATTTTTCCCACTGTGTTAATGGACTGCACAGGCTGCTTTGCCTCATGTTTCCTTTTGAGCAGGTATGTCTGTGACAGATTTGGTGTGGGCCAGCACCTCTCTGTCTAGTGTTTCTGTATGTGGGTTGCTTGTATTTCCTCGCACATTGTTGACACATTGGATATGTAGCCTTAGGTTTTTGTTATTAGCAATCTGGCTAAAGATTCCTGTGAAGTGTTGCATATACACACAGTTTGTGTCTTGTTTTTATGCCCCTTTTAAGTTTTCTTGTAAGTGGGAGGGGGGTGTAGCTGTATAGATTGCTATTTTGTGGAGATTCAAGAATATCTCTTTACTTCCATATTCTGTCAAATGTTTTTATTTATTAATTTTTTGAGACAGGGTCTCTCAGTTTAGCCTTGGCTGTCCTGGGCTCACTTTGTAGACCAAGTTGCCTTCAAGCTCACAGAGATCCACTTGCCTCTGCCTCCCTGAGTTCTGGGATTACAGGAATATGCCACCGTGCCTTACTTCTGCCAAATATTTTTAATGTAGACAAGATTTCCATTTTTTTATTTTTACTTTTGAGGTTATAATATAACATAATCACAACATTTCTCCGTTTGTTACCTCCCTCCAAGCTCTCCCCACTCTTCTTAAACTCCATGGCCTCTTCTTTAATCGTTTTTGCATACAAGCATGTATATGGATATATATATATATATATATATATATATATATATATATATATGCCTAAATATAGCCTGCTCAGTACATATAATGTTACTTGTATATATGCTTTCAGGGCTGAGCCTTTGTCCCTGTACAGCCAGCTAGTGTGATCTTTCCTGGGAAAGATCACCTCTCATCTCCTGGCTTTCCTCAGTTGCCTATAGTTTTTTTGTAAGGTTGAAATTGCCCCATCCACCAGGCATGTCTCTTGGTGCTATCTTTATCTCACGTTTAGGCAGCCATGTTGGTGAGACTTATAGGTACACTTGTGATATTGCTGGGAGACACAATCTCACAGCAAACTCCCTGATCCTGTAGCCCATACCATCGCTCTGATTTTGTAGTGTAAGATTTTAGGTTTTATTTTTTGTATTCACATTTAAAATATTTTTTATTTTTTAAGAGTTATTTTATTGTAATTGGGAATTGAGTTTTGTGTTACATATGCTATGGGAAAACTATTTTTCCCTTTTGAATAAACTATCATTCTAGCATGAATTATTTAAAAGTTCTCTGCATATAAGTTATGGTGATTAGCTTCCTGCTTTTGTGGAACTCCTAACAATAGGAGCAGCTGTGTCTCTGACTCTTTTGCCTGCTCCTGGGATTCTTTTCCTCCTATTGTCCAACCTTGAAATGAGGGCCTTTTTCTTGTCTTACTGTATCTTGTCTTGTCATGCTTGGGTGTTGTTTCTTGGAGGCCTGTTCTTTTCTTTTCTTTTTTTTTTTTTAAGTGTAATGATTGAATTTATTTTTTTTTTACATTTATTTTTTGTTATCAATCACCGGTTAGGTACTTTGCATCCCAAGCGTAGCCCCCTCCCTCATCCCCTCCCACCCTCCCCAACCCTCCCTCATCTCCTCCCCGCCCCCTCCAAGTCTACCAACAGGGGAGGACCTCCTCCCCTTCCATCCAAACCCAGCTCATCCTGTCTCCTCAGGGTTGGCTGCAATGTCCTCCCCTGGGATCTAGCCACTCTGTCACTCCCTGGCATGTACGGGGGAGGGTCAAAGAGTCAGCCATCAAGTTCAAGACTGAAACAGTCCCTGTTTCCCTCACTAGGGTCTTTAGTCCTACACCGAGCTATCCTGGATCCCATCTGGACAGGGGTTCC
>CM053752.1:52698131-52730313 GCA_028658305.1 Pachyuromys duprasi
CAAGCCTTTGGCAGAGGGCAAGGAGTGATGATAGAAATGGAGGAGGTTGGTGAAACTTGGAGAGAACAAGAGCTCCACAAAGACCAAACTGAGCAGGGCACAGGGGTCTTGTATGAGGCCTGTTCTTTTCTAAAGTGAAATGTAGAGGGAGTGGATCCATGGAGAGGGGAAGTAGTGAGGAGCTGGGAAGAGTAGAGGTCAGGATGCAGTACAGGAGAGAAGACTATTTTCAATATAAAAGGGCAATTCTTTGTTCATTGTTCTGTCATCTCAGGCCTTGAAATATACGCGGTACACTGTCTATTCTGTTTACATTGGAATGTTCAATAATCCCTTAGGAGCACAATACCTTGATTATTACTGAAATAAAGCCAAGCGTGATACTGGGTCTAAGCATAATAAATGTTCAGTGCTTATCTCTGTATTTGTATAATCACCTGTTTTCACTGTTCAGGTATGAATTTTTAAAACATGTATTTTAGCTTTTTATGGTTTTTTTCTATATATACATTGTATTTAATATAACATTACATCTGGCTAATTAACATACTTGCCATCTCACATTTTTCTTGCTGCAATAATACATAAAAATGTTTTAAAAGAACTGTGTGCAGCTTACTAATATAAAAGTTTGTCTCATACAAACAAGGTTCTGGTTTTGATCTTTATCACTGTAAGGAAATTTTACCTTTCGAATTTTTGAAATATATATATATTATATTTGAATTATGATCACCTGTAATGCAATTAATAATTAATACTGCTCCTTAATCATTAATAATATCCCTTCAGCTAAGCAAATCCTTTTTAAAATCAATCCTGTTTCTCTACCCTTCCTTTTCCCCTCGACCTCTATATTATATTTCCATGACAATTTTTGTAGGCTTTATATATAATTACAACCACACAGTATTATGTATCTTTTTGTAGTGGCTTTTTTCAATTACTATAATTTTGTCCAGTTCTGTCTATACTGTGACTAATAATAGAATATTCATCTGCAGGCCATGGGGTTTTCCACTGTGCATCATGCTTGCTTTATTTGTCAATATGTTGATAGTCCCTCAGGTTGCTTCCACATCTTAGCTATTATGGATAAGGCTGGAATGTATGAGGGCATCAGAGATTCTTAATATTACTAGTTCAGTTCCTTTTGACAGATACCCAGAAGTGGGACTACAGTAATTCTATATGAGAAGAAATTTCATGCTAATAGTTTCAGTGACTAATGTTCCCACCAACACTGTACAATAACTGCCCATCTCAGGCTTCTCTTCAATATATCCTATTCTTCAGATAGCATCCATTTTAATGGATATAAGGTGATATCTCATTGTGGTTTTTGTTTACATTTCCTTGGTGATTAAAAAATGTTGAGCATGTTTAAACACACGCCATGGCCATTTATCTCTCCTTGTTTGAGAAATATCTCTTTCAATCCTTTGCTCATTTAAAAATTCAGTTAGTTGTTTTCTTGTTTAGAATTGCTTCAGTTCCATGGGCTTAGCTTGGATTTCAACACAGGCCCTTAAGCATGCTAAGGTCATGAAAAGTTTGGTGTTATATAAAGCTAATTATTATTGTTTATCTAGTTTTTCTTGACAGGTTATCTCTTCTATTCACATTATGGTAGCTCCAAATTTGACTCTTTCCTTGGGAATTTCTGATTCAGTGGCGTTTTCATTATAAATCAGTTGTTACGTATTTTAAAATGTTAAGTGTTATTTGTAAACTTTTAGCATTGTGTGACTTCCTTTAACACCCAAGCCAATGTAAACTGATAACGTAGAAATAAAATATGACAAGAAATGTTCAAAATCTTGCATATATATATAATATCAGTGATTTTAGTTTCTATTATATGTTTGATGATATTTATACTTTTTCTGTAATTTGAAAAAAATGCTGCTGTAAGTTCAAGAGGTATAAGCCAATTTTATTATTGTTAGGATGTTTGAATAATTCATGTTCTGCTGTTTTAATATCTGGTTTTCACATAAAATGATATTGGGATTCAAGATGACCAGTAAAATTATAAATTTATTTTTTTAATTTTAATTTTTATTAATTATACATTATTTACTTTGTATCCCCCCATAAGCGCCTCCCTCCACCCCTTCCAGTCCCATCCTTTCTCCCCCTTCTCCACGCATGCCCCTCCCAAAATCCAGTTATAATGGAGGCCTTCCTCTCCTTCCTTCTGATCTCCCAATCTATCAGATCTCATCAGGACTGTCTGCATTGTCTTCCTCTATGGCCTGGTAAGGCTGCTCCCCCTTCAGGGGGAGGTGATCAAAGAGCAGGCCAATCAGTTCATGTCAGAGACAGTTCCTGTTCCCATTACTATGGAACCCACTTGGACACTGAACTGTCATGGGCTATGTCTGTGCAGGGGTTCTAGGTTATCTCCATCAATGGTCCTTGGTTGGAGTATGGGTCTCAGATACTGTGCCCAGATTTTTTGGTTCTGTTGATCTCCTTGTGGAGCTCCTGTCCTCTCCAGGACTTACTATTTCCCACTTCTTCCATAAGATTCCCTGCACTCTGCCCAAAGGTTGGCCATAAGTCTCAGTATCTGCTCTGATACCCCGCAGAGTAGAGCCTTTCAGAGGCCCTCTGTGACAGGCTCCTGTCCTGTTCCCTGTGTTCTCCTTCTTCTGATATCCATCCTCTTTGCCTTTCTGAATGGGGATTGAGCATTTTAGCTTGAATTCTCCTTCTTGATTAGTTTTTTTTTAGGTGTATGGATTTTAGTATGTTTATCCTATATTATATGTCTAATATCCACTTATGAGTAAGTATATACCCTGTGTGTCTTTCTGCTTCTGAGATAACTCACTCAGGATGATCTTTTCTAGATCCCACCGTTTGCCTGCAAATTTCATGATTTCTTTGCTTTTTATTGCTGAGTAATATTCCATTGTGTAGATGTACCATAATTTCTGTATCCATTCCTCAGTTGAAGGGCATCTGGTTTTTTTCTAGGTTCTGGGTATTACAAATAAGGCTGCTACAAACATGGTTGAGCAAATGTCCTTATTAAAGTCAGAAATGTGATGTCTTTAATGAGGTACGCCAAACATATTTAAATGTTTTTTTCACATAAAAGTTAATTATTAGTTGGAGAGATGGCTCATAATGACTATTAGGAATACTTGCTTCTCTTTCAGAGGATATGAGTTCTGTCCCCACTAGGTATATCAGGTGACTCACACTGATTGTAGCTCTAATTATGTGTGCAGATACCCAGAGAGTGATGCATATAAATAAAAGCAAATCTTTAAAAATTACATCGCTGATACTTGGACGTAGAGTCTATAGTGACCAAATAATATTTTGATATGTATTTGTAATAAGTATTTTGAGAAATGCTTCTTTTCTCTGTTATATAAGAATAAGAAGTATTTGCTTGATCACACTCGTATATCAAACCAGTGATGGTCTCAGGCTTCTGCTTATGTTTTCCAGCCATTTGACTCAATGTCTAGTTTATGGATTTTATAAAAAATTATGATTAGTAATGAAAATTCCACTGACCTTTTCCTGTGACGTCAGAAGACCATGCTTATTACATTATAAAATGATGAAAGGAAGTATTCAAAACAAGCTTTAGGACCGGACTACTCAAATCCCAGTTGTACCCCTTAATACTAGTGGCCCCTGGGGTAATGTAGTCTTTCTGATCCCAAAGTTTGATTTTTGAATCTGTATCATAAGTTCAATTTCAATATGAAATGAGTTAACCTATGTCAGACACTTGGTGTCTGTTATAGAGCTTATGGTGACATCATGATGATGTTGTTGATGACTATGATAATGTTGATGATGATATGCAATTGACTTGTAGAAAGATTATGATGATGTTGGTGATATGCAATTGACTTGTAGAAAGCACCTTTATGAATAAAGTTAAAGTTTTTCTTGTTTCCTCTTTCTGTAATCCAATTAGTTATAACCGGGTACTATTAGTAAGAGGTACATTTCTGTCCCATCTCCTTGTTTCTTGTCTTTATTTGTGTGTGTGTGTGTTTTCAGAACTAGGGCCAGAACCTTGGCAAGTACTGTAAAACAAATTGTGTTCCCAACCCTCTCCTTTTCAATTTTTGGTCCTTCTTGCACAATGGCCGCTGAGCTTTAGGAAGAGGAAGTAAGGTATAGATGTCCCACTTAGGGCTGGGCATTGCATAGTCTCATAACCTCTGCCTTTGGCCAATTGCAAGTTTTTATGTCAATCACTATTTACCACAAATAGACATTTCTATGATGAGGGTTGAGAGATGCATTAATCTATGGATATAATAATAAGCCATTTGAAGTTGGTTTAATACTATGTTTGCTTATTAGACTCTTATAAGGCTCTCATGTAAGGGTCTATGACCTGTCAAGCTTTAAATTCTTGACCTGACAATGGCGTCAGGTTTTCATCTTGTGAAGTTAGGAATAAGGTGACCCAGAAAAATATATTTCACATGTTTTCTGTCATTTGTGGATGCTGGCTTTGAGCCTTCAGCTATTTTTGTTTCATTTGGAATAGGAAGGGTTAAATGACAAGACACTTAAACTATTTTTACTATCTGCTTAAAAATTAGAAAACTAAAGTTTGATAGTTCATAGCATCAGTCTAAGATCAGTATCATAGTTCTGCTTTGAATCTAGGGCTATGTGTACTCCAAATCTATGGTCTTAACCTCTAGTCCAGACACCTGCCCACTCCATCCCATCACCTGACTTCTCTGTTTAGATAAGTAGTGATTTACTCAAGGTAGGCATCCTGAATTCTGTGGTCTATCTTGAAGAGTGACCAAGGCATGTTGAATTTCTCTCATAAGAACATGCATATGAGGTAAAAGAGGTTGAAACTGAGGCCATTACAAAGTCACAGTCACAGTGTCAGGACAGTCTACATATACTATGTACAAAGCTAAATTGACTACCTTCATGTAGTACTTCTAATTTAGGTGGTGGCTTGAACTGTTAACATATGTTCATATGTATGTACATACATAGCGACCATGTGGAAACCATTACTTCATTTCACTTGTGAGCTACAAGTGAGCTACAAGTCCCCCCAAAATTGTGTTGAACCTGAATTAAATTCACATTTTCCATATGATGATAGTCTTGGATATCTTATTTATTTAGTAGTGACTATAAAAGATGTCTGACATACTTTGCAAAGTTGAACTTGAGCAGTGTGTCTGAAATGTCACTTGCTGCCTCTTGACTTGCATGCCCAAATCTTACTCTCTGGGAATAGAGAGGTCAACTTGGTCAGAGTCTATTACCAGCAGTCATCACAAATGGTCAGGATCTGTACTTGACTTTAGCCCTGTGCACTCTGTGAAATAGAAGCTACTGAAGATCATGTTTAGTTTTAAGTGTTCTTATAAACTAGAGATAAAAGCGAAAAGATTTTTTCGTTGCTATGGCATGTATTCGCTTCCCCATAAGAAAATGTCAGCTAAAGTTTGGCATCAGTAGTGTTTTCTCCTAAAGGCTGGATAGTAGGATCATCTTAATAGTTCTTTTCTCTTGTCCATGGACATCTTTTTGACAGGACAGCAATTATATTTTTCCTTGTGCTGCATTGTGTCTTATTACTGTTTAATCCTCTACAGAGATTATCTCTGGAAAAAAAAGTAAGCCTTAAACTAAAGTTTAAAAGAATTTAAGGAGAACTGCAAAGTTCCCCTGCACAATTAAAACAAAACAAAAACCAAATGCTTTGCCAGTGGTCTTAGAGTAAAAGTGATTTACTGCCCCCTTGTGGTAGAAGTATATATTCCCCAACATAAACAGACCTGGAGAACTATTTTAGATTTATCCCACAGAGAAACTTCGCCCTATATAGACATATACTATAGGGTAAACCTACTAAAACCTGTACACCTAAAGAAACTAATCAAGATGGAGGACCCTTGCTAAAATGCCCAATCCCTATCCAGAAGGGCAAAGAAGATGGACTTCAGAAGAAAGAAAACAGGGAACAATTCAGGAGCCTAACACAGAGGGCCTCGGAAAGGCTCTGCCCTGCAGACTATCAAAGCAGATGCTGAGAATTATGGCCAACACTTGGGCAGAGTGCAGGGAATCTTATGAAAGGAGTGGGAAATAGTAAGATCTGGAGAGAACAGGAGCTCCACAAGGAGAGCAACAGAACCAAAAAATCTGAGCACAGGGGTCTTTCCTGAGACTGATAGTCCAACCAAGTGCTGTGCATGGAGATAACGTAGGACCCATGCATAGATGTAGCCCATGGCAGTTCAGTCTCCAAGTGGATTCCATAGTAATGGGAACAGGGACTGCCTCTGACATGAACTGATTGGCCTGCTCTTTGATCACCTCCCACTGAGGGGGGAGCAGCCTTGCCAGGCCACAGAGGTAGACAATGCAGCCACTCCTGATGAGAAGTAATAGACTAGGATGAGAAGGAAGGAAAAGACTTCCCCTATCAGTGGACTTGGGGAGGGGCATGCGTGCAGAAGGGGGAAGGAAGGGAAGGATTGGGATGGGAGGAGGGAGGGAACTACAGGGATATATAAGGTGAATAAAGTATAATTAATAAAGAATTTAATTAAAAAGCTTTTCTTTAAAAAATAAAATGAACATAAAGAGAGGAAGACAGTGCGGCCACTCCTGATGAGACCAAATAGACTAAGATCAGAAGGAAGGAAAAGAAGACCTCCCCTATCAGTGGACTTTTGGAGGGGCATGCATGGAGAAGGGGGAGGAAGGAAGGGTTTAGGAGGGGAGGACGGAGGGTGCTACAGGGAAGATACAAAGTGAATAAAGTGTAATTAAAAAATTAAAATGAAAAAATGAACATAAAGTATTTATAGAACTAATTTTTAGTCATTTCATCTTGCTTATTCTTCCATATCATTTAGTAAACAGACTGTTTCCTTCCCTCTGTGTGAGATATATTATGAACTTAGGTTACCCGGAGTGACAAAGGTTATAGGGAACCAGGCCAAATTTCACCCCCATCACTTTTTTCCGATTTCATTGCATCAGGTGCATTGGTAAACAATTGGAATTATCTTATTGATCCTATGAAAGTCATATTACACATCTGAGGGACGATTTTTACAGCTATAGAACCAGGAACATTTGAAATATCAAGTACAGAAAACTTTAATAGTAGCATAATAGTTCACATAGGTATAAGTGGTATTTTTTTTGGAGGGGGGGTTACATGTTTTCAATTTCTACCGTTTTGAACACAAAACAAGATTTTAAAACCAAGCGAAATAGCTAACGGACCACATATCTAACCTAAGGGCCGAAGAGGCCATTTTATATTACTTTTATTACAGTAAAACACTGGCAGCACTGAGCAGACATCAACGGAGCCTTCGGCGGGAAAAGGACAGTGGCATACAGTCAGCAGCTTCCCCTTCAGCCCCAATGGCTTTAATGAATTCAGTTGACATAGGTAGTAAGTTTTCTGGATCTTGATGTTCTGAATAATTTTTATGTTTTTATACTTAGAGAAGCACATTTCACTCATCATGTCTGATTTGGGGTCATTTTTCTGCTCTACCAGTTGTGATGCAAAAAGAAAAAATACTGGAAAGTTATATGTGGTTTGAGTGGAGATTTTTTAATTAAAAATTGGATTTTTTTCTATGTTTACTCTCTGATAGTTTCAGGTATATGTTACAGTGAATTTTAGCCATTTTACCCCCACTTTAAAATTTTGTTATTAATTATTTATTACAGTTCATTCACTTTGTATCCCGGCTGTGACCCCCTCCCTCATCCCCTCCCTCTTCTTCCCCTATGTCCCTCCCCTAGTCCACTGATAGGGGAGGTCCTTCTCCCCTTCTATCTGACCCTAGCCTATCAGGTCTCATCATGACTTGCTGAGTTCTAAAAGGAGACCAACAGAATCAAAAAATCTGGGCCCTTGGGGACCCTGCAGAGATTGTTACTCCAACCAAGGACCATGCATGGATATGACCTAAAACCCCAGCTCAGATGTAGCCCATAGACTCAGTCTCCAAGTGGGGTCCCTAGTAAGGGGAGCAGGGGCTATATCTGGCATGAACTCCATGACAGGCTCCCTGATCACCTCCGCCTGGAGGATGCAGCCTTGCCAGGACACAAAAGAAGACAGTGCAGCTAGTCCTGATGTTACCCTCACTTTTGAGATTACAATATAATTAGATCATTTCCTCCTTCCCTTTCCCCCAACACCTCCACTCATACATCTCTCCTTGCTCTCTTTAATTCAGAGCTCTTCTTCCATTTAATTGTTGTTACATGCACACACACACACACACACACACATACACACACACACACACTCCTAAATATAACTTTCTTGGTCTATATGATGTTACTAGTATGTAGCTTTTCAGGGTTGACCCTTTGGTATTATATAACCAATTGATGTGCTTTTCCCTGGCAAGGCCATTTTCCCCACTATTGTATGCACTCTTGGAGTTATGCTGGTCTTTGTTGTGGTGGTTCATAGATGTCATAGCTGAGTAGCATTGCTTGCTTCTCCTTTGGAAGCTTTCATAGTGCCTTTTGGCACTATGGCAGCTAGTCCTCAGGGAGGAGGCCTTCGAATTAGTCCCAAAGCAGTGGTCCCTGAGCCATGTCTCTAAAGCTCTTCAGCTTACAGACTTTCCTTCCACTTCTCATGGGGCAACCAATGGCAAGAGCAAGTCTATAAAGTTTTGGGAGTCTCTTGGACAACTCTGACAACTCAAAAGAGGGATTCTCATGTGTGTGTTGGAATTTGAATGGTCTTTGGCTCTTAGAGGAAACATTGTCAATCCACATGGGAAAATTCCATTTAAACTATGTATGTATTTATAAACCAACTTACATGCATTATGATTGTTTTTAGATACATAGTTAATATTGTGATTCTTTATTGCTTTTTCAGAATCCTTACTTTTGTTCCCCTTCTGTATGTATCACTTTCCCTCTCCCTGAGTTAACCTTACCCATTTCTCTTATTTTCCAGAATAGAATATCTATACCCAGCTGTTCACTCAGTTTCTCCCCTACTCTGGCAGTAGTCACTTTTGCTTTCCTGTTTTCCGCAGTTACTCCAATACATGTACTCATCTGAGTATTTGGAGCTAAGAGCCTCAAATGCAAGAGAACATTGAAGCATTTGTCTTTGTGAGTCTGGATTACTTCAGTCAATATTATCTTTCCTAGTTCTATCCTTTAACCTGAAAACTTCATGGTTTCATTTTTCTTTACAGAAGAATAGGTATTTCATAGTGTATATACACTATGTTTTCATTATCCATTCATCAGTTATAAGACATTTAGGTTGTCTCCATTTCCTAGCTGTTGTGAGTGAGCAACAATGAGCATGGCTGAGCCAGTATCTGTGTGTAGGATTTTGAGTCCTTTGGGCATATTCCAAGGAATGATTTAACTGGGTGATATAAGAGACTTATTTTTAGCCTTTTTATAATTCTCCCCATCAATTTCCAGAGTGGGTAGATGATTTTACTAGAAATTTTATCTGACCAACTGGGTGAGGGTTTCCTTGCTTTCTACAACCCTTCCAGCGTTTGCTGCTGGCTGTTTCATTACCTTTGTCATCCTGACTGGAGTAAAATGAATTTCAAAGTTATTTTGACATGTATTTCCTTAATTATTAAGGACTGTGGACATTTGTGAACTATTTCTTAGTTCTTCATCATTATTTTTCTTCTTTAGAGAATTCTCTGTTCAGGTTCCAATCCCATTTTCTGATTGGGTCAGGGTGATTTTTGTTATATTTTGTTTAGTTTTTACTTTTATTTTTGAGTAATTTATAAATTCTAGATATTAGTCCTCTGTCAGATGTCTATCTGGGAAAGATTCTTTCCTCCCCTGTGGGCTTCTCTTCACATGGCTAATTGTTTCTTAAACTGCAGAAGCTTTTTAGTTTTATGAAGTTCATTTGACAGTTGTTGGCCCAATTCTTTGGCAAATGGAGTCTTATTTAGAAAGTCCTTTCCTACATCTATATCATGTAGGGTTCCAGCTTTGTTTTCTAGAAGTGTGAATATTTCAGGTTTCACATTTAACTCTTTGATCCATTTGAAATTAGTTTTGGTGGAAGATAATAGATATTCATCGGCATGTGTACATCCAGTTTTCCCAACGCCATTTGTTAAAAAGGTTTTCTTTTCTTTGGAGTATGTTTTAGCATCTTTGTTAAGTATTTAATGGCCAAAAGTTTCATGTACTCATATTTAGGTCTTTAATTTTGTTCCATCAGTCTACACACTCTACAAATCTGTTTTGTGTCTTTACCATATTGTTTTTATTACTATGGCTCTTAAGTTCTGGAATGGCAATCTTGCTAGCATTTCTCTTTCTGCTGGGGATTATTTTGGCTATCCTGGGTGTTATTTGCTTCCATGTGAATTTTAGTATAGTTGTTTCTATTTCTGTGAAAAATGAGATGGAGATTTTTAAAATTTAGATTGCTTTGAAACTTAAAAAAAATCTTCAAGTGTCTTTTTCTATCTTTTTCTTCAGATGTTTAAGGGTTTCATTATAAAGTTCCTTCACCTCCTTGGTTAGGTTTATTCTTCGATATTTTATTTCTAGGATCGCCAATGTATAATATTATGTAATCTGTGAGGAGGAATAATTTGTCTTCTTTTCCTCCTATTTGTTTTTCTTTAATTTTCTTCTCTTCTCTTATTGCTCCAACTAGTTCTCTAAGAAAAATGTTGAAAAGGAGTGGAGAATGTTGAAAAGGTGTAGTGTACAGTTTCATTCCTGGCTCCTGTGAGATTGCTTCTAGTTTTTTGGCATGCTTCTAGTTTTTAGGGTGTTGTTGGTTGTTGCTTCCTCAGATACCGGCTTTATTAAGTTGTGGTATGTTTCCTCTAATTCTACATTGTCTCAAACTTTTTAATCACAAAACCATGTTGGATTTTTGTCAAAGGATTTTTCTTCATCTATGTAAATGGTCTTGCATCTTCTGTAGTAAAATCCATGTATGTAGTTTATTACATTTATTGACTTGAGAATGTGGAACCACCAAGTCAACTTGGTTATGGTGGATAATCTTTTGGTGTATGTTTGCATTTTATTATAATTATTTTATTGAGCAATTTTGAACCTGTGTTCATCAGTGAAATTGGCCAGTAGTTTTGTTTCTTTTCTCTCTCTCTTTTTTCTTTCCTACTTTTTGTTTTTGTTTTGTTTTTTTGAGATAGGTTTTCTCTGTGTAGCCTTGGTTGTCCTGGTCTCGCTTTGTATACCAGGCTGGCCTTGGACTCACAGAGATCCTCCTGCTTCTGCCTCCCTCAGTGCTGGGATTACAGACATGGGCCACTGTGCCTGGCTCCACTTTACATTCCTCAGTCCAGTATTCCTCATAACCCATCCTGTGATACCCTTCACCCCTTCACTTTCTCTCATGGTGATGCCTGCTCTTTGTTATTGTTGTTTGTACAGGCTTTAAAAAAAGCATCTGTTCATTCATTGTAAAATTGAAGTGACTAAGTGATTACTTGGAAGTTTTTTTGATCCACCCTTTGAAATCAAGATGTCCAATAAACTTTTAATAGGTGGCTTGTTAATTTTAATACTTTAATAGTCTTGAAATAAACCAGTTAATATTGCCATTCACATTACCTGCCATCTTCCATCTACTTCTGACTCCTAAGTTCATATAAGTAAGAATATGTATGCTGTATTACAAAGGGAGACTTTAAGTGTTCCCAATATGGATAAGTATGTGAGGTAATAGATGTGTTAGTTAACTTGATTTAATCCTTTTACAAGGTGAAAATATGTTAGAACACCATATGTATACAATAAAGACATCCTTCATTTGCCATTTAAAATAGTTACTATGCACTCTTAATATAGACTGTGGTAGGTCCACCTTGCTAATTATATTTGCCCACTTACATATCTCTCTAGACAAAACAATGACAGAACTCACACCTTATTAATTAAGAGCCATTTTTAATATCTGAAGGGTTTAGGGCAGTTATTCCTAAGCATTTATACTTTATATCCAGTTATGTGTGATCGGTCTATGAATGACATTCCTTATGGTAATAATAAGAATATTTTATGTTAAAGAATTTTAGACCCATTAATGATAAATTTTATGGACATGCAATAGTAGTATTTTTAAAAATGAATTTAATTGCTGTAGCCTTAAAATATAAAATATATCAGTTCTCTTGCAAGAATATTTTATTGCTTCAATTATCATAAAAAGAAGAGGTCGTGAAAAATTATACTGTGACGTTTAGGAAATTCCGTGTTTTGTCACTGTCATAGTAAATGTCTCTATGCATAAAGTTTTGCCCAAGTTTAGATTTTTTTTTAGGAAAGATTCCTAGGTCTGAGTCAAAAGTTATGAATATTACCAGATGGCTTTGTAGAAAGGCTGTATCAGTGTTAAATTTCTGTGATGTATCCAATGCCTGCAACTCCATATTCTTAACAGATTTTTACTTATAGGGATCCTTCATCAACACCTCATTTTATTGGCATTTTTAATTATTAGATATATTTTTGAGTCATTTTAATTTTCTTTATAAATTGTATTTAGGTCTTTTTGTATATTTTTATATGCGCTCTTAAAATATTTTAAGAACCAACTGGCATTTTTTTTTCATAGAATCATTCATCACTCTTAAAAAAATAAATTTCTTTTTGCTAATCATTCTTCTGTAAACTCAGCTTGCCCATATGAGAAGAAGAAATCACCAATATGTCATTCACTTCTCACAATTAAGACCTCTCAGGTTTTGAATGTGGAGGCAACCTTTCTTGCCCCGTCTCCAGATTGCCTTTTGAGGTATGGCAGGATTCAGCAGGACAGTTGTTAAAGTGACCGTGTGCCCTTCAGTGTTAGATACTTTAAGTGTTAGACTTTTTTCTAGAAAGACTTCATGAATTCACAGAATTCTGGAGTAACACATGCCTCAAAATTTACATCTTGGACACAAGTGATTATTTTTCTTATAGTTGTGGCTACAACAGTGTAGTTATACAGTTATTTATTCTTGTCGCAATGTGACTCCCATTTCCACGTGTATACATAGGCACACATGTGGACAGAGAAGCTTTTCTATTTTATAATCACAGCTACTTTTTTTCCCTCTGTTCGGTTTACCTCTGTTACATTTACTCTTAGAAAGTCTTTCTCAGGACAAACACTAGTCAGTGGAGACCCTAGACAGCCTCTATGCTCTACTGATGGAAATACAAGGACCACTGCTGCAATGATGCAAAGAATCTCTCTGAAGTCTAATAAAAAGAAAACTGTAAGATTTGAGTTTGTAGAAGAATGAAATAGTGAAATCAGCAGATTCATTGTTTTCAGATCTCATAATTTGTGAGTCTTCCTGATATTTTGTTCCAAAAATAGCATGCCCTATTGTGAATGTAATAGCAACAGTCTATAGTTGAAAGGTAGGAATATTTCCATCATTTTTGCCCTTTCACTGTAGAAAAATGGATAGGATATCTTTTTGTGCCATTTTTCTGTGTGTGTAAGTCAACAAGATTGTGTTGCTTCACCCAGGGGCTTTGATAATACCTATCAAGTTTTGTTTATTTTGATAAGTTTGTCCTCCCTTCATCTTAGCAACACGACTTTCTCATGTAATAGCTCATGACTCCTTGGTGAGCAGTGACCATAGGTGTGGAAATAGCGGCTCACGGTGTAGTGTCTTATTGCTTCTGTCAATTGCAGTATCCAGATTCTCTCTTCCCAGAGGCAGCTTTTCCCTGTTAAATCACATTGGTTTCCATAAAGACAGGTCATTGCAGTGCATCCATAGAATGGTTCTCAGAAGATCTACTCTGAAGATTGAGCTATCCTACTCTGAAGAGATTCATGCTGCAGTGATGGGTCACTCAGGCAAACGATGCACAGAATTTGTTAGCAGAGTTGCATGCTTTGAATGCCGCTACACTTTTAAACCCAAACCACCTTTTCTCATCTTATGAATGAAAGATTCTGAGTCTTCCCTTATGAACTAAAAAAAAATAGGAAAATTAAATCTGTCAGATTTCTCTTAGGGTAATAATCGTTATGCATGCTTTTATATGTCATAAATCTGTGGAGAATGTTCAATATTACAAAGTCCAGAAGTCATCCTCCAGTTTTTAATATCAAAACCCATATAGATATGTGACTATATCTAGGTAGTCATAAAGAAATTAAGTAGGAACAAAATTAGCATATTTATGTCCAATAAAAATTATCGAGGAGATAAGAGCAGGTTTAGATGTATTTTCCAGTCTTAATCTAATTTCCTAATGTAAAAAAAAATGGAAGAAATGTATGTAGAATCCTTTGTATAACTTCTCCTTCAATATTGTTCTATGATGTTAAGTTGAGCTTTAAGTCGGTACAATCTACTGTGGACCATAAAATATTTTCAGTTAATTTAGTCCTGTTTGTGGTCAGATTTTGGCTTGCTGTCTTAATTCTTTGGTATTTGCAGCATATTTAAAAACAGAGAGGGTACTTCCCAAAACAACACCAATAATGGCATTCAACCGAATAATGACAGAGTTTACGTTCAGCAGTTTTCAGAGGAAAATCATTAGAGTTATCATTGGGTCACCATATCACTATTAGTTAGAACTTGTCACCAAAGAAATAACCATACACTTTGAAAATATGTTTCATAGTTTTTAGAAACAACACCGAATAACCCCACAATGCTGACTGTTTCAAGTAAAATGTTTGTAACTGTTCCATTACAAAGCCAAAGAATATATGATACCAATAACATCATTGTAATACTTACTAGATAGCTAACACAGAATTAGCCACCTTAAAAAGTAAGAGTGTGAGTCACTATGCACAGGTTAGGGTTTAGTGTAAGTGGTCAACATTTCCCATAGTGGTTCACAAGCATCCATAACTTGAGCTCAGATTCCTTGCAACTCAGATGATGGATAGGTGTGGAGACTGATCCCAGGTCCTCTGCAAGAGCAGCAAGTTCTCTCAACCACTGAGCCATCTCTCCAACTCTGTCTAGTTTATTTTATATTGGCAACATTTTTAACACAACGCTTTTGAAATTGTGAATGCCAGGAGTTTTCTGTGACATTTTCAGTCTAGTAGAACAAGTTAAACAATAAATGTTAGCTTTGTTTTCCATTCAGTTAATTTCAATTTACCTAAATGAGAAATGCCAAGCTTTAGATAAAGGAATGATAAAACAAATGGATATTTTATTTATTCTTTTTCATATAGTACATTCTGACCACAGCTTTCTCTTCCTCCTCTATTTCCAGCCCCCTCTCCCTGACCCTCCTTTGTTTCTCTTCAGAAAAGGGCAGATCTCTCATGGATATCAACCAAACATGGCATATCAAGGATAGGACAAGCTAATAGGGGGAAAGGGGTCCCCAAAACAAGCAAAGGAATCAGATACAGCCCCTGCTCCCACTGTTTAGGAGTTCTGTAAAAGGATCAAGCTACACAACTGTAACATGTGCAGAGGGCCTACATCAGGCCCATGTAGGCTCACTGGTTAGAGGTTCTGTGTGGCCATAATGGGCTCAAAATAGTTGATTTTGTGGGTTATTTTGTGATATACTTGACCACTCTGGTTCCCACAATTTTTCCTTCCCCCTTTTCTGCAGGATTCCCTGAACTCCACCTAACTTTTGGCTGTTTCCATCAGTTGCTGGGTAGTGTCTCTCTGATAATGATTATAGTAGGCTCCTGTCTACCAGCATAACAGAATATCATTAGGAATCATTTTACTGGCTTTTAATTTTATTTATGTATTTATTAATTTTGCCAGTCCTGTTTGGGTCTACCCTTGGTCTCTGGGCTATCTAGCCTCTCTAGTTTCTGGCCTTCCATGCAGCTTCAGGGGCAGGCTATCTCTCAGAACATGGATGGCAAGCTTTACCAGTCATTTGTTGGCTATTCCAACAAATTCTGTGCCATCTTTACCCCAGAATATCTTATAGGCAAAACAAATTGTAATTCAAAGGTTTTGTAGCTGGGTTGGTGTCTCAATCACCTACTAGAAGCCTTGCTTAGTTACAGAAGAAGACCAGTTCAAGCTTTGTATCCCTTATTGTTAGGAGTCTTAGCTAGGGTCACTCTTGTAGATTCCAGGGAGTTTCTGTTGTGCTAGGTTTCTAGCTCATCCCCAATGTTTCCCCCAATTCCAACGGTCTCTCCCAGTACTCTCTACTTTTATCTTCCTCCCACTTAATTCTCTCATGTTCCCATCCCCCATCCCACCCCACTCCCTACCCCACCATACCCCATCCACTCTCGATGTATATTCTGTTTCCCCCTCTCAGGGAGATTCATGCATTGCCTCCCTCCCCCAAAACACACACCTTGAGCTGTCCTTATAAACCAAATGAATTTTAAAATATAGTCAGCAATGATTTTTTAAACAAGATATTTGTTTATTTAGAGAACATGTAGAACTGAGAAATCTTTGTAAAACTTTGTAATTGACACTTCCCTTTAAACATGCTGTTTTCTCTTAAGTAGTTCTTTGTAATCATCAGCCGTGTCATCATTAGAGATAATGGACCTACATAGTTATAACTTCACAGCTGTTTGGATTAATGGTGTCTTGGACAAGAGTTTCATTGGATAGGATTAACTGTGTTTAAAGATGGCAAAATGCCATTATAACATTAATGCCAAAATTTAATGAGAACCAGAAGTTAACTTCAAGGACCTTTATAATTTAATATAGGGGCATGATCATGTTCTCATTATTTTAATGTAGTGTCTATCAAAATAAGTTTATCATCTTTATTGTCATATATATACATGTGTTTATATATATATAAATTTAATATATATTTAATATATAAATATATTTATATATATATATATAACTCAGGCACCATTTGTTGAATATTGACTGTATTCCTGTCACTTTGCTGGGACATTGAGACATAAGACCATTTCCCTTCCTTGATACTAACAACAACCATCTAATCAGAAAGTGAAGGAATGGGAAATACTTCCTTTAACTTAGGAAACTTAAGTCTTCTCTTTGGTTTCCTAAGACATACATCTCCTTCATCTCTTGCTTATTTTAATTGTTAAAAAGATTTACTTTATGTGAATGAATGTTTTTCCTCTATGAATGTGCTGCATATGTTTACATGGTGCCTGTGGAGGTCAAAAGAGCCTTAGATCACTTGGAGCTACAGTTACAGATGGTTTTAAGCCACCATCAGAACTGAACCCAGGTCTTCTGCAAGAGCAGTAAGTTCTTTTAACTACTGAGCCATCACTGCAGTTTATTTTATATCATCTCTAGTTTATTTTATATCAGCTACCTTCTCCATTTGTAGGATATAATGCAAAGGTCTAGGGAATTGAATTTCATATGTATAGGAAGACTGAAGTGTATCAGTTGAATGCTCAGCTACATGTCCTGTCCATGCTTATTACTTTAGTATACGATGCCTGAACTATACAGGAGTAGAACATGTGTCTTATATAACATTGGAAGCAGAGAAGGTAGTGGAAGGGTAGTTGATGACCAGTAGTTTTTTTTTTTTTTCTAGAGTAGTCTTTCTGTGCTGAAGGTGTGTGGTGATGATGTAGCCCCTTTTCCTTTTAAACACATCATGTTTCTGTATGTTTGTAATATAAAATGATGAACCAAACTCAAGTGCCTCCTCTTCTTTGTTCCTTATTTACATAAGACTGTTTATACATGTGTGTGAAGAAACATTAATTTCTTCTAAAGTAATATACAGATATCAGCCAGAAGATGGAAGAAGTAAAAGATGGCAGAGGTAGAAGAGAACATGTATACAATAACCTCTGATGATGGAAAACCCCGAGTATTTAGTTTGTGGTCCAGGCTTCCTAGTGGCTCAGGCAAAGGAGAGAAATATAAGAGCTTGGTGTGATTTTCTGATACTAAAACACATATCACCCATCTGTCAGAACAAATGAGCCTTCTCAGTGTTAATGAGAATGATTTGTCCAGACAGATTGGACAAGAACTGATGAAATACATAATGAATGGTCCCTCATGAGTTTTGTTTTTTATAGAAAATTAAAAAAATCAATGCACATAGTTAATTGTTTGGTTAATTCATTGGTCTGTGGAGAACCAGGTGGGGATGGTGTTAAAAGCAAGACCCCATCCTCCTGAAGAAGGGAGTTTGAAACTTCTGGTATGTTTACTATAGAGAGAAGCTTATTTTCTTTTGACCAACAGACATGTGGAGCAGCAGAAAGATGCAAAGATGGCTAGTAAAAGGTAGCATTGTTAAAAGTGGAAGAGTATAAATGGAAATTTTGTGGCAGGATCATATTTGAAAGACTGATCCGGCCTCTGGGAAGTTTTTAAATATGCCAGTTCCTTGTAACAAGAAGATCTGTCCCTGTTCTGGAGAGCATATCCAATTTAGGAAATTATTATTATTTCATCAACATTAATGTGAACAATTTTCCCTTTGAGGCTGCCTTTTCAATAGGTGATGTTTTCCAGATGGGCTTTGTACAAAATTCATAATGGTTTGTATTTTCTTTTCTTGAGAAAGAGACTTTTTTGACATCCTCTATTTTCCCCCTTTCTTTATCCATCCTAGGGAAGAGAGCACCGAAGGCAAAGGAGAAGAGAAACAAGAAGAAGAGAAGGAAGCTGATTGAAAGAGCCCAAGAGCAGCACAGCGTCTTTCTTGCTTCAGACAGAGCAAACCAATAAAAGAAAAGAAATAGTTGGGGCATTTTGAGGGTTTTTGTTTGTTTTTGTTTTTGTTATTTGTATTGCAAAAGTGCACAAAGCTACTCTCCAATCCACACTGGTGGACAGCATTCCTACTGCTCTGACCAGTATCCATTTTCAGTAACGTTTTGAAGGGAAGTGCCCAAGCATGGACTCTGGGTTATTTATGCTTTGATTTGAATCTGGAGCCTGTGGTAGCAAAAGCTTGTTTAGCTGCATCAGTGGGAGCTGTTGCATGTGCCCTCCTGTGGTGAGCACAGCGTGTCATAAGAACCTGTCCCTGGCAAGCTGGACCTGCAGCAGGCATGAGGCTGTATATTACCACCAGAGAATGCACCCGTGCCTAATCTCGTGGAAGAAAATACTAAGTAGGCAAGCACTGTTCACTTGTGACTTTTATTTCTCACATTGTGCATTGTCAAGGACAAGTGTGTGAGGAAGATTGCTCAGTGTCACCTCACAGTGTTCTCAGCATCAGTGACCTTCAAATGGTCCTGCTATGGGACTGCTTTCTAGTTAGGAGTATGCTGCAGGAATTCCTCCCATCTTTTGTCCTAGTGCTAACATGTACAGATTCTGCTGAGCTACATAAAAAGCTCCTTACTGTATATTTATGCTTTCTGTGTGTAACAAGTTATACCTGGTTGATAAGATGTCACTTTGTTTTTAGTGGTTTTTAGCCATGGTCTGGTACATGACTCTTCTAGTTTTGAGAATTGACAAGTGCTTTATTTCCTCTGGTTTTCTTTTGTTTGTATTATTTTTGGCAGGGGTGGGGTGGGATTGTTTCTAGCTGTAAGTATAGGATAAGCTAGTTTGTATATAAAGTCAAATGACTGATGTCAGAGTTTCAGTGCTGATAGAACTTCCCCAGTTCATGTCACATGCACATGCATGTAAACACACACACACACACACACACACACACACACACACACACATACAGTAAACAGCATGCAGTATCTGGCCATCAGAAGCCAAATTCCATTTTAGTCAAAAAGTGATGAGTTATGAAATACAGCTACAAACAAGAAGGCTATGTGCAGTTACTTGTATTTATTATATAATTTCTAATTTTATTTTTTCAAACTTAAATAATTCTTGACTTGCAATGATAGGCCACCTAGCAAACTTCTTGGATCATCAGGAAAGCTGCTATCATGAAAGCACCCAGAAAATGAAGGAAAAACTATGCTAACATTCCCCAGCTGAGAGTCCTATCTCATGTTTTTCCGCTCAGCCAGAATCTATTGCATTAGAACAGAGAGCATGATGGAAGCTTCCTAGCTGACACAGCTGAGAGTTCAAAAACATCCTTGTCCCTTTGGGGCCAATTGATCCTTAGGTTTATGAATCAGCACGTTCTAAATGCATTGTCTTCCTGTCTGATCCAGGAGAAAATTAGAACAAAATAAGTTGTAAAGTTTTGAGGAACCTCCCCACCCCCAAAGCAAGGTATAGCCTTCTCCTCACCTTGCATTGGTAAAACTACCTCTTCAGCATTTTTGTTGAGTAAAAAAACATCTTGCCAATATGTATAAATGTTATAAGCTTCATTATGAAAATATTGATGCAAGATAAGCCATATATGAATGTTGTATTCAACTTTAGGGTTTGACCTTAATCCTAAAGTGTTCACTTTCCTTCATGTCTATATACACTATATTCCTATTTACTAAGTGGGTAGGGGTCTCCTTAATATCATACTTCATTGTTAATAAGTCAATGCTTGTTATGTTTCTGGGCTGATGTTTTTGTGCATTAAAAACTCTAAAATTGTTTTTGGACTGCGTTTTGCTTTAAGAGTACACTTAGGGGAATACCTTACTAACACTACTTCTTGCTAGTAATCCATCAAAACCAAGAGAAAATATGTTGATATCAAAGTCTAGGAAAGCTATTTCTGTAAAAATTATTGCACTTGAAAGTAGGATTTTCAGAAATAAATTGCTCAAATTCCAATCTCTGAGACAAATTGCTTACTTACCTGTAAACCTATGGTTTTTGGAGTACATCCTATGTATATAAAGTCAAATGACTGATGTCAGAGTTTCAGTGCTGATAGAACTTCCCCAGTTCATGTCACATGCACATGCATGTAAACACACACACACAAACACACACACATACAGTAAACAGCATGCAGTATTCCACACCTTCATGTTATAATGTAGTACATTCAGCTACTCATCACAAATATTTTTAAAACATTACATCCATACTGAACAAGTATGTTTTGTCATTCCTTAAACTTAGTGTATGTAATAACATTTAAATATACCACTCATACATATTAGGTATTTTTGATAATTTTAGTGTATGTGGAAGTTTGTACAGATAATAAGTTATGTGTAAATATGACACAATTTGCTATATGACCGTCTTTGATGCCTGCAGGACCTCATGGAACCAATGCCATGAGAAAAATAAGTCATGCTTGTACAGACTGAGTTAAGAATTTGGTGATATCTATGAAGTATGGTCACTATAAAGGATTATCAAGTACTACACAAATTACCAATTATTTCTTCCATTGGCTATTTATATTCACCCCCTCCAAACATTCTACCAACAAAATAAAATCCAATTTGTTCAATGGTATATAGAATTTTTCCAGTGTTTATAATCCTGGGTTTCACATCCTATATTACATATGCACAGATGAACAAGCGTGAAAGTATCAGACACCTTCAATCTATTGATTGACTCCTAGACATTATTTAACTTTTATGCTTATGTGAATTTATTTACACCTACTTTTTCTGAGTTTCCTTGTTATAAACAAAACATATACAAATCTAAAACTGAATTCAGGACTGTGTTTCTCAGTTGGGGTGCAGTCAAGGAAATAAACTAAGCCAGACATTTCAGAGGGACTCTAATATCAAGAATATATTAATTACACAGGTAATAAATGGACTATGAAGTCAAGTGAGTTACCAAGGTAAGCCCGTATCATGCTTAGGGTAAGGGGGATTACAGGAGAAGGTGGAATTTTCAAAACCTAACTATCAAGCTAATTCCTAAAAGCTTAAAGCTACAGTTGAGAATAGAGCTATAACCAGAGGAAGCTGGGACCAAGGACAGAACACTTGTCTAGGAGGACCTGAAATCTCAGACATAACCTGGCAACTTTGAGAAATGTTGCAAACTCAGAAAAGAAATGTCCAGGCTTGCTCTTCCTCAGCCACTTCTTAAAGGGCAGCCATCATTCAGATCTATTCATATCATGTGAGCAAGGGATTCTGGGTAATACCATCCAATCCCCAGAAGTATAAGTGCACATTGGCCAGAATAACTACCAAGGCCTGCCATAGAACACCCCTGCCGCCTTCTTAGATATGTTTATTATGTGGTTAAGCAAAGATCTTTGTGTTTCTCATTTACTTCTGTTGTTCTCTACAGTATACCAGTAACTAAATCCTAGTAAGCCTGTTCTGATGAGTGTTTAAATTCTCTCTCTTTCTGAGGCCTGGCCATTTTTGGCTCCATTCTGGACAGTTATTTCTAAATATTGCTGCTCACTCACTACAAATATCCCCTATGTTCTTGCCGCTTCTTTTTCTATTAACATAATCTATTCTACTATTCTCTTCTTAAATAATCTCCTGTTCCTTGTAAATATTTAAATTCTTTCATATTAAGTATTGTGTCTCTTTAGCGTTCTGTTAACCCAAGTTTCTTACAGGGATTGACAAGAGTCTGAATGAAATGAGGTTAGAGGTAATGTCAGGTCTCTAAAGACTGTTTAATTTGCACTTGCCTCGTCTTAATTGATTATTTTTTGGAATATAAAGATGAGCATTGATCCAAGGTGGTTTCTACCTTAAAGCAGAATAAGGGGCTGGCTAGTCTGGAAAATGTGTGTTGAATATTTAAGCCTATTGCCATATAAATACAGGGACTCATGTTAGCAAACCACCTCCAGCTTTAACAGATGTTGATCATTCTTCTTTTAAATTTAGTTATTTACTTTACATCCCAATCAAAGCTTCCCCTCTCTCCTCTTCTCCCAGTCCCTGCTTCTCACCTTACTTCCTCCACCATCCACCATCCTCCCATGGATATCAACCAGCCTTGGCATATCAGGTTGCAGTAAGGCTAAGTGCATCTTCTCCTGTTGTGGCCCAGTTAGGAGAAAGGGATCCAAAGGCAGGCAATGTATCCAGAAACAGCCCCTGCTCCCGCTTTAGGAGTCCCATATGAAGACCCAGCTGTACAACTGTTACATATGAGCAGAGGGCCTGGGTTTGTCCCACTCCGTATTTATGAGCCTCTGTGGGCCCAGGATAGTTGATTCTGTAAGTTTTCTTGTGTCCTTGACTCCTCTGTCTCTTTCAATCCTTCTTCCCCCTCTTCCACAGCATTTCCCAAGCCCCACTTGATCTTTGACTGTGGGTCTGTGTGTCAGTTTCTATCAATTGCTGGGTGGAACCTCTCTGATGACAGTTATACTAGGCTCCTCTCTGTAAGTACAATGGAATGTCATTAATAGTGTCAGAGATGGGCTCCTTCTCAAGGCATGGAACTAAAGCTGGGCCAATCATTGGTTGGCTGTTTCCCGGGTCTAAAGCTTTGTGGCTGGGTTGGTGTGCCAACCCCTCCACTAGAAGTCTTGCCAGGTTGCAGAAGATGGCCAGTTCAGGCTCCATGTCCCCCATTGCGAGGAGTCCTATCAAGGGTACCCTCATATTGTTCTAGTTTCTATCTGGTCCCAGGGATGCTCCCCCCACCCAAACCAGTTATTGTTGATCACATTCTTGACTCCTGATCAAAATACCTAGAATCCCAAAGTGGAGTTCAGGGCCATACATCTAAGATTTTGAAGTTGACGGAGGACTAATAATTTCTAGCGTCTCTGGTACATGTTAATGCCCTGAAGAGAAACTTTTGCTTTCTCCCAGAAAAATGATTCTTACAAATAACTGCTGAGTACTCCTAACACCTCATTTCCTACTTTCTGAGGTCCAGAACTTTGTAATCAGGCCTTTCATCATGGTAGCATATTTTTGTTATGAATATTTGGCTTTCATTTGTATCTTAGCATGACTAAAATTTGAGTATAAAGTGTGTGTCATTTAAGAGTAAAGTCTTATAGACAACGAATTCAAGCACCTTTGTTCTCTGGGTGGCTTACCTATACCATGTGATTTTCAGATTCAAGTTTGGTATCATGAGTTTCTCTATGGTGGAGACAGTAGACCATATGTCAATGAAGGGATATCAGGAAAGAAACATTACAGGTATGTTTGGACATAAAGCGTAAATAATGAACATTTGAAATCTAGAAAACAAGAACTCAGGCCCTGGAAAGCACCAGTACAAAGGCTCTGAGGCAAAAACAAGATCAGGAGAGTTGAAATACAAACAACAACAAACAAATGCTAAAGAATAGTAAGAGGAAGGTGGACCCAACTGGAAATCAGGAGTAATTAAGACTTGTGAAAGCTGTAGAGAAAATTCAGATTTTATTCTATGTGCTGGGGGAAACCCACTGGATTTGCATCCTGTTTAAGCAGGAAAGAGATGTGACCTAATTTCTGTCCACTGTCCACTAAGTCTTATGTGTAAAAGGTGGATATTTAGAGGAAGAACACAGCAAATTAGTGGTTAATGCATTAACATGATGAACATTCATACAGCATTGTTGATGGATAGTATTAATGAAAAGGGGGGGCTGAATGTAGGACCCTCAGGAGTTAGAGAAGTAAAAGAACAAATGGAGCCAAGGATGTCATTTGGGTTTCTTGTTCTGAGTAACAATATTTAGGGGACAGAATTGGTAATAAATGATTCTGTTTTTCATATTCCAAGCCTGAAGTTGTGCTAGGTAGCTAAGTAGAAACAGCCAGAATGTAGTTGGTTATAAATATGGACCTTAAAGAAAAGGTCAAGGCCAGAATATAATTCAGGAATATATTGGGATGTAGATTGTTCTTTGAATCATACACTTTCATCTGATGGCTCAGAAAGAATACAGGTGTGAGAACAAAGACTTTGAGACACTCAAACCTTTAATATCAACCACAGGGTGGTATGGAAGTAAATAAAAGGGTATCCAAATTGGATCACCAGAAGCAGGTACTGCATGTGACCAAGAAGAGTTGCAGTGGGAATTGTAACACACACCTATGTCCCAGCACTCACAAATGTAGGAGACAGAGGCAGAGAAATCAAAAGTTCAAGGAAAGACTCAGGTGAGGCCTGCCCATGCTACAAGAGACATTATCTTTAAATCAGCTTAGAGTTCCAGGCTTTACGCAGCTGCCTTCCCTCCTGATTTATAGTAGAAATAGTGAGAGAAGTAAGGAGAATTAGAAAAAAATGTAATAATTGAAGGTTGGTGACTTCTCAATTTTATTTCTGAACTATGCACTACAGGAGTGAAATTTATAAACAGCTTACAATCCCTTGAAAGTGGTTTTGATATAGAAAAACTTAAAGAACGTCAATGCTTAAAACACTTGGAAACTACTCTTCCCATAAATGTGATAATGATACTTAATTTCAGGTTACCATATCATCTAGCCATTTCATTTACATTTATGATGAAATAATTATCTCAATGGCCCTACAAAGATTTTACTCTTATTGCTTTCAAAATCAATAAAATGTATCGAGTGAGCTACAAAACAAGTATTCTGTGAATTATAGGTCCTTGAGTTTGTAATTTTCAGCACTGAGGATTTTTCAGACTTGTAATTATTGAGTTACTTCGGCAGCAGCTCTCTGATGTGAGCGCATACATGTCTGAACAGAATTAGGCAACGCACATGCACACAATCATAGCATTTAACTAAACCAAGATCATCATAAAAGTATTTCTTTTTTTCCATGCTTTTCTGTGTAAAATAGAGCAAATGAAAGCTTTAATTACTTACATTTCATATTTAAATTAAATAAAGGTGCAGTTATAGTTTACCCATCACACACGCCTGACCTGGATATGTTCTCTCTTGTATGTGATATCTGGATAGTAACTGTGGTAAAGCCTGCTCAAATTGGTTCTTGCTTCTCCGAGCAACAAGGAACACTCCCTACTCCAGTCCTTGTGCCCGACTGTCATCCATGGGGCTTCAGGGTAATGGTATACAACCACTTGAAAACTAGTATTTAATAGCAGGTGCATCTCCTGAGGGATGTTTGTGCTTGGGCACAAAGACAGGTCCATGGGGTAAAAGAAGCCCACGTTTTTCAGTTACTGTGTGGAAGACAGTTGTCTCAAATACTTGCCCATGCTACTCTAGTAAAATATAAATATTTGTTGAATTGATCCATAGTGACCCTTCATTACCACTGGCCTTGAGTCAACACCTACATCATGGACTTCAGAATGGTGAAAACTATATTCCTGTTCTTTAAACTGCCCAGTCTTAGGTCTTCTTTCATGAAAAACTAACAGATTAACTTATGGACTTTCACAGGGTTCCAGAGAGCTGTGATTCCTTTAAGAGTGTTGCACAGTCCTGATTTACTGATACCTTCCTCTGAATTGCTACAGTGAATAAAAGTTGAAGCAGTATTTCTAAAATAAGATGTTTCAGCTTTTCTTCAACAAGTAGACAATTATCTTTTTATTCTAACAACTGGACTGTAGTCCCTTGAATGAGACCCCATATATCTAGTATGTAACAGCTATCCTGCAAATGTTTGATTAAACTTGAAGGATTAGTTAACAGTGGTCCAGTATTTTCTCAGTAAGACTGAGAAAAATTATTTCAGAATTTTGGGAAGGAACCTCTTTTAACTTACCATTTATTCTCTCTCTCTCTCTCTCTCTCTCTCTCTCTCTCTCTCTCTCTCTCTCTCTCTCTCTCTGTGTGTGTGTGTGTGTATGTGTGTGTGTGTGTTATGTCATGCTTGTGGAGGTCATACAACAACATGATTAACAAAAATAAAACATCTGTTTTAAGTGACACCTTAATTTTGTGAAGAGCTAAGTGACTTGAGAGGAATTGCTGTAGGTTTTATTAGCATGTGGTGATACATTATGCTTGCCTATCTTCTCTCACCGGCCACACACAGTGATGTATGGAAACATTAAGCTCCATCAAGCATGGATCCATAGGCAAGCCCAGGCTCTTGAGTGTGTTTCCAGTCTTGCTCTTCTCCCTTCCTTGACTGTCTATCCCTTCTGTGCTTCCCGTCTATTTCTGTCTCTGACAACATAAATGATTTTCTTTTATGTTTGTTCGCATATACTCCTGAAAGTTCTTTGTGTTTAGTTCTTGCTGCAGTTGCATTATTAGAATCGTACTGAGCAATTCTGAGCATTGATAAAATGGAAAAAGGAAACATGAGGCTTCAACCTCAAGCAAAACCACTTTATAAGTGAGTGGCTGGGATGCATGTTAATAACACCAGCACCCAGGTGGCCAAATTTATGTCCACCCTCTTGATCTGATAATACAGAGCAGGAGGATGAATTGGTAATGACTCAGGCTGAAAACAGATGGTGACTCCCTGTGTATACTGTTGAAAACCTACAAAGGGGAGACATTAAAGATGTGTCTTTAAATTTAAATTAGTGCATTTTAAAAACATAGGCTGCGAGCTTTGAAAACAGGGTAGCTGAATGTGTTTCATCTTATAGGTTTGAACTTTGGTGTGCTTTGGGGAAGAGAAACAGACAAAATGGATGGTATGCTCGTTACCCTTTCGTTAGCTCCTTAGTATCAGCGGTGCGCCTCTGTAATTAGAACTGTGTGCAGTTCTTTGTCATTAAATTTGCTAAACCCTAATTATGGACGTTTAGAACATTCAAAAGACCACCATCTAGAAATTGGCATCCATTATTAAATATATTTCCTCGGATTACACAGCATCTCTTTTGCTCCATAATGCTGATTGAGTTTTGTGCTAAGTGATTTGTATTAGAGTATTTTGTTGATAATTTAACACAGTGTTTTTTTTTTTCAAGCTGCACTAACATACATAATATCGTACTGGCTGAATGTGTTCTTAGGATATGAAGAGGTATTTGAGTTTGGCTCTTGCCAGGAATGATTATTTCTTTGATTTACCCTCAGAGACAAGTAAAACTGCTGCTCGAAGCCAGTCGAAATGTATCACTGAGTGATCTGGGGAAATGTTACCAAAAACTCACACTGTGGTTCTGTGAGGGTCCACGATAATTTAAGATAAAAGTACATAAAAATGAGTACAATCGAGGCTGTGTATAGTTTAAAGGCCACTCCAGAATCTGGAATGGACTGCCTTAATAGAGTTACAAGAAATTGGGGCCCAGGCAAAGGTAGGCAGGAGAGGTGCTCCGTTACCTCTCTGTCCCACGCCTGTGCTGTGTAGTCTCTGGGCTATCCTGAGAAGTCATCTGTGTTCTTCCAAGCGAAATTCAAATGATACAAGTTCAAAGCTGCCTAAGCTGTGTCTTGAACATGGTCTGAGTTTTTGCAAAATACCAGGATTTCTCACTGGGGCCTATACTCCATGGACAGACCCATACGTCATGGGTCTAATCTTTCTTCTATGATTTATACATAACTTTGTCATTTCTTTTGAGATTCAAAGCTAAACAGAAGAGAATGTTTCTAATATCCTTTTAGAAATTTTGACATGGAAATGTAGTTCTATGTAATTTAATTGCCTCAAAGACATTGATAAATCTTAAAATAATATTCAATGCCAAGCCATGTGACCTACATTAAGAGAAATAACTGAATTTCAAACATTCTTTATTATTTTCTAAATTCATGGAGTTGGATTATGCTCCAGGTCTTTACTGTGTTTTGGGAGGGGACACAGGTTATACTATGTTACTCAGGTTTCAGGAAGCTTGGCATTAATTTACCCAGTAAGGATAGGGAACGTGGAGGACAAAGTGGTAATCAAAGCTACAAAGAGTAAATAATTCAATAATGTGTGGAAAGATTGTATTAGCATTTCCAATAAGACCAGTCTTCATTAAAATCTACCATTCTAATGCTCTAGCCTATGGGAAGGGCATATGACTTTCCTCTACACAAAGATGGTTGCTTGTGAAACTCTGGACTAAGTGGATGGTCTTTCCCCGTGATGCTTTTCCACAAGTAATATCTTTTGTGAGACTGATACAAAGCAGTATGTGCCATGTTTAACATCATAACCTCTAAGATTCATTGCTGTTCATAACTTCTCTTGGAAATTTCAACTATAACTGAAGAGTTTTCATGATCTACATATAATCTTTAATATAGATAAAAGTTAATATCTTTAATAAAGTTAGGTTATGAAACAGACATTTTGATACCATTTTACATTTGTACCCCCTATGTTATTGCAGTATTATTCATGCTAGCCAACTATCCTAATTGTCCATTGACTGAAGACTGAGTAAAGAAAATGTACTACATTTACTTAGTGAAATACTACTCAATCATGAACATGTGTGAAATCCAGTCATCAGTGTCAAACAACACATATGGATCTAGCAGTCGCTTTGTTGAGTGAAATATGGCAGACACAGACATAAAAATACCTGTGTTCACTCATAAGCAGAAGCTAACAAAGGAATGAAGAAAGGTGTGGGAAGCCGGGAAGGTGGAATGGAAACAGGCTGGTTAATCAGAACAAAAGTGTGGTTAGAGGGGAACATTAGGCTCTAGTCTTTCTTAGCACCGTAGGATCACCACAGCAAGAGCTTACTGTGCATATCAGAGTAACTACAAGACAGGGTTTGGAAGGTTTCTAAACATAAAAAAATGTAAAAAAGCAACTATTTGAGATTGTGGATGTTAATTAGCATGACTTAGTCATTGTACATGAGATATATCTGTCAAAATACCACACTGCGCCCTACGTAAAAGGTACAATGATATACAGGTAATATGCTATTTTACATACAGAAGAACAAAAACTGTTCTATACTCTTTTGAAAGAACATCTGACATTTAACATTTTTTTGGAACAGTCTAGTTTTTTTTTTCTTTTTTGAAACAGGGTTTCTCTCCATAGCCTTGGCTGGAAATGAAGGCGTTTACTTCTTTAGACATATGCATACCACTATTGGTGCTAGCCACAGAAAAGATATTAATACTAAGCTTCCATAAAAAAATGCTTCTGAAACTCAGTAGACCAGGCTCACCTTGAACTCACAGAGATCCACCTTTCTCTGCTTCCCCAAGTGCTGGGATTACAGACATGTGCCACCATGCCCAGTGGAATATTTCTACTTAAATTTTTCTTATAATTTATTTACTTTATATCTAGATTGTAGCTGTATCCCGCATCTCCTCCCGGTTCCACCCTCCCTCTCTCTTCTCCCCTATTACCCTTAGACCACAGAAAGGGGGAATCTCTCGTCCCCTACCATCTGACCCTAGCTTATCAAGTCTCATCAGGACTTCATGGATCGTCTCCCTCTGTGGCCTGGCAAGGAATTGATCAAACAGCATGCAACAGAGTCCATGTCAGAGATAACCCCTGCTCCCCTTACTAGGTGACCCACATAAAGACTTAGATGCTGTTGGCTACATCTGAGCAGGGGGTCTAGGTCTTCTCCATATTTTACTTTTAAATATAGTTGTACATTACAAACAAACAAACACAGAAGCAAGATATAGCTCAAGAGTGCAGCTTTTGCATATCTTTTAGAAGGTCTTGAGTTCAGTCCTTACTGATCAGTTATACTGATTTAAATACAGTTTTATAACTATAATACATAATTGTTTTAAAACATAGTAAAACATTCATCTATGCTATTAACATTGTACAGGTGTTTCTTACCTTAAAGCAAATTATTATATGCTTAAACTGATCCCAGTGTTGTCAGTCCATGTACTGACCTGCAGCTGGAAGTTTTGTTTCTGCCCCCAAATGGCTCCTCTCTTCTTCTCTCCCTTTCTCTTCCTATCCTTCCTTTTCACCCATCCTCTTTCCCGTCATTTCTTTCTTCTCCCTCTTTCTAATTCATTAAAGATTCTTTGTTAAAATAATTTAATTACATGCGCTCTGTGTCTGTGTGTACCTGCTTGTGACCGCAGGTGCCCTTGTGGCCAGGAGTGGATGTTGGATCCTGGAACCCTGGAAATACAGGTGGTTGCGAATCATGCCATATGTGTGCTGTGCCTTGAACTCAAGTCCTCTGCCAGAGCCATACACATACACTCTGAACTACAGAGCCATCTCTGTAACTCTCAAATGGCTCTTTTTACAGAAGAGAACAAAGACTTGTATATAGGATCTGCTGTAAAATTTGTGGAGCCTCCAATAAACTTTAATTGCAGAGAAAGACTGATTAAAATTTTAACATTTTTAAGATAACCTCAGTCCAGTATTAAAACCAATAACAGTCAGGAAAACTGTGCAACCCCATGGCCTCATACCCATTAAGTCAGCCCTGAATTAAAGTTTAATTCAGACCTAGATGGTAAAGTGCCTTGAGGAAAAAGTGTGTTATGTTGTCGCAGGAACACAATGGAATTGATGCTTCCATCTGGACAGACCTTGTGGCTTTATCAAACAGCACAGAATAATCAAGACAGACCTCACTGCTGCTAGCAAAAAGTGACAAGCCATAAATCACACCTGAAAAAAATCAAGAAAACAAAAGAACATGCTTATGCTGAATCACATAGAACATGTTGTTTCAAACACAGAATCCAACATTTGGAAAGGGCAGTCATTTTTATACATGAAGAATTATGAGGCTGACATGGTGGTGAATGCCAAACATTTATAATTTTGTTCTCTGATCTGTGGGATCCAAAGAAACTCCTGCTGTAGTCTTTTTGTATACTCTAACCCAGTCAAGACAATATAATTCTAAGAAAACAAACAAAACTTATTCCAGGTCAGGATATCCATTGTTTTTGTACTTTTTTATTGTCTTGTTTTGTTTTGTTTTTACAGTAAGAGTGAACAAACCAATAGATCTTGAGCCTTTTCTTATTTGGAATAACTTCAATGTCTAAAAGTTGCTAAGTAACACTCTTAATAATAAGAGATTTCAAGGCCAGGAGATTAATGATCCATGACCCTATTTAAGAGAAATATTGGTGCATCATGAGGCAAGAGGCCTGACTAGAGTAATGGGAACTTTGGGTAATGTGTTCAGTCACTTTGCTTTCATAGCTTCTTTTTTCTGCTGCTAATAGTCGGCTTGGCGTGGCAGTTCTTTATTAGACCACTATTTCACCATCTCAGATTCACTAATAATTGCACTGAAAAGTTGTGTGATCTATGCAGAGTAACCACTGTACAGCAATTATCATTTTGAAAGTTAGTTTTAGATCTGATAGAAACATATGTTGGGAGCAAACTGAAGGAGTCTTACAGCTCGTAGGCTCATTTCACTAAAACCAGCTCTCTGTTCCTCTTTTTTTGCAAGTCTCTTCCCACCCCAGGAAGCATTGAATCCTTCTGCCTGCCTTGGACATGAACAACTTGGTCCTCCCCATGAAACCCGAGCTTCAAGCTCAACCACCACACCAACGGGACACAACCTGGGCAGAGAACAACATCTGAAAATCTCCTGAAGCCAAACTTGGCTA
>CM053752.1:52730813-52775352 GCA_028658305.1 Pachyuromys duprasi
GTTGTTCAGTTTCCATGTATGTGCAGGCCTTTTGCTATTTCTATTGTTGTTGAGGTCCAGCTTTAGACCGTGATGGTCAGATAGGATACAAGGGATTATTTCAATCTTCTTGTATCTGCTGAGGCTTGCTTTGTGACCAACTATATGGTCTATTTTGGAGAAGGTTCCATGAGGTGCTGAAAAGAAGGTATACTCTTTTGATCTAGGATGAAAGGTCCTGTAGACATCTACTAGGTCCATTTGATTTAAGGTGTCTGTGAGTGCCCTTGTTTCTCTGTTTTGCTTCTGACCGTGTGTTCTTTATATATGTTATATATAAGTATATGTACTTATACATACATATGCACATATATACTTATATGCATATATAACATATTTACTTGTTACAAATATACTTACACTTATGTGTAATAAGTATATATGTATTACATAGGTATACTTACGTTAATAAGTATATATGTAATAAGAATCTGTTACATATGCATATTTATGTATAAGTACATATACTTATATATAGTAGATATATAACTTATATAAAAACCATTTGTTTATTTTTGTCATATAGCATATAAGTGTATATGTGTATACATATATACATATAGAAGCATATGTGTGTATAATATATACATATATAAATATAAGTACATATGTTATATATAATGTATAAATGTATATGCTTATATTTAACATATATATATATATATAACACATATATAAAGCCATTTAGTTTTTTTTATAGTTCATGGGCATTTGTATCATGTCTTTTTCAGGTCTATTGCTGTTAGGAACAATACATACATGCATATTCACTGACACTCTCATTTACACATGACAATGTATGGCCAGCTCAACATCCTGACAGATGTGTAGTTATGTGTCATAATTCCTAACTTTCTATGGGAATATTTTTAAGTGTTCATTTGTTATAAAATGCTCAACTATTTTGACTGTTTAAAAATTTTGTATTTCATTCTTACTAGTAGGTTATAAGAGTTCTTTGTATATGATGAATGTGATTACTTAATTAAATAAGTTATCACTATTTTCTTTTGGTCTATAGCTTTTCATGTCTTTCTCTTTGCAATGTATTCATAGAGAGAGAGGAATCAAGATTTTCTTAATTGACAATTACTGAATACTCTTTGCTAGTATCTAAGAATTAAAATACTTATTTGAATACAATATCTCACACCTTTGGGAGTTTACTGGTTAGTGAAATATGCATCTCCACTGTTGAATGCAAGAAAATGGATATAAACCCCATCTCAATGTACTTAGTGTTGAAAGGGACAATTAATTATGTAACTGGCAAAACCCATCATGACCCATCCTCAGAGGACAAAGAACTTCCAAAGAAATCTCCGATGTGCATGATTGCTGTAGAAAATTAAAACCCTTCTTTCACAATGTGTATTAACAACAGCGAACTAGAATACCACTATCTAGAGAGTTTCTGAATTATAATTGACCTAAACATTTTAGAGACGGACTAGTAGTTTTTCATTTTGGGACATCTCCAGAACATTTTGTGCTACCTGACATAGAAGAGAAATGATGTGTTTTATTAGTAATAGCTGAAGATAAGTAAATTCCAAATCCATTTACATCTTCTTAGAGAATAGAACTGGCAGCTAGTTATGCATGTGCTAACTTGGAAAAGGTAGCCAGGATTGGAGGATAGTGTTCACCTCCTTATGTAGACACACTAAGACACAGCACAAAGTAGGTGTGAAAGAGTGGGTAGGATACAGATTTTACAAATGCCCTAGAGAATATTAGAAGTGTTGAGCTGGCATGATTTCAGAACTGGTCAGAGATAATTTCTGAGAAAGATTACACTGATGGTAACTGCGTGATTGTGTATCAAAATTACCAAAAGAATAAAAGAAGTCTATACAAGGATATATCTATATAGATTTTAGAAAGGGATAGTATGTATGTAGCTTTGCATCCAGGGTAAGTTTTATTAACTACTTTGTTCTTGGGCAGAAAGCAAGTCCTCCAGATGGAAATGTCTGGGTTACTGCTAAGTATGACTGGTATAATGGCATCCTGAGATCCTGAGAATTCTGAACATTCTTAGTAAAAAAAGGTGAATCCGAGCAGCAGAATTTTAGAGGAATGTGGGGTGAGTGTTGAGCAGAAAATACTGGCAAAAACAAACAAACAAACAAACAAAAAACCAACCTTGATTGTCATTCTACAGCAATACTGAGTTTAAGTTATTTTTACTTCTTCCACAACAGAAAAAAATAAAACATTTCTACAATATCTAATGTAGTCATTAAGTGTTTGGTTAACAAATGGAGTATTTATAGGCTTTTGTGATAGCCTAGCCTAGCCCATTGTCTGAGATTTAAAACAACTGGAGAGGGAGAGAGAGGAAGGGAAGGAGGAAAGGAAGGAAAGAAAAGGGAAGAGGGAAGAGGGAGAGAGAGTGGAAGAGGAAGAGGGAGAGGGAGGGGGAAAGGTAGAGGGAGAGAGAGAAACACTCCTTTGTACTGAGTTTCACCAAGCTATTATCTTCACCCTTGGTTTCAGTTCCTGGCACAGAGTAGGCACTCAGGCAATGTTCGTTAAGGACCAGATGGTCCTTCTTGTGGTCTCAGCCAACTCGGTTAGTTTGCTTTCTTCCATGTGTGAGCCAGATGGCTGAACAGTTACATGAATCTTTAGCTGTATAAACCAAAGTCACTTGCATCATTTTAATTGCATATTGTATATCCCATTTCTCTTTTTATTTTCTATGGTAAATATTCCAAAGTTATCAAGCTAATTTCTCTAATGATACAATATTGAGACATATTTTGAAGATGATATAATGAAGTAATATATCATATGAATTCCTTTTCACTTTGTCCTGTATGGAGAAATTGATAGAGACTGAATTTTTGGTGTAGTGACCATAGTGGAGGATACTTAGACATCAGCAAAAGATGTCTGCAGCATCAACTCAATTGCATATAGCATAGGTTTTAGGGGGGACTAATGATGGTTCTATAATTTTCTCTGGAAGAATTATTAGCACTATGGAAATTGTGGAAGTGGGATACAATTGTTGTTGATTAAGTGGAGAATAAAGAGGCCCTGAGATTGAAACCTTAGATCCTGAGAATTCTCCTTTCTCATCTTTCTTCATACACTAGAATCCAGCTGATTATTCATTTGTTCCACCGGCCCCCAAACAAGTTAGCTTTTGTGGATCGATGAACTGAGGGAAAGCAGTGACTGCATTTCTGATGAAGAGTCTCAACTTAGGACACATCCGTTTTTAGGTTTTTGTAAGTGAGAAGACTGACTTTGAGATTCTCAGTCTTCATTCAGAAATGACCTTAGAGTAACTGTCTTTCATAGGTAGTTTCTGATATTTTGCATTACCTCCCATCATGGGAAAGAAGGTAGATAAAAAATCATGTATTATCTTAATTTCACTTCTTCTGATGAGTAATAGAGGGCAGCAATTAGCACCATGGGTTTCATGAGTACATACACAACAATATGGCTGCCTAAACCAAACCTGTGTGATAACAGTGTCAGTGGTATGCCAACATGGTTGGTAGGAATTTCACATGCCCCCATCCTTAGGTGAATAGCTACATGCAAAAATAAAAATGGCTGTTAAGAGAGTGAGAGCCAGTTTTTTTTTTTCATGGATGAGTCCCTGATAAGCTATCCAACCCCCAGTGACCATTTCTAATCATATGTTCATAAGAACAAGACTGAATGGGATCACTGGGATGTGTGTGTGTATGTGTGTGTGTGTGTGTGTGTGTGTGTGTATTTCTGTTGTTTGGCTCATGGCATTCTAAACTTTATAGTAAATAGAAAATGATTTCTTCTCATCTTTCCTTAAAAGATTCTTATAATGTGTTTGCAATTAGAAGAACATAATTCAGAATGGCAATACACCTTCAAAATAATAAACTATTGTATGAGGAGTGAAAAGTTTATCTGGGAAAGCTATAAAGATTTAAGATAGAGAAACCAAGGAACAAGATAGTGATGTTGTTATGCCTACATATTGTTTGAAGGCATCAAAGAAGCTAAGCTTACTTATATTTTCAAATAGAAATATATGAAGGACTATAAATTTCCCACATTCATATCTACTTGTCATTTCAAGTTCTGCAATTTCCTTGGGGGTTCTACAGAGAAGACACAGCATAAAAAGAGTATTTGTGAAAGACAATTGGCTATATGGCTCTCTCAAGTAAAGGGAGCAGTGCTCAGTCATTCCGCAAGTCTCAATGGCCAGGGGCGCATGTTTTGAAAAACTGGGTAAAGAATGTTTTTTTTTTCCTTCTCACTGTGTCATGCCCTCCATCTCCATGGAGGACTTGAAATGATGCTTCTTCCTGTAGTTATATGACCAAAGAAGGGTAAATTGGAAGCTATTTCACATCAAAACCCCATAAACAATGAATCACTGAACTTCCAGAAACTACTCTAAGGAGCAGCCCCAACACTTTTGTAGTTGTTTTTCTATACCATTTTTTTCAACCACAATATATTTTGTTTTCTCTAGAGTCTATCCAAATGGTGTCATAGACGGAGTAGTCCAACAGAGCTTCATGGAGCTTGCCACAGTATTCTTCAGAGAAATTGAGCCCATGAGAAATAAATTAATATATAAATACATATCTCTCCTAGACATATATAGATAACAGGAAGATATATATTCTAGATATGTAAAAAGATTTTGTGTATATAAGGTTATTTTTTTCCTACTCAATTATATTGAGTAGGATAGCTTGCTACTCTTTCAAAAACATTCTCATACATATAACCATAAGTAGTATTTTAGAAGCTCTCTAAGCATCCTGAGGTCTATTTAAGGTGACACATAAAATTTAACATCATAGTAGCTAAGATAGTTAAGTTACCTGAATCCTTAATTGTATATAAAATTTTTGTCTAGATTTATGGAAGGTTTCTAGCTTTGAATGCATCTTCAGATAAGTTGATTATTATTTGAGGAAAATGTTTACTCTTTCTCTATGCAATAAGATTCTCAAAGATGCCCTCATATATCTGAAAACATTTTCTTCTATTTCCAGTTTGCTATTGCTTTTAATAGTTTCTAAATGGGCACGTAATTTGGCCAAACTGTGTTCCTATATCCATTGGAATTACCGTATGACTTTCTCTTGCCTTCTGGACTGCCAGGCCTGAGCCTCGCCAAGCCTGTGTTTCAGCTGCAAGCTGACCAGGCACAGGCTTTCACCATTACCCCTGCCATTAATACAGTGGCTTAGCCAGAGGAGTGTAACTTTTTGGTATCATCACAAGCTTTTGGAACTGTTGTCTGATATCTGCAGTCTCATTATAAAAGAGCTAACTGCAACACCTAGTGGAAAACTCATTTTCATCTCCTCTGGTGAGACTGGCAGCCTCACCTAGCCCATGGGCCTTGACCTAAAACTCTCTAGCCATTCTCGAGAGAAATAGAACCTCTGAACTTGGATCCCTCTGTTCATGATCCAGAAGCTGACAGCTGAGTTCCAGACTACTGCCAGAGGAAGAACAACATGATCTATAATTGTTTTATAACTTGCTGAATTTTAATTGCTAATATGTTGCTAAGTAATTTGCATCTATGTTAGTGAGGGTATTGGCATAATGGTATTAGTAATACCCTTCCTACTAGCACTTTATAAATATTTGTCAAATAAAGAAATCAGAACACAAGGCATAGAATACAAAAATATGGCATAGTAGCTTAGTTAAGAAGATGATTCAGAAAGACCTGCCTTCTTCCAGCTGCTCCCAGCTTTAGACTGTTCCTCAAAGTGTAGACAATATAATCTTTCTAAAGCATAAAATTTCTCTCATCAATTCTACTTTAGGTTTTCTATCATCTTCAAAATGAAGTTTAAATGTATTTTATTTTTAACCTCCCTATCTTTTGTACTCCAAAGAACCAGGAGGAAAAAAAACTAGTAATCAATGATGTACTTTGTTTCTAGACTTTTGTAATTGAACATCTCTTATGGGGAATATACTCCATTCAATACATTTTCTCTTTTCATAACAGCTGAGAGATAAGGGGGTGATTTTGCTGTCAAATAATCATTTAGATGTTCTCGTGATTAGAAAACTCATTTCGTTCTACGTGGATAGTCTACATGCTATACTAATGAGGGCTGTGATGCCTATTCTCTGCTGTCTGCATGACATTCTTAGAAAAAAGTGAGCTCATCAATGTGGCCTATGGCTTTGTTTATGGGACATTTTCTTGATTACTATTTGATGTATGAGGATCTAGCCCACTCGAGCAGTCCAGCCACTAGGCAGGTGGTACTGGAAGGTATAAGGAAACTAAGTAAAGGAAGCAAAAATCAGTAGAGTGTTCCTCTATGCCATATGGTCTTATATTCAGTTGCCACCTCCAGCTTCCTGCTCTTGTCTTGGCTTCTCTTAATGATATAGTATAACCTTGCCTCTCCAACTTACTTTTTGGTCCTGGTATTTATCACAGCAACTGAAAGCAAGCTAGAACAGTGGCTCATCCTAGGATGGTGGCAGGATGAGACGGGCTTTATTAGTACATCTGGACTCCAATCCTACCTCTGTCACTTATTATCTAGGAGTTGTATATAAGTTCCTTTTTCATCTTATTCCATACAAGTAACAAAAAAATCAATTATGAAAATTGAGAAAAGTAGTATACTTTATATTCTCTGACATACTTCCTGAAACAACACATTCTCAATAAACAATATTAGTGAACTGGTGAATTGTTACTGTCTTTTACTTTAACAAAACATAGCAATATATATTATAGCTCCCACTCAAGTTTTCTTTTGTATAAAAAAATTCTTCATCTATCCACTCATGTAATTTTAGTTTTTTACCATAGCATTGAAAACAGGTGCTCACTAAATGTCTACTACTGGTATTAGCGCTGATGTATAAATCTCATAGCTGCTTTTATAAATTGTATTATCTCACTAGTGATATATTGATCTATGCTTGACACTAAGAAAAGCATAGCATCTAGGATGTTGAAGGTGGTAGTAATTAGATGAGCTGACAGTTTATTGACATGGGCTAGGAACTATGACACTACAATCTGTGACTTTAGGAGCATGGATGATGGTCTCAGCAGCTGAATTTTGCATAGCAAAGTGCTCTTGGGGAAGCAAAACAAGGTCTTAGTGATCCAGAATGTCAGAATATAATCCAAGGACATACATGGTAACCTCTTCATTTGGAAGATGCCCAGGACTCTGGGGCAGAATAGAAAGGTGACTGCAATGGTATTATACTGTCATCATTGTCATCATCATCATCATCAGTGGTTGCCATATGCTAGATAAAACGTCGACTTTGGATGCCTTTTTTATTTAGCCTTCACAGTTACTGTTTGTTTCAGAAAACAAAAAAATAGAATTTTATAGATCAGGAGATTATAGGGTCCTGGTATTCACATAATATACTCAGAGACCATAATGTGGCAGTTATGGTGGATGTACTACAAGGCCTGGATTAGAATTGAGAATGTGGGGGTTTTTTTCCGGCCGTTTGCACTAAATTCCTGTTATTAGGAGTGTAGGGGAGATGAAAGGTCTCTCATTTGACCTCAGAGTAGTCCTACATGTCTAGCTTTGGTACGAGGATGTCTAACTGTGAGCCAGGCTACCAGTAATTAGCTTAGAGGGTCAGGGCGATGAACTGTGAGAAAGTAGGCAGCACTGATGGGTAGCCGCTCATTTATTGAGGTTTCCCATAACTAGAGAAAGAATTTGGAACTGACATTCTGTATTATTAGGGACAAGACAGTTTCCATTGAATATATCTAACAATATTTCAACAGAAGAGCTTGTTGAATGAGAAAAGAAAATATTCTGCACAGAGGGTTTTATTTGGAACACAAACAGGAAGGGATTTCAGAGCTATTCTGAAATTATGCAGCCCACCCAGGGATGCGACTGAGCCAGACATTTAATGGATAGTTGGAAGCTGAGACCCAGGGGTCAGGATAGGATTAATCCTCTTTCCCTGAGAGCCAAAGACTTACCCTACCCCCTTCTTTCTAGGAGCATAAAGTTTTGCTGCAGAGTCCAGTAGACAATTGGGCATCTGTCTGGTGGTCGAGTTTGTAATTGGAGCCTTTAAGACCAATGGCTTGTTGACCCTTGAAATTTTACCCACTGACCTGGCATGATGAGCTATTATTTTTGCCTCTTGGAGTTAGAGTGGCCTTGTCCCTAAGAGCAGTGGAATGTCCCAGACAATTTTCCTTCTGATTACTTCCTCACATATTCCAATGCCCCCTAATTTTTCTACTTGCTGGATTTCAAGGCCATTGTTCCTAGATTGGTTTTGAGTTAGCTTTATAGTGAGTAATGCATAGCTACTCTGAACACTCTCATTTACTTTTGCAAGAAGATCCAGATTATACATGATCAGTAATAGAGCAGCCCAAACCGACAGCGATTCTTCCAAAATTACTTTACCTGTAAGGGTGTGTGTGTGTCACTGGATGGAGGTGGGGTGGGCATTGGGTGCCCCATCCTCAGGCCAGGAATTCTCTCTTTGGCTACAGAAGTATGTGAAAAGAGTTGCTTCCTCATGCAAAAGAGTCCTTAAACTTACTGTAGACACATGTGTCTACAAAATCCAGAATGGATTAGAGTCACCTGGTGGGCTTGTTTGAACAAGGAGTGCTGGATCAAGGCTCAGAGTTTCTAGCTTCCTAGAGCGATATTGCATACCACAATTTTTTATTTTCAATAAGCTTTTATGTATGCTGTTTTTGCTTGCAAATGAGCTATACAATGAAGAGCAAATGATTGAGGAAATAAAAAGGACACATTAGGAGAATATGAAACTTGTATGCTGAAAGTTGCATATTTCTGAGTCAGAGAATAGAAGGATTGATTTGGACAAAGCACTGAGGAGATCCAGTGAGGAAATAAAACTAGAAGAGGGATGACTTGACTTCAACTCCTACACACTGGGTTCTAGGAATGACATCACTTTCCTTAAGCTGGAGAAATGAACCTTATCTCAAACCCTTAGCTCAAACACTAGGTCCAAGCAAGTTTATTTTGAAATGTCTCTTAAATCTGTTCTTGATGACTAGATGCTAAGTATTCATTTATCTTTCATCTTCACAACACTTAGATGTTATAGTTAACTTTACTTCTCAAAGAAGGAAATAGAAGCTTTGAGAAGTTCAGAAATGAATGCAAAATCACTCAGATAATATGAAACAAAGTTGAAATTTGAATCCAAGTATCTGAGTCAAGATAGTACAATTCTGTAAACCCTCTCCCCATGCTTATCAGCAGAAACAGAAGTCCTTTATGTCCTGCACAGGCCCAATTCTCTTGTACTTAGTTTTTCAGAGAGTAGAGCTCTCACAATCATAGATCTGGTGCTCTTCCTCTTCTACAAAATGTGTAAGTCCTTTGTCTGGGGTTCCCTGACCACCTCTTTATTTATGATGCTCTTTGTTCAATCAACAGTTAAAGTTTTCTATTTTAAAAACCTTGACAGTCCTTCTTTCTTTTTCCACAGCTTCTCAAACATTTCTGTGTTGAAACACACCACAGGGTTGTCAGGCATGCTTTCTCCATACCATGAGTCATAGAAGCTTTTTAGGGGAAAGTCACTTTAAATCTATATGTCTGGCATAGAAGGTACAAAACAATTTGAGTATTTCTGGCTGCAAAGAACTAAAGGCCAAACTCAGTATGGCTTAAATAAATGAATAAGTAAGTAAATAAAATTAGTAGGTTCACCTGTCCATAAATATTCAAAAATTTTCCAAAAATATTTATGAGTATTATAAAGTGTGACAATTATGTTAAGTATATAAAACATCTAATATTTATTGCATATGTTGCATTGAGTACATATGTAGTAAATACAGGCTATCATTATCCTTGGTTATGCTTTTCAGTTACCTACATCCAGATCACAAATTTAAGAATTGTTTGTAAAAGTCACCAAACTCCAGGCTAAGTTTTGCACATTAAGTAGGAAGGTATTTCTCAAAGGATGTGAACCATGTACAAAAATCACATGAAGTATTCCCAAAGTGCACTTTTCTATATCCCTTTTTGTACCTTCTGAATCAGCTTGGGAACTCAGGAATCTGGGGTGTAAGACAGCCTGATAAATGAGCTCCGTGGGTAGCTCCTAGTCAAGTTTGTCCAATAACATGTTTCTACCACATCAAAAGAATGATCTATGACAAGAATAGAAAAATTGGCTTTATGAAAATTAAAACTTTGTTTTATAGGGAAAAGGTGTTTTGTAGGTGAATACCTTTGATTTGGACCCAGCAACTGTCTAGTCCCAGTAGACCAACCAATAGATTTTGGTCACAGCAATGGAGCATTGGTTCCCTGCAGAAGACTCTTAATTATTGAAACCATAAACTGCTGCCTACTAGCCCTGTAACTAAATGACTGGTTAACTGAGTAAGCTGTGGACAGTTGAGCTTCCACGTTTTGTGTGTATTTTTCTCTGATGCAATCTTGTCACAGTGTTGGCTAGTGTCCCCAGAGCCTACCAAATCTGTCAAACCAATTTTCCTCCTCAGATGAACTTCTAACTTTCACTGACCTAAGGAATCATCCTGTTCACATGTCTCACAGAACTTACCTCTTTCCTCTTGGTTTTTATTTTGGGGGAGCGATGGGGAGGTCCGGGACAGTCTCTAGTTTACTCAATGCTCTGTGTTATAGGTGAGAACAGGCAAGCTGACCTCGAGTGTGACCGTACAGCTGTGTGAAGTCTGTCACTGCTGCTCTAGCGGCCTCAAGCCTCAGTTTACCCATTCCCAAGGCCCCCTATAATCAACAGAGCTAGACCTGCCAGGCTAGCAGGTTCCCAGTCCTTGTGTTGCTTACTGAATCCTGGGAGTGCATCTGAGAGACACCATGACCTTCGAGGTTTTGTACCCAAATTAACACCTGTCAGCTGTAACTTTGGTCAGTTTTCAATCCTCATTCAGATGGACAGATGCGACAGAAATTGGAAGCAGAAGACAGGGAACAGGACAGGAGCCTACCACAGAGGGCCACTGATAGACTATACTGATTGAAGAATCTAAGCAGAGGCTGAGACTCATAGCCAAACTTTGGGAAGAGTGCAGGGAATTTTATGAAAGAAGGGGGAGGGAGAAAAACCTGGAGGGAGCAGGAGCGCCACAAGGAGAGCAACAGAGACCAAAAACAAAACCAAAAACAAACAAAACAAAACAAAAAAGCTGGAGCCCTGGGAGCCCTGCAGAGACTGATACCCCAGCCAAGGACCATGCATGGAGAGGACCTAAAACCCCGGCTCAGGTGTAGCCCATATTTTCAATATTCAAGTAGGGTCCCTAGTAAGGGGATCAAGGCCTTTCTCTGGCATGAACTCAGTGACAGGCTCTCTGATCACCTCCCCTTGGGGGAGGCACAACCTTGCCAGGCCCCAGAGGAAGACAATGCAGCCAGTCCTGATGAGACCTGATAGGCTAGGGTCAGATGGAAGGGGAGGAGGACCTCCCCTATCAGTGGACTAGGGGAGGGGCATAGGGGGAAAAGAGGGATGGATGGTGGAAGGGAGACAAGGGAGGGGGCCACAGCCAGGATACAAATTGAATACATTGTAATAAATGATTTTTAAAAAAGAAATGAAAAAACAATACTTCTTTGGCTCCCTGCTCTGCAAAATGGGCACAATTTACATTCCACAATTCTTGGGAGCATTAAGTAAGAGAGCAGAGAGAGTATTTGAGACTCAATTGAGAGTAAAGGATGTATAGATGATTATTTTCTGTCAACACTTGTGACAAAGACTTAACCTTTCCTGAATACTTCTCTTGATTTTCCAAGGTTCATCTCCAGTGCCCAGATCAAACAGCATTGTATTTTACCCTCATGGTGGCTGGCCTCATGCTTTTTCTAGCTTAAACATTTAGTCATTGTTTTTAATAGTTGTCAAAGGATGTAAATTTTTCTACACATCCACAGACTTCAGATGCCAAGAATCAGATGAAGTTTTCTGAATAAAAAAAGGTCTTGGGCAGAATCTTCAAACAAGCAGAGCATATGGGCAGAGGCCCTAATTAAACACTTGTTGAAAGTAAATTAGTTAATTAAAGTTGACCACTACTTCCCACAGAGGGCAATCAGCACAAGGTCTGGGGAGAGCATGTACATCCTGTGGGGGCAGAAGCAGGGCTGGCTTCAAGGCAAAAACATGTCCTTCAAGAACTGCTTTTATGAGCTTCATCCTGTCCGCATTAGAAAAAAGAGGCCACTATGTACATAAATAAATAAATAAAGGGAACAACAGATAATCACTAACCAGTGACAGGGTCTTGAGGTGCTACTCACAAAGGGTGCTGATTTCTTTTTATTTTTTTATTTTTTTTTTCTGGAAGCATTAAGTGATTTTTGGGAATCAAATTCCTAACATTTAGTTCTGTTACAATTTCTAAAGTCATTTCAATTCATCACTGGACCCCTTACTATGAATAACTAAAAAAATAACAAGAATATGCCATTAATCATTAGAGCTTGTCTGCCATTTGACGGAACAAATGGAATTTCTGGATATTTCTTTTGGGAAGATGAATTTCACTCCACCAGGATAAGAAAAATTTTCTTCATGTAAAAGGCAAGGGTCCAGTTCAGATAAAATGCAAGCTAACCTAAGGCATCATTCATTTATACTCTTCACACCAAGTTCTAGACACTTCTGAGGTTTGAAGATTTATGTTTATTTTCATCTGGGTATGTAGACTGGGTTTTGGCGAACACCAGCAGTGGAAATACCATGAGGAAAAAAAAGTCTCAAAACATTTTGGCCTTGACCAAACCTGTTGTTTCAGGAAACTGAAGTTTTGACATTTAAGCTTTTTTTCAAGAATAAGTGCCAAATAATGCTGACTTGAGTTATAACTGAGCAGTAAATATGTTCCTTTTGTGTTTTTCTTTTTTGATTTATGTGGTGCTAAGGGTCTCACAACTCATAGGCTTCAAACATACTCTTCTTTGGGTTTCCCATCTCCAGCCCCCACTTTCCCTCTTTCATGTTGCCTAGTTGGAGGTAGCTGGGAGGAGAGCACCAAAGCTGAGAGACTACACAGGTGGTCAAAGAACGTGGACTATGCATTTTGTCTAGTCTAGCCAGGTAGTCTGCCTTTAAGAGAGGTCCCAGTCACCAGGCATGAAATTTGTGATACCCTTAATATTCAACTTTACTGTCCTACAGGGGATCTGATTTTTATCTTTCATTCTCCTTCACTATCTTCTGTTTTTCTTCCCTCCTTGCTTTCCTCCCTTAGTTCATTTTTTTTTTCATAAAGCTCTTTTCAGTGATCTCATAGCTCCAGAGCAAATAATAGTTCAAATTAAGGGCTATGTCTAACAGTTAGTGTCGAATGCATTATACATTCGGTGGAGCATCAGATGAAGGCTACCTTAGGTTAGACAAGACCACAGCCTGAATTGAAGGAATTGATGACTAGGAGGGTATAGAACGGAGAGGGCGATATTCTGCACCACAGTGGAAGTACGGCAGTCTCTCCGCGGGAAGGCTGGAATAGTTTTGAACATGCAGTCCATTTTCTACCCATCTGAACATGAGGCGTACTTTGAGTTCCTCTTCACTTACCCCAGCCACAGAGACTCATGTTTGAAACCGCAAATGCTATTTGTACTGAGAACAGTCCATGGATTTGAAACCCAGCTATTTCATTGGCATCTTTTAAGCAGTGTGCTTTTCTGTTAGAGACTGGTTCTTCTGTTAAGGGTGGAAAATGCAAATATGCTTTCTCTTAATATTTCTAAGTAAAATGTAAAGAAATTTCAAGAGTCAAGGTAGCTGAATGTCTTCCTTTCTTTTGTTCAGTCTCTTGATCATCAGTAACTACAGTGATTACAGGCAAAATAGATGAGATCACATTTCAATAAAAGAATCCCCCTTTTAAATGAGAGGTAGGAGAAAAGATGAACGAAATCCTTTACTGTGATTAAAACTTCAATATTTGTATTATAAAATGTTAAACGTTCCCTCAGATTATTTACTTTAAATTTTTATACTTAAAATGGGTAGATTAATATAGAATCATATCTGTCTCCCATTCCGCCTCCCTCCAAACCTCTGTGTCCTCAGTGTATATCCCTTCAGGTTACAAATGCTCCTTAAAAGAAAAAAAGTTTAAACTCACCTTTGCCTCGGGCAATTTACTATGGAAAATCGTTTCTTCTTTCTTGTTTTGTAATAGTTACAGCCTTCTTTACTGTCTTTCTTTGCATAGTTTGCTTGGCCTCTAATATTAAGGACATTTTTGAACTTTGAGAAAGAGCTCCATCATTTGGCATCAGAACTGATATGCATGTGGTCTCCAGGATCAACTCCAAGTTTCTTGAAGCAAATCATAAGTTTTATGAACAGTCAAAAGAGTTGATTGTGACAATCTCTGAATAATAAATATTGTGACTCACACCAGAAACTCCTTCATCTTCAGGGAAAGCCAAGTGTGCCCACTTAGATATGCATGGTTTCTTCTAGAGATGTGTGCTTGTCTTCTGGTAGGGCAGAGCAATGGTCTATTGCATCTATGACTTGTATGACACTGTCCATTAGAGGTACACAGAATTTTTTAAAAACCACAACAGAATTTTAAAGAATGTTCCATGAAAATGGTTTCAGACACACAATTATATACAGAAGTTTACTAAAACATGATCTTCTTAAGGACACAAATTAGGGTTCATATGTCTTGAACTATTCCAAATGTGGTACTTATCATGTAGATGTATTCAATAATTATTTATTAATTTTAAATTTATTTATTTAATTTGTGTGAGTGAGGTTAACACTGCATCTTCCTGTTTTAATGATAGTAAAGTATTAAAATAAAAGTAATACATTTAAACTGTTGTAGATATTATTGAACTTGATCACAAGTAGAGATTGCGTAGTGAATCTGTTTGGAATGTATATTTTCAGGTTTTATGCTTTATACTCTCAGACACTCACTCAGCAGAATTAGGCAGGGGCAAATGTCTACACTTTTAAAACTGCATGGTACTTTTTAATGTAGGTGATTACCAAACTACAATTAGAAAACATGTAGCCTATATAATACTCAAGAATATTTGTATTCAATGAAGACACTTTTAAGGATCACTCTGAATAATCTTCAGTGACATTGGAATTTGAAAATTCTTGCTAAGCATACACGTGGTGCAAAATGAATTAATATTGTAATATTTTCAAAGGTGTTGGGTGTGTGTATATGTGTGTCTATGTATGAAAGATAGAGACAGAGAGGCAAAGAGAGAGTCTCATTAATTCAGCACTATGAAAGCAACAAATATTTATCAGACTTCAATAGGTGCCATACCACTGTTGATGTGCTTCAATTCAGTTAACTTTTCTAATGCTCAAATGACTATAAAGGAGTAATACTCTCACTATTCTCATATAACAGTTGAGGAAACTAAGCTACAAAAAGTTAAGTAATTCCTTTAAAGTCATAAACTTTATAAGTTGTTAACAGCTCAAAACGTTGATTTTGGATAAAATAAGATTTGCATTTAACAAATTAGGTACAAAGTGCTTGTCAAAATAAATCAAGATCAAAGTGCAAGAAATTTTGTGAGTTCCTGAATGTGATATTAACTAAAATTTCCAGTGTTAATTTCATAAATAACATATCATTATGCTATTTTCCAATGCTGTTTCTAGACTGATTTTGAGATGATTTTTTAAAAGTGATCAAGGCAAAACTAGGGGAAATAGAAGTTTTGGATTATTTGATATTATCATAGTGGGGATTTTAACTCAAATTACTCCAGACCTCTGATGTGACTCCAGAAACCACAAGTATAGTGAAATTTCTGCTGCAACTGGGGCTCAAGGACCCCACAGGCAGTGTCTTGGTGATTGACACAAGGCTTCTCCACCTTCAAACAAACTGTTTGACCTGGGAAACCATCCAGTCAAAATTGTTATTGGCTCCTTTATTTCAAGATTTTGATTCAGTGAGCACCAGTTGAGTGTAACGGTTAGGATTATTTATCATTTGAACCCAACCTAGAAGATGTCTCAGGTGAGAGATTGCCTAGATCAGAGGAGCCAGTACACAAATCTGTGGGGGGGTATCTCAACTGTTAACTGACTTAGCTCACTACATGTGGTACTGTTATCTGGGATGTACAAGAGTGGAAGGAGCTAGATGAATGAAAGCAATGACCTGTGCATTTATCTCTTCTTGCTCTTGACTAAGGATGGGTACTTTAAGTCCCGGTCTCAACTTCCCTGTAATCATAGGTTATGACCTGAAATTGTAAGTCAAATAACTCATTCTTCCTATGTTGATTTTTGTCAGAACATTTTATCACAGAAACAAAATTAAACTAGAACATCGAGACTCTGTCCTGGGATACCAACTCTGCTAGCCTTCAAATTATATATTGTCTTATTCCATTATATAAGGATGCCTTTGGTATTGCTTTTGGAGATTTAATTTATATAATAACAAAGGACTTACATGATTAGGCAAGTTGCTAAAAAGGGGCAGAGTTAAAATTTTAATTCCAGTTTATGTTTTAAGCACATCTAAAGCCAACTTAAAAGTGATGCTGAGTTTTTAATGGTTTCAGCAGTTTGTGAGTTTTATAAATCAGAACTTTAAAACCTCAAAAGTTTTAGCATTAATATATTGCTTTTCTTTTTGCCAGTTCTTATAACTGAGCAGATAATTGTGTTGGAGAAATGGTTGAGGTAAAAGGTATATTCATTCCACAAAAGATTCTAAATGATGCTATAAACCAGGCGTCATGTAAGATACTGTGGTTTGTGGATAGAAGAAGGAAAAGTACTGATATTACACGGGAAAAACACACTAAGAAAATACAGTGTATGTGGATGTTATATAGAAGAAGAGAGTGCTTCGGAAAATGCATCAACACTGAGATTAAAACTACCCTGGAAAATGATATTTATGGATACTGCCTAAAAATTTTGAGGTGAAAATATTAAAGAAAAGTAAAAAGCAACATTCTTCAGAGAGAATTTTTTTCTTTATTATCCTTCACTCTTTTCTGGTCTAGTATACTTTAGGAATATTTTTTTTGCTTGTTATGAGATCAGATTCACTTCAGTTCTCCTGTATGTGTGAGATTCTTCCTCAAAATTCTATACAAAGAACATCTAGGAATCAAACAAAAGGTACCAGGGGAGTTTAGACACATTTTGCCTGCAAACCAAACATTGGCAAGCACATCAAATGAACCACTTCTACCTTCAAGAAAAGTCCAACATTTAATTTAATTTTTATTTTGCTTTTGAGGTCTATAAATCTTCATTGCACATTTTCCACATAATGCAGCTTAATTCTCTTGATATTAAAGGGAGCACACAAATTACACTAGCCTACTAAATGCACAAATCAGAACAAGATGGAGGAGTGGCCAAGGCTCATAGTTTCCATTCTCTTCCAAGGAAAACCAAATAAGAAAAATAATACACCCAAATGGCCAGAATTCTGATTACAATCCTGGAAAGAAGGATGCAATTAGATATTTCACACACAAAAAAATTTCTTTGGGGACCTTAAATTCCAAGTGGAGGCTAGAAGGTTATGTAGAGTACAACCTGCCCCCATTCTCCAGGCTGTACTCAGGCTTATCAATGTGTCCCCAGAGGCTCAGCACACACTCCTGGAGACAGTAGATAAACAAGAGTAGGGACCAGATTCATTAGTCATCTGGTTAATAGAGATCTCCCTCTATGAAAAATTAGATGTTCACAAGATTTATTTAAGTTCTCCAAAGACCTATCTTTCACCTGCTGTATGCTATGTAACATAACTGTGAGGGGGCGTTGTGGGTAACTAGTTAGGGGATGAGAGTCCTATCTTATAAGCAATCAATTCTATAAGAAAAGCCAAAAACAAGGCCAGCACACTAGAATTATATGGGTAGATCTTAAGAAAAAAAAAATCTTTAAACTCATGTCCCAGTCTGAGAAACTGCTGTTTAGTAGGCAGTGTAGAATATAGGAAGGAACAGTGCCTTAATTCTTTTATGTAGTGACTTTATTTTTTTCCTTTTTAAAAATTTTTATTATTTATTCATGTGGTATCTGGATTGTAGGCCCCTTCCTCATCTCTTCCTGGTCTCTTTCCCCCTATCCCTACCCCTAGTCCACTGAAACAGTGAGACCTCCTCCCCTGCCATCTGACCCTAGTCTATCAAATCTCATCAGGACTGACTGGATCCTCTTCCTGTGTCCTGGCAAAGCCTCACTACGAGGGGGAAAAGTGATCAAAGAGCAGCTAACCACGTACATGTCAGAGACCACCTCTGCTCCCATTACTCGGGAACCCACATGGATACTGAGCTGCCTATGGGCTCCATCTGAGCAGGGGGTCTAGGTCCTCTCCATGCATGGTCTTTGGTTGGTGCATCAGTCTGTGCAGGCCCCCCTGGGCCCAGATTTCTGGGTTTGCTGATCTCCTTGTGGAGCCCCTATTCTATCTAGGTCCTTCTATTTCCCCCTTCTTCCACAACACTCCCTATCCTCTGCCCAAAGTTTGGCTGTGAGTCTCTGCATCTGAATTGATCTATTGGGTGGAGCCTTTCAGAGGACCTCTGTAGTAGGTTCCTGTCCTGTTCCCTCTCTTCCACCACTTCTGGTGTCTATCCTGTTTGCCATTCTGAACAAGAATTAAACATCTTCCCTAAGGTCCTCCTTGTTTAGCTTCTATAGGTATGTAGATTTTAGTACGATTATCCTATATTATATGGCTGATATCTGCTTATAAGTGAGTATATACCATGTGTGTCTTTCTGGATCTGGGTTACCTCATTCAGGATGATATTTTTTTAGCTCCATCCACTTGCCTATAAATTTCATGGTCTCCTTGTTTTTAAAAGCTGAGTAGTATTCCATTGTGTTAATGTGCCACATTTTCTGTATCCATTCTTTTATTAAGGGGCATCTAGGTTGTTTCTATATTCTGGCTATTACAACTAAAGCTGCTATGAACATAGTTGAACAAATGTTCTTGTTGAATGGGGGGGGGGGTCTTTCAGGTACATGGCCAGGAGTGGTATTGCTGGATCTTAAGGTAATGCTATTCCCAATTTTTAAGAAAGCATCAGACTGATTTCCAAAGTGGTTGTAGAAGTTTGCACTCCCACTAACACTGAAGGAGGGTTCCCCTTTCTCCACATCCTCTCCAGCATGTATTGTCCTTTGTGTTTTTGATCTTAGCCATTCTGATCAGTGTAAGACAGAATCTCAGAGTTGTTCTGATTTGCATTTCCCTGATGACTAAGGATGCTGAGCATTTCTTTCTTTAAGTGTTTCTCTGCCATTTGATATTCCTCTGTGGAGAATTCTATTTAGCACTGTATCCTGTTTTTCAATTGGATTACTTGGTGTCTAATTGTGAAAGAATCATAAATATAAACATACATACATATATGTAGACACATATATAAATGCATACATATATACAAATATGTATGTATGTTTAGATTTATTATATATATATATTCAACCATCCATTTCTACTTTAAATCCTCAAGGTGCACATCTATTCATTAGCAATTCATATTAAATCATATCAGAAAGTTGAGGTGATATCATTTTGTTTTGTTGACAGTGTCCTTTGCTTTACAGAAGCTTTTCAGTTTCATGAGGTCCCATTTATTAATTGTTGATCTTAGAGCCTGAGCTGTTGGTGTTCTGTTCAGGAAGTTGTCTCCTGGCCAGTGAGTTCAAGGCTCTTCCCTATTTTTTTTCTAATAGATTTAGTGTATCTGGTTTTAGATTGAGGTCTGTGATTCACTTGGACTTTAACTTTGTGCATGGTGATAGATATGGGCCTATTTGCATTTTTCTACAAATGGACATTTAGTTAGACCAGCACCATTTGTTGAAGATGCTATGTTTTGTTTTGTTTTTTTCCATTTTATGGTTTTGACTTCTTTTTCAGTTTATTTCTGGGTCTTCAATTAGATTCCATTGATCCACCATTCTATTTCTATGCCAGTACCATGCAGTTTTTATTACTGTTGCTCAATAGTACAGCTTGAGATCAGGAATGGAGATACCTCCAGAAGATCTTTTATTGTAGAAGATTGTTTTAGCTATTTTTTGTTGTTGTTGTTTTTTCATATGAAGTTGAGAATTTTTCTTTCAAGTTATGTAAAGCATTGTATTGGTATTTTGATGGGAATTGCATTGAATCTGTAGATTGCTTTTGGTAGGGTGGCCTTTTTATTATGTTAATCCTACTGATTCTTTAGCATGAGAGATCTTTCCATCTTCTAACATCTTCCATTTTTTTCTTCATAGACTTGAAGATTTTTTCCATACCAAGTCTTTGTCTTGCTTGGTTAGAATAACAGCAAGGCTTTTTGTGGCTATTGTGAAGGGCGTTGTGGCTACGCGCTGGAGACTGAGCACCTGCAGGAACCCGGGAACTTTTTCAGTGATTAGCTGGGCGACCTGAGGTTGGATCCATTTATTTCCCCCACTGTGGGATTCCCTCTCACATAGGGAACACAGTCACTAGTGTTTTGGGCTGACAGTTCAGTCTGTTGGTGTCTGTGCAGTCACTGCTGTCCTGTTGATCAGACACAGTGTGCAACTGGGGCCGCCATCTTAGATCCTCCCTTAATGTAGTTATTCTAATGGACAGGCTTGTGTGTGGGACAATGTGTTGTGTGAATTTAGGAAGTCCTTGAACATTCTGGGCTTCAGTTTCTCCTTGGTAAAATAAAATGATTCCTAAAGCATTCTTTTTCAAAGCAATGAAACGATAAACATTGTACATGTGGTCATAGTTTTGAGATTTTATGTCTATTCCATCTTTTTATTGTGTGTGTGTTAAATGTGTACACATTTGAACACAAGATGCTCATATCAATGTCTTCCTTTATTGCTTTGTTCCCTAGATTTTGGAGACAAAGTCTCTCATTGAATGAATTTCCACTCCCCCCCCCCTTTTGTTACTATAGGAGAATGCCACCACACCTGGCTTTCTTTCTGAATGGGTGCTGGACATTCAAAGTGCTTTCATAATACTTGATCAGAAAGTATTTTACCCACCAAGCCATCTCTCCAGCCTCATCAAGCCCATCTTTAATGTGTACTGCTTATTAACTGATGGCACCATTAAAATAATGTCTACACATGCCTACTATGTGGTCTTCTTCTCTTCTTCAAGGACTATCCATGATATTGCAATAGAGAAAATGTAAGAAAAGTAAGAAGTTATGGAGTAGTTGTTTGTAATGTGTATAATGTAGTTGGATAAGAAAAGCAAAACTAAGCCCTGCACATTAGAATCATACAGGTAGCTTTGGAAAATAACATTAAAAGTGCCAACCGTGGTGGTATACACTTATAATCCTAGTTCCAAGAAAGTAGACAATAAAAAGATCTGTGCAGAGTGCTGGCCAGCCAGCACAGCCCAATTGGTGATATTCTGGTTGATTAGAGAACCTGCCTCAAAGGAAGTGGATAGCATTCCTGACGATGACACATGAAGTTATATTCTGGTCTCCAGAGGCATGAGGCCATATACAATGTGTACCGGCATATACTTGAACACATATACACATGCATTAAAGTGCTCCAGAGTCTGAGTTGTTTAGATATTGATAAAATGGAACTTAAGCAAGATGAAAGGGGGAAGCTTGACTTGGAGAGAAGCCTGTGTGACGAGTTTGAATGTTTCCTCTACCATTAGTAAGCCAAAATCATTTTTTAAAAGAAGAATTTATTTTAAACATAACCTGGGCATCTATATTTTAAAATTTGAGCCTGCTAATTATGTACATCAATTCTTTAAAAGAAATCGTTTTCTTATATTATGAGTAGTTTGGAGAAAAATTCCTAAAACTCTGGGGTTGGGGTAGACACCCAAACACCAGACATTCTACCCTGAAGAGTTTTCCTTCCAGCACTTCACTTTCTCTCCAGAAAATGCAAGATAAAAACTGCCAAGTTTCTCCTTTTCCAATTTGTTTCAGTTTATTTAATTTAATATTCAATATATTTATTTAATTTAACATGTCTAATGATTTAAAGGACATGTTTATTTTCACAATAACAATTCTTAATAAGAAAAATTAAATACAACATTTTTTTCTTGCCTCCTTTGAATCATGGCTTAAAGGCAACTGCTCTCCCCTGGAAATAACATACTTGAGTTTATGTTTGCATACACGTTTTCAGAAATGTTCTTGAGTGGAATGAGATGCATTTATATTATCAAGAACATTGAAAGAGGACAGAAAATGTAAATACAATTAGCAAGTATGGGCATTAGTATAAGACTGGAATCTAGTTGGGATTTTAGGATTAGTAGAAGTGACTCTGTGCTCCTGCACATGGAAATAGAAGTTTTCAAAAATGACCTTTTCTCGGTTTCTAGTATCTCGGAGACGATCTTCAGCAGTATGATCTAACAAGCAGTAGCATCCTCTAATACACGGGCCTGAGCTTAGGTATGACCTCTTCCATGCCAAACAGAGAAATAAGTTGAAATTTATGTGACTGATCGCTATCTATTTCCTTGGGCCAGCACTAGAAAATGGGTCCAGTAGTTCTTTCTTATGAATACATGAATCCATGGATAGTACTAAGTCCTATGGAAGCTGCTCTGCCTAACATATACCTATGATAAACTGTAAATTATAAATTATCCATAATAAGAATTTAAGTAGTAACTAATAATAGCACATTATAATAACACAAAAATGTTACTGTGAACACCCTCTTTGTCCCTCATAATATTTCACTGTATTACATTGGCTTTTCAAACCATGGTTGACCATGGGGACTGCTCAAGCCTCTGGTATTAGCCATGTTGTCTTTCAGCTTTCTGTTTATCTGCTATCTCTGTCCATTTGAACTGCCCTTTTCATCTAAGGTCTTTATTGTGACTGAAAATGTATACAAAGCAATTGCAATTATATGTTTTTTAAAGCAATAATTACTTTTGTGGGTTTGCTATGTCCCTTTTATTTCTAAATAACTATTTGGATTTTTCACCCTACTTCAGAATACTTAATTGTGGAACAAAAGACACAGAGACCTTTCAGAAAACTGGGAATAGTGCTATCTCAAGTCCCAGGTACACCACTGCTGGGCATATACCCGAAAGATGCTCAACCATACAACAAGGACATTTGCTCAGATATGTTCATAGCAGCTTTACTTATAATAGCCAGAATCTGCAACCTGTATGTCCCTCAACTGAAGAATGGGTACAGATACTATGGTAAGTTTACACAATGTAATACTACTCAGCTATTAAAAACAAGGAGATCATGAAATTTGTAGGCAAATGGATGGAACTAGAAAAGATCGTCCTGAGTGAGGTAACCCAGACAGACACACATGGCATATACTCACTTATAAGTGGATATTAGCCAGATAATATAGGATAAACATACTTGCTGTGGATATAAGCATGTTTTTGTTTTGGCCCCAGGTGTGGGACGTGGGACTGACTCCAATGGTGCACAGCTACAGACTATTTGCTTCATGTAGGCTCTGAGAGGAGCTCGCTGACAGCTGCAGATAGTTTGAATCTGAGGACTCTGGAGAGGAAATAAATGCCAGAACCCAGAGAGTGGACATCAGAGAAACAGCAACGCCATTCCTGCTGCTCCCCTGCTGCTCCTAGTCACTGCTGTGAAACAAGAAGATGGAGATCTCCTGACACAAGGATTGGACTGGCTCCAAGGAACCTGACGACCCTGACTAGAAGGAAGCAGCTAAGAAAGAACTGCACCCCTTCTCCCTTTCTCTCCTACCTGGTGTTGGGGTGTCGGAAGTGATCAGAGTAAGTAGGGAGAAAAAAAAGATAAAAAAAATAAACAAAAGAGTTTAAAAAATATGCCAATACATACTAAAATCTACAAACCTAGAGACGCTAAACAACAGGGAGGACCATAGGGAAGATGCTTCATTGTTATTAAGAAAGGAAAATAGGATAGACACTGGAAGCAGTAGAAGAGAGAGAATAGCATGGGAGCCTACAACAGATGTCCTCTGAAAGACTCCACTCAGCAAGGGATTGAAGCAGATGCAGAGACTCACAACCAAAGTTTGGACAGAGTGCAGGAAGTCTTATGGAAGAAGGAGAATATAGCAGGACCAGGAGGGGACAGGAGCCCCACAAGGAGATCAAGAAAGCAGAACCAAAATCTGGGCCAAGGAGGAGACTGAAGAGACTGATGTGTCAACCAAAGATCATGCATGAAGAGGACTTAATGCCGCCTGCTCAGATGCAGCCCATAGACAGCTCAGTCTCCATGTCAGCTCCATGGTAAGGGGAGCAGAGACAGTCTTTGACAGAACTTGGTTTCCTGCTCCTTTATCACTTCCATCTGGTGAGGTGACCTAGCCAGTCCAGAGGAAAAGGATCCAGGCAGTGCTGATGGGACCTAACAGTCTAGGGTCAGAAAGTAGGGGAGGAGGACTTCCTTTATTAGTAGACTAGGAGAGAGATAGGGGAGGAAGAGGGAGGGGAGGTGGGAACAGGAGGAGATGAAGGATAGAAAGTGAATAAATTGTAAATAATAATAATGATAATAAATACTGAAATTTTATAATAGGCTTTAAGAGACAGTAACTGACAGGTAACAACCCTCAATGTTATTTCGCTGTTTCCCGGATACACACTCCAAGTTACTTGCCATAATTTTTTCTGCCTAAGTTGCTTCTGTTCCTTCAGGCCACCCTCATGGCCATGATGGCCACGTGCTCAGCTCATACTGCCCCATGGTGGTTTTTTTTTTAATAATATAATTTTTTATTTATTTTTATATCAATCAGAGGTTAGGTACTTTGCATCCCCAGCGTAGCCCCCTCCGTCTTTCCCTCCCTCATCTCTTCCCCGCCCCCTCCAAGTCCACCAACAGGGGAGGACCTCCTCCCCTTCCATCTGACCCCAGTTCATCTTGTCTCCTCAGGGCTGGCTGCAATGTCCTCCCCTCGGATCTAGCTAGGCTGTTACTCATGGTGGTTTCTGTCTTTCTTGTTCTCCTCCTCTTTCCTCTCTCTCTCTCTCTCCCTCTCCTGCTCTCTCTCCTTCCTCTTCCTCTTTTTCTCTTTCCCTCTCTTTCACCTCATGGTTTCCATCTGACCCCAAGCCTGGGAACCTTAGTCTCACCTACTTCTCTTCTGACCATAACAGCTTCTAGGTATTTTTATTAACCAACCAACTTTTAATTGGGGAGCAATGTTTACACAACATCACTTGGTGTACATGAGAATGTGTTTGTCTGGGCGGCAACCAGATCTTGGGGACCAGCATGTAGCATTTGAATACACAGAGCACCAAACAACCCCCAACAGTTTTCCATTGGAAAAATGTCTAAATAAATTAACTGCTATAATAAAATGGCTTTCAGAGATGATACAGAGGTTAAGGTGTTTGCCCTGTAAATAAGAGGACCTACCTCAGATTCCTGGAACCATGTATATTCACAGGGATCACCTGTAATTGACGCTCCAGAAGGTAGAAATAGGGGATCATATGAGCAAGCTAGCTACCAAAATGAGGCATATCAATGAAATCGGGGATCGACTGAGACCCTGACTCAAAGAATGCAGTGAAGAGTGGTGGAGAAAAATTCCCGATCTTGAGCTCCCCACATGTATGTGGGAACACACAGAAATATGTGCACTATATATAAAATCACATGAAAATAATTGAAAAACAAAAATAGAAAGGAAATATTATTTTCTTCATATTTTGAAAAAAAAATAACGAATCCCTTCATTAAGTAGGATAGGGTTTTAGTATCTGTTTATCAAATGCAGCAACTAATGAGGATGAATTCGGAGAGAATTCCAAGACATTGAAGATTTATAGCCATGCAAAATACAGCAGGGGAAAGCCCTGAGAGGTGAGAGCTGAGTAGTCTTTGGACCAATTATGCCTCAGGAATGAGAAACTTAAATACATTTAGCCACATTTTGGACAGGAATACAGATGGCCTGTCAGTACTCAGTTTGTGTTAAATGAATGCAGTTGTTATTTCAGATCTGAAAGTGGGCTACATTGAAGGTATTTTGAGTTACAGTGTTAAGTTTACAAATACTTCAATAAGTGGCTTGATCCATTTGACTAAAGCTACCTTTTGTGTTTATCCACTAGCAATTTGTATTGTTGAGGCAAATATTACCAACAAACAATCTGTGCCCCACTTGATGTGTAACTGTGCAAGTAGGGTCATCATTTTGTCTGCAGAGCAGTGTTTTCCATTGGTTTCTGAAGGGAAGACAGCAAAGGTGTCTTTCCCATACTTTACCCTCTGCAACAATCAACCTGCTGTAACAGTTAAGTCCTGGAAAATTCTGTAATGCTTCCAGGCTGTCTAAGAGACCAGTAACATTGTATAAGTGAAAGCAACAGTGTTCAAACTCAGGGGAGAAACACCATGCCAAGAGGAAATTTTGGCAAGAGGAAGTTGTTCTCTTGGAAAACATTAAAATTTCCAAAAATCAAACTAAATGTAATTTAAAGAAAATGAGTGTGTTCTCTAATCTAGACAAAAGAAAAACTTACAACCACCGTTAAATACTCTGGATTCAACCTAACCGGGTCCACAAAAAATATTGCTTCCTCTGCCCCCACTGTAAATATCCTAGATATTGTTCCTGTGCTTTACTTTCTCAATTGACTGTGTTCTGTTTATTTTGCTCCACAACCTGAGAGTTTCAGGACTTACATTGGATTTTAGATTCTAGTGCACAATAAACATTCATAAGTTAGGAGGAATGAATAAATTTTATCTTCTAAACTTTTAAATTTATGTCAGCATCAAGATGTCTTGTGCATCATTTGTGGTTTATGCTAAATGACCCAGACATCCCCCACTCTAGGGGAAACATTGTGTTCATTAACTTCTTCACAATTTGGTCCACTTGATCTCCAGATTCTCTTCAGGCAGTGAAACTCATCCTTCCTTCGTAGGTGGGATTGCAAGCTACCAAAGTCTGGCTAACAGACTGATTAGGCATGACTCACAGGGTTACATATTTGCTGGTTTGGTTTGGTTTTTATTTAGTGCTGTGGATAAAACTCTGGGTTCTAGGCATGCTAAGGAAGAACTGTACCGCTGAGCTGTGTTTCACAACCCTGCTGTGACTACCTGTCTGATCTTGTGTGATATCTCTGATGACAGGGCCCCAATTGCTAGTTTTCTTGACAATCATTCCTGGCAAGGACCCAATTCTCTGCCTCAGTGCCCTTCAGTCAAGGCAGAGCAATGACGTTAAATCTTCTGTCATCTTGATTTCCTAGTGTACCCTAGATTGGTCAATGACTTTCCCTGTCATTAGCACCTTGGCTAATCTACAGTACCTTCCACTCTGTAAAATTCCTCCTGTCATTTGCCTGAGATCTATCTGCCAGCTGCAGCATCTTTACGATAACTGATAATTTTTGAGCACCCAGCTTCAGGTGTTTTTGTTTATCAGCGTGTGTCTTCTGACATTTTAGAAATAGCAAAAGAAGGGTAAGGAGCTAAAGTACTTATCACATGAGCATGAAGATTTGAGTTTGGAAACCATCACCCAGATGAGCATGGAGTAATCATAGAAAAGACACAGAGAGGTGAGTCCCTGGGGCTTGCTGGCCAGACAGTTCAAGTCAATCAGTGAACTCGAGGTTCAGTGAGAGACTTGGTCTAAAAAAAATAAATAAATAAAGGACAGAGGAATTGTGAAAGACAGCAGCATTCACCTATGTTTTCCCCTTATGGGCACTCATGAGCATGTACACACACACATACAAAAGAAAAGAAATAGAAAAAATAGAAAAAGACAAACAAATGCCTTTACTTTCATGCTTTCAAATAGGATTTTTAGATCGGTATCAACGTTTTAAGGGACTGATTTATGAGATCCATCTTTAAGTCATAGATCTAGAGGAAAAATCAAACAGAAATTAGTCAGGGAAAGAATGGTGCACCAGCTGCAGCGCAGAACAAATGTCACAGCCTGAAATTTGAGGAGGAAGTGTTTCCTGGTTTTCATAGATAAAGGCATCACCAACAGGCAAAGATTGCCATTTATCAAAGGCTGCATGAACATAGAAGCAGTCACTGGCCCAGGAAAGAAGAAACCTAAGCTTCTGAAATATTACTGTGACATCAGACTAGCCCCACCAATTTTCTTCTCACTTCTAATGTTTTAAATGTACCCTCATTGTACATGTCCAAGGGAAGGTGAAATGTGTGAGTTAAAAAGAAAAGTGGGGCATTTTTTTGTTCTATTTTCCCCATGATTATGTACCACTTGCAAAAGTAAAAAAAATTATATACATTTTTATCTAATCTAAACACAATATAGATTAAAATACATAGACTATCCTTCAAATTCTCCTTTTTAAAATTTTTTCATTTTATTTTTTAATTTTTATTTATTATAGTTTATTCACTTTGTATCCCCCAGTACCTACCTCCTCCTCCCTGCCCTCTTCTCCACCCTTGTCCCTCTCCCAGTCCACTGATAAGGGAGGTCCTCCTCCTTTTCCCTCTGATCCTGGTCTATCAGGTCTCATCAGGAGTGGCTACATTGTCTCCTTCTGTGGACTGGTAAGGCTGCTCCCCTCTCAGGGGGAGGTGATCAAAGAGCAGGCCAATCAGTTCCTGTCAGGGATAGTCCCTGTCCCCATTAATATAGAGCCCACTTGGATATTGAACTGCCATACTCTACTTCTGTGCAGGGGGTCCAAGCCATCTCCATGAGTGGTCCTTGGCTGGAGTATCAGTTTCAGAAAAGACCCCTGTGCCCAGACTTTTCAGATCTGTTGCTCTCCTTGTGGAGCTCCTGTCCTCTTCAGGTCTTACTATCTCCCAATTCTTTCGTAAGATTCCCTGCACTCTACCCAAAGTTTGGCTATGAGTCTCAGCATCTGTCTCGATACCCTGTACCATATAGCCTTTCAGAGGCCCTCTGTGGTAGGCTCCTGTCCTGTTTCCTGTTTAATCTCTCCTCCGATGTCCATCCTCTTTGCCTTTCTGAATGCAGATTTATCATCTTAACCAGAGTCCTCCTTCCTGATTAGCTTCCTTAGGTGTACAGATTTGAGTATGTTTATCCTATATTATATGTCTAATATCCACTTATGTGTCAGTATATACTGTGTGTGTCTTTCTGTTTCTGGGATACCAAACTCAGGATGATCTTTTCCAGTTCCCACCCTTTACCTGCAAGTTTCATGATTTCCTTGCTTTCTATTGCTGAGTAATATTCCATTGTATAAATGTATCATAATTTCTGTATCCATTCCTCAGTTGAGGGGCATCTGAGTTGTTTCCAGGTTCTGGCTGCTAAAAACATGGTTGAGTAGATGTCCTTGTTGAATACTTGAGCGTCTTTTGGATATATGCCTAGGAGTGGTATAGCTGGATCTTGAGGAAGCACTATTCTTAATTGTCTGAGAAAGCACCAGATTGATTCTCATTGGCACAAGAGACAACTTTCTGAACAGAACACTAACAGCACAGGCTCTAAGAGCTACAATCAATAAATGGGACCTCATGAAAACTGAAAAGCTTCTGTAAAGCAAAGAACATTGTCGTCAAAACAAAACGACTACCTACAGATTGGGAAAGAATCTTCACCAACCCTCTATCTGACAGAGGGTTAATATCCAGTATATATAAAGAACTCAAAAAGTTAAACAGCAACAAATCAAGTAATCCAATTAAAAAAATAGGGTACAACCTAAACAAACTTATCAAGAAAGAGGACTCTGGCTAAAATGCTCAATCCCCATCCAGAAAGACAAAGCGGATGGACATCAGAAGAAGAAGAAAACAGGGAACAAGTTAGGAGCCTGCCATAGAAGGCCCCTGAAAGGCTCTGCCCTGCAGACTATCAAAGCAGATGCTGAGACTTATAGTCAACCTTTGGGCAGAGTGCAGGAAATCTTATGAAAGAAGTGGGAAATAGTAGGAACTGGAGAGGACAAGAGCTCCACAAGGAGAGCAACAGAACCAAAAAATCTGAGCACAGGGGTCTTTCCTGAGACTGATACTCCAAACAAGTACCATGCATGGAGATAACCTAGAACCCCTGCACAGATGTAGCCCATGGCAGTTCAGTGTCCAAGTGGGTTCCACAGTGATGGGAACAAGGACTGCCTCTGACATGAATTGATTGGCCTGCTCTTTGATCACCTCCCCCTAAAGGGGGGAGCAGCCTTGCCAGGCCACAGAGGAAGACAATACAGCCACTCCTGATGAGACCTAATAGACTAGGATCAGAAGGAAGGAAAAGACGACCTCCATATCAGTGGACTTGGGGAGGGGCATACATGGAGAAGGGAGAAAAAGAGAGGGACTGGGAGGGGAGGGAAGAGGGAGCTACATGGGGGATAGAAAGTGAATAAAGTGAATTAATAAAAAATAAATACAAGAAATAGGGTACAGAGCTAAACAGAGAATTCTTAATAGAAGAATATCAATGGCAGAGAAACACTTAAAGAAATGTTCAATGTCCTTAGGCATCAGGTAAATGCAAATCAAAACTACGCTGAGATTTTATCTTCCACCCATCAGAATGGCTAAGATGGTAACTCAAGTGACAACGCATGCTGGAGAGGATGTGGAGAAAGGGTAACCCTCCTCCACTGCTGGTGGGAATGTAAACTTAAACAAATTCTCCTTTCAAACTACATTCTACATGAACACACATCTGGTGAGAAACATTTCACATTCCAGGCTGCATGTTTCAAGAACTAGATAGTCCCATCCACCAATGTCTTTTAGATTCTAAATCCAGAAAATTACAGAAAAGAAGAGATATCATGTGTCTGGAGATGAGATGAGCCAAGGACCTGTATGCCTGAGTTGACCTGTGCCTCAGCCTGACTGAGAAGACTCAGTGCTTGACCCATGAGTCAGCAAAGGTTGGTGGTTTTGGAGAGGAAGCAGGGAGGAAGGGTCCCCTTGGGTTACAGGGCAGAGTGAGGGGTATGGTTAGTTCAGGGGGGGGGTGTTTTTGTTTTCCTGGTAGGGATGGGTTCATTATTTTAGATATAACAATTTTTCTTATATCAGGAGAGGTTAACAAGAGTTTAAGTTTGAGATTTCTTTATAGTATTATTATGTGTGTGAGAGAGATAGAGACAGAGAGAGAGAGACAGAGACAGCAAGTGAGTGAGAGAGAGAGAGAAAGAGAGAGAGAGAGAAAGAGAGAGAGAGAGAGAGAGAGAGAGAGAGAGAGTTGCTATGTAGCCAGGATAGTCTATAAGTCATATACCACCATGTCTGGGCAAAATTTTCTTTAAGTTGTGATCAAATTGATGTTATATAAGATAAACCAAGACAAGATTTCATTATAGATACAAAGCAGTATCTCTGTTCCAGGCACTTAAGCCTTAATATCTTCTTTTAGGCAACTTTTAAAGAGCTTATCTACTGCATTTTTAAGCCTCTGGAAGAAGTCTTATACATAAAGAAGCTGAAAGCACATGGCATCTTTGTGTGTTTCGGCATTCTGCACTAGGAGATATGTGTTGGTTGATATATGATCACAATCCCAACTGTGGACAGACAGAGTGCTCTATGTTGCTGTGAGCAGTGGGTGTGGGTTGAGAAACACCAGGATGTAGCAGCTCGCTGTGGCAGGAAATAGACTCATTGCTTTCATCATGTCTCTCCAAAATTGTTTTATTTGCTTCATTGTGTCTCAGGCCAACTTCTTCCTAGAAACCATGTCTAAAATGCATCTCCTAGAGTAAGAAGGAATTGTTGTCAGAAGGGAACTTCCAACTTCCTCTGGAAATCCCAGGAAGAATGTAAATGGCTTCAGAAGAGTTTAAAGTCAGGGTGATTAGTTTACCAAAAGATACAGTTAAGGTTGAAGTTAAAACTTTATTCCTGTAAAGGTGGAAGGATGGATGCTTTGTCAGAAAGTGAGATGGTGCTGACAGGAGATGGGCTGCCATTTGCCATGGATTCCTTCCATAGGATCCTTTTTATAACGGTAAAGTTTCCAAGGAAGGTCATTTCCACCCTGCCAGGGTCAGTTTCTCTCTCTCTCTCTCTCTCTCTCTCTCTCTCTCTCTCTCTCTCTCTCTCTCTCTCTCTCTCTCTCTCTCTCTCTCTCTCTCTCTCTCTCTCTCTGTGTGTGTGTGTGTGTGTGTGTATGTGTGTGTGTGTTCAAGGCCAACTGTACTCATTTATCTACAAAATCATGGAAGACTTTATTCTAAATCCCAAGTAATCAGAAAATTACTTCCTTCATGGTCAGTTTCAGGTTTTCAAAGTGGGTTGGTCATTTGACAGCTGTAGCTCTTGTGTCAGTTTTCATGGAAATAGGAGGGATCTCAGTTCCACAGGCTGAGGTTCAGGTCTGGGCTTTAATTTAAAGCAGCTTGGATGAATTCAGGTTCTCTTGAGTTCACATCAAATTTGTCTCACAGATCTTTCTTGAATCATTTTATTAAAGGGAAGATAGTTCATTCACCTCATGGGGAAAATATGTTGTTTTAATTGAGATGTGTAAACTTGTGCCCACTGCTGTCTAGCTTTAACCTGCATTTGATAAGTCTATCATGGGTAACAGGGACTTACTTAATTTGGCCTAACTTGCTATCATTACTGAACAGGATTGAAGTCAATTTTTTTTATTTTAAAATAACACACAATATTCTTGGAATATCTAAATGCCAGTTAAAAAGAAATGTAGGTGGTGTTAACAGTTCAAAAAAATATCTTCACATTTTACTATTAGGAACCCTGTTAGCACTCATTAACTGTTGGTAGTCTGGAAAATTCTCAGACCTTAGATTCCTCCAGAGTGGCAGCTCCATTATAAACAAGCTGTGCAACCTCAGGAATATTAATTCTCTATTTGTGCATCAGCACAGTGATGTTTGCCACAAAGGGGGGGGGTCAATCTTAACAATACAACATGCCTCACACATGGCAGGGCATCCTCCTTCTCTCTCTTCCCTCTTTGGCAGATTCTCATTAAGACTAATTTCTAACATAAATCCTGACATTTACATCTTCTCTTCTTCAGAAATAGGATATTTCTGAAGTGGAATATCTTCCTTCTATTTCAGTATATGCAGTTGATTAAACATTGAGATGAAAATTAACTGAATTCGTAAAATGTATATACAATAGAAACTTTATAACTTCACACCAGGTAACACAGCTATAAAAGGAATGAAATTTGGATGTGGAGAATCCTCAGATATAATTGTGGCTGAGTGTCATTATCTGTGTAACCTTGGATAAATAACTTAGCACAAACATGTCTCCATAATTGGGGGAAAATTAATTCTTTACATTGTAAATTGTTATTTGACCATGAACACTTACTGCCTGAGGCACTGGGCATGTAGTAGTTAGCACACTCTAAGAGCACTTACTGTTGCAGGAACAGAGGACTGAGCTAATTGGAAATCTTGCCTTCATCAGAGTTAATATTTGAACTGGGGCAGATAGAATTACACAACATCTGAATAGAGAAAAAGTCAAATAATCCTAGCTCCAATGAAGAACATAAAACAGTGTGATGGGCTTGAGGGTCACTGAGAATTGGGGTAACAACATGTTAGGTCAGGATGATGCAGAATGGCCTCTAAAAAGATATGGCACTGGAGTTGAACTTGAATGTAGCAACAGAAGCTGTTTGCTAAGACTGTCTGGACAAGAATAGATCCAGGATGATGGAAAGCCAAGTCCAAAAGTTCTGAGCTGGGAATGAGTTGAGGGTTATAGGTAGAGTGAGTGAGTGAGGAAGACATTTAAGGTTAAGGAGTTAGGCAGAAGGTGTGTGATGGACTCTGTAGGTCATAGTAAAGAAGTTATATCTTAGAGAGAGTGATGTAAATCACTGGTAGAGTACTTGCCTGAAAGTTCTATGTTCAAACCCCAGCCTGTTAAAAGAGTCAGGCTGAAAAAAGTCAGCCTGATTTTACTCTAAGAATATTTTAGTAAATAGGTTAATAGCGTTATGCATATGAAAGATGGCTTTGGATATAGTGAGTGAAGGATAAACTGGTTCAGGTATGCAAATTGATTAGCTAATGCACCTGAAGCTCTTTTTATTGCTGTTGTTCTGTTTTTGAGACAGGGTTTCTCTGTGTAGCCTTTGTTGTCCTGGACTACCTTTGTAGTCTAGATTGGCCTTGGACTCCCAGAGATCCTGGAGCTCTTAATACAGTGCTTGACAGTGGTGGTAGTTTGAATGAAAAATGTCTCCCATGGGCTGATGAATGTAAATTGTTGGCCCCGAGTTAGGTGACTCTTTTTGGTGAGGTTATGAAACTCAAGCACAGTCCCATTCATGTCACCACAAAATAAAAATGATCATAGCACAACAGAAAGAATACATTCCCAATCTTTCAATAAAATACAATGTTAGTCCTATTTAATAATTATTGTCAGTAATCTCATCCTGTGGTAAAACCTAATCATAGAAAAATAAGTGTAGAATAAAAATGATATATGTGGGGCTGATTCTATTTTTCATTTCAGATATCCACTGTTGAGTTTTGGAACATACTTCCAACACATATGAAGGAGTTAAGCAAATATGTTAATGTTTTAAATTGTTTGATAATACCTATGAAGAGTATGCATTTTACTTTATTTTGTGATCATCTCAAAATCATTTTGGCAAGAAATAAGTAGAGCGCCTTCCCCTTTTCTCCTTCCTTTTCTCCTGTGCATAGCTTGTGTGGATCTGAGGATACACTCATCACTCTGCCAAATTCCCGTTTTTCTGAATACACTTTGGAAATATTGGTCCTTTGGGCAAAATCTGAACCTCCCCAACAGGGACATAGCTCTCGTAAGTTGATTATTTCTTGAGTGAGCTAAATTAATTTCCATCTCTTTCTATTACTCAAGATATAAAACAAAATCCAATTTTCAAGATGTATTTTAAGTCTCCCATCATCCAGGCAGTGTTTGTATACTTTATAACCCACACTGTGGGTTATACAAAGAGTGCATCTTCCAACTCTCTACTCAGACATCTTCCTACTTGTGACAAATTTCTTGTTCCAGGAACTAGAGTTGCCAAAATTAAAACTAGCAACTAGAATTTTTTAAGAGATGAGCATGATTCCATACTGTTTTTGTTGTGGTTGGAGCTAGACACATAGAAAACTCAACAACCTATTCCTGAATTTGCCTGGTAAAATTGTTAGAACAGTTATTTTATTGAGAACTTTCAATGAGCATGGCTTCACACTAAGCATATGATGTACATTATCAAAACAACCATATGAAAAATTAATGGACTTATTTTCAAAATGGTATTATTAAAATTCAAAACATTTAGTAATGCTCTCTTGGAAATGACCAAGTCACAATTCAGATTCTGATCTGAATCTACAGCTAGGATTGCCTTCTGTACCATGCCACATTACCCCTAATTACATTCATGCCTATGATAACCTAATTGTTCAGCATTACACATAACCACAGATGTCTGCATTTACCTCAATAGACATGATGAATGTGTGCAGTATTTATTAAATTATCAGAAAGTCCAAGCTGAAAATTTTGATTACTTTCTTCCTAAAATCACAATTGCAAAGTATAGTTGCAGCAGACTTGTTCTCAGCATCAATGTCACTGTGAGACAATAAAAGAAAGAAAAACCTGCCAGGACAGAATTAGAGTGATCATTAAAATCATTAAGAGAAGCATTAGCAGCTTATTCTGAGCCATATTAAGGAGGGTCCCATCGTGCAAGCTGAGCAGACAGAGCTGCATCCACACTAATCTTATTAGGGATGGTGACGAATTGCACATTTATTGCATTATGCTTTGAGATCATGTACAACAGTTAAGCAAGGGAGGTTCTGGGTTTTTTATTTTTTTGGAATGATATTAGTTTCAAGTTAGATTTAATTTTCAAAAAGCAAACAATATGCAGTATATTTAAGCCACAGTTAAAGTGAAAACTTCACTTTGTACCTAACAATATATTTTCTTAGGAAATTTAGAAATCTAACCTCCCCCCACTCCAGCCTAAAAACTGATCTTGATTCAATGGCAGCTTGGATGCTCAGCTCTTTAATTTGTTCTTTGCTGACAGCTGATTTCAATTTTTGTCTGTTTATGGAAGTAAATTAAAAGAACACACTCTCTGTGATCCAGTGGTTCTTTGTGGTGAAATGAGTCCTATTCAACCCTAAATCAAAACCCAGACACTTGTCATGAGAACTAATCTTTATATAAACATGATTGCATTCATAAGCAGAGCCAAAGAGCTTCAGGACACAGATGGAAGTATGCCACTTTCCTGGGCACCTCAGGGGTCAATGTCTTTGCTATTGAAACTCTCAAATAAAGAGTTCATAGTAATACACAAGGGACACAGGAGCTTCAACTAGCTGGCATTTGGGCAGTGGGTATATGCTTGTGGGAGAGCCAGAACTTTTCAGTGTGTGCAAGAGCATCTTCTAGTATCACAACTTAGGAAATCTTTGACAAATGACATAGCTTAAAACAAGCCAGGAGTCTTTATCTTATATAACTTCTCTCTAGTTCACTTATACTTTGACAAATATATGATTAAGCTACATGAAAGGATATTTGATTTTAAGTGAAAATCAACAGAGCACGTGCTAGTTCTAGGCTTTCATAACAAATTAATGATCAAGGAGTGGCATACATGAAATTCAAGCACTTGGGAATCTGAGGAAGGAGGATCATGAATTGAAGGTCATCTTCAGCAGTAGATCAAGTTTGGAGCTAGCCAAGTGTATTTGAGACCCTGTATCAAAAAAATAATCAAAAATAAAGCAAAACACAAATGAATGAAACTAAAAAAAAATGACTTACTAGTGGTGGAAATAAAAATATGTGGCTGAATTAGCAGAAAGGCTGGTGTGTAAAGATGCCTAGTATCAAACTTGAAGACCTAAGTTGGGTCCCAGGAACTCACATTATCAAAGGCAAGAAAGAATCCCCATAAGTTGAGCTCAGAGCTCTATATGTACGCCATGGCACAAACGTGTCCATATGTGCCAGTGCACTCTTTGTGTGTGTGTGTGTGTGAGGGTTTGTGCACACACAAATGCACATGCACCGATATAAACGAAATAAAATTAATTTTAAACATAAAATCTATGACTCCTCTTACATGTCCTGGAGAAATTTTCAAACTAGTACTATATCATAGTGAATGTTTCTTCTCTCGAGATTTTATCATCTTAGAATGTTTGGAATGACCCAGCCACCAGCTCACATGACTGCTTCAGAAGCATGGCTAATCTTTCCCTCTCCTTCTCCCTCTTGCTCTCCCTCTTCTTCCTCCTTTGGCATCTGACTCTTTCTCATGATGGTATTATGCTGGATAGACTTGTTGTTAGTACCTGAATCTTGAGATCTGAACATAAGTACAAAATATATTCTCTGATATCTGTAAAGAAAAGACACTAACTCAGATGACCTTCTTTTAGACTCTTCATGACTAACCAATACCAGAGTCTGTCTAAGCATTGTGGTATTTCATTACACACAGAGTTGTATTTCAGAAAAAAAGTAGATGATTTTGCTGTGGGCTTGAGACAGTTTTACTGTCTACTGCACCTAACTAATGCAGGTGGCATTTGAATAAAGTACAGACTATTAGCTTCTCCTCATTACTTAAGAAAAGCAACAATGAGTTATCCATGTAAGAAAGGGTTAAATGTTACTACTTAATGCATTAAGTGCCTTTCCAAGAACTGATTAAATGGATTCTGGGCAGAAAGAATAGCATGAGCAGAAGTCCTAAAACAGGGAAGAGCTTCGGAAAAGAGGCTGATGTATCTGGAGCTGATGTGAGGCGGAAGGTTCAAGTACTAAAATGACAGTGGTAGATGCTGGTCAGGTGTGAAGTTGCAAAAGGATGTCACTCCTTTTAAGTGCAAGGAGGGATTATGAGGTCAGTCTGACTTCTCTGTGGGTAGAAAGAAACAAGGTGAGGCAAGCAGTGGAGACAGGGAATGGAGCTGTTTGAGTCATTTCATGGCTACAAGAATGATGTCGGGTGGGATGGGAATGGTGATTTGGGAATCTGCATATGAAGTGAAGGCAGAGAGTCATATATGTCTGTGTTAGTCCTCAGGAGTCTCAGCACCAGCTAAAGGACAAATCATGAACAGAAAATTGTCCTTGAGAATAATAAATGCTTACACAGAATCAAACACCGGACCCCAAAAAGCAGGTGAAGTGGGGAACCAATCCATAGGGGAACTACATGGAAATATTTAACACCTAATAGATTGTCAGCTGTTTATATTACAGAACTTTATGTCTATTTTATGCATGTCCCTGGGTTTATTGATTATGGAGTGAGTCCTGCAAGGTTAAAATTTGGAACATACATATGGGTAATCACGAAAATCACTTAAACATTTAGTCAACAATGGCATAAGTTTGTGATAGTAAATAAGAAACATGGATTGACTCAGCACACTTTCCTAATAAAGAGAGGTTGGTGCTGACTCCAAAGCTTCTTGCTTGAGCCCCTATATGGAGACAGCAATGTCCCTGGAAAACACTGTAGTAGAAACAGAGTGAGGGGTGGAAAAAGCACATAAGAATGGGATGGATTAAATTTGGTGGTACCTGTGACATGTTCAAGTAGAGTTATTAGCCAGGAAAATAATTTTTAATAAATACCAATATTCACCTAATAACACTAATTTAATCACATCATTTCACATTCATCCCCCATACAAATTGGAGGTAGAGACAATTTGTTTCCAGATGAAATAGTTTCTTGAAATTAGAGATACGTTTACATTCTTACATAGGTTAGCAACTTCCAAATGAAATAGCCTGATGTTCTGTCTCCTAGGGGCTTAAAGAGAATATAGGTTTCACATATGAATGGGCCATCATGTACTGTGTCCAAACGTGTGTATAAACTAAGGTTTAAATTGGGTGAGCATATTTATCTACTGATATTTGATATTGCTTTATGGAAAAAAAACACTCAAAAATTCTTTGTTCCAGCATTTAAAAACACAATTGTCTTTATTTTGAAGATACAAAGTAGAGGATTGGAACTGAAATAAAATCCTAGAAAACGAGAATATTTTTCTTAGCATTTTATACCTGCCAAATGAACTAACAAAATAAAGACCAGGGGCTAGAGAGATGGCTCAGAGGTTAAGAACACTGGCTCTTTCCCCTAAAGGTCCTGAATTCAATTCCCAGATACCACCTGGTGGCTCATAGCCATCTACAGTGAGATCTGGTGCCCTCCTCTGGTGAGCAGGCACACATGCAGGCAGAACGCTATATAAATGAATGAATGAATGAATGAATGAATGAATGAATGAATGAATGAATGAATGAATGAATGAATCTTAAAAAAAAAAGACCAATGAAACAGCATAATTTTTGTGGAACATAAATCTACCTGTGCTCTATCTGTAGTTTGAAGTAAATATTTTCACTATACTGAATTGTGACATAGTAATGCTGCAGTGTGACATCTTCATACTGCATTGTGACAGTACAATGCACCCACTGTGACATCAAAATGCTTTACTGTTGCCACCTCAAAAATAAAATTTGACATCATAATGTTCCATAACATTACAGTTCTCCATTATGACATCACACTGTTGCACTTTGACTTCAAAATGTTACGCATATAAGTCAAAGTACTGACTTAATGAATAAAATGTGATATGTAAAAGCAAAACAAACAAAAAAAAGTCACACAGTTCATAGTAATCAGTGAATTGACCTTCCTCCATAGCATAGAAGCCTTCTTACCGACTTGGGGAGAACAAGAGCGCCACAAAGACCAAACTGAGCAGGGCACAGGGGTCTTATACGAGACAGTTTCTCCAACCAAGGACCATGTATGGATATGGCCTAGAACCCCCACTCAGATGTGGCCCATGGTAGCACATGCCCAACTGAAGACCCTAGTAAGGGGAACAGGGACTGCTTCAGTCATGAACTTGATGAATAGCTCTTTAACTCTCCCCCATACACGCCAGGGAATAACAGCCTGGCTAGATCCCAGGGGAAGACATTGCAGCCAGCCCTGAGGAGACAAGATGATCTGGGGTCAGATGGAAGGGGAAGAGGACCCCCCCCATCAGTGGACTTGGAGGGGGCAGGGAAGAGATGAGGGAGGAATGGGGAGAGTGGGAGGGATGCAAAGTACCTAACCTGTGATTGATATATAAATAAATAAATTATAATTAAAAAAAAAGAAGCCTTCTTACCCACCTAACTATAACTCATTAGCTACTGGTCAACATTTCCCTCCTCTTTTCTCTCACCAGTTCTAGTCTTCCCATCTCTGGAAGCTGTTACTCTGTTCTCACCTCCTGTGAAGTCAAACTGCGTTAGATCTTGTTCAGATGAGGTAACATGGTACTTGACTTCCTGTTCATGGCTTATTTCACTTAAGATAGTGGATTTCAGTTCCATTCACCTTGCCACAAATGACAAGGTTTTGTTATCTCTGGCTGAATGCCATTTCTAATGACAGCAATTTTATTTCTTTATTCATTTCTCAGTCCAAACACACTTATTTTATTTGTTGCTATTGTGAATACCACTGAAATAAACATCCAGCTCCATATGTCTCTTTAACATACTGATTTCGATTCTTTGCTGTGCACATTGCAGGGTCATGTGGTAGACATTAATTTACATTCCTTACACCAGCGTGCAAGTGTGTCATGTCTCTAGATCTTCAGCAGCAGTAGCATTGTTAGTCCTTTGGTAATGCTCATTCTTGATGGAAGCAGTATCTGATTGTAGTTTGGATTTAGATTTCCCTGGTGGGTAGAGATGTGGAATGTTTTTATGTACCCACACACTGGCCATATTTATATGTCTTTTGGGAAACATATGAGTACTCTCTTACTTATTATTTGAATTACTTGGATTTTGCTACTGGGTTTACAAATTCCTTAATATTGTTACCAAGTAACTTGAGACTTGCTTCTCTCATTTGTTGATTGTTTCATTTGCTCATAGCCAATGAATATTGGAATATGTTTAGGTTTGTTTTCTGTGCTTTTGGTGTTTTATCCAGATTTTGTTTGCCTTGTCCAATATCATAAAGCATTCCCTGAGCCTACTGGTATGTTTTAATTCTTTACCTATTATTGTTTTGGTGGATAAATATTACAGTCTTGAGGATATCATAAAGCTTTTCAAACCATTTTATTTTAGAATAATAACAGCATAACATAAGAAAGACAAGAACAAAAGCAAGTTATCATTAGATAACACTCGAATAAGAAAAGTGCGCTTGCACTGTGTTCCCTACTCTTTGTTAAATTGTTTGTGCTTCAAAGAATTAATCTTTCTTTCCAGACAACCTGAACCTTCACATGCCAATGTAGTTATTGCAACAACTTTTTTCAGGGTTCTTATGGAACAAATGGCTGGTGTATCTTGCTTTTAATAGCAGGGCCTTCAGACAGTCTTGTATGCAACAGTGAGTTGCATACCTTGATTGGTTCTTTACATATTAATATTCTTCTTAGTTTGAAAAACGTCCCTGTGGTCTTCATAGTAAAGAACACACACACACACACACACACACACACTCACATACATACTTGTTTTGTATGGAAATGTCTTTATCTCTACTGATTTATTTTGAAAATATTTATTTTCTTGTGTGTGTGTGTGTTGTGTATGTGTAAATGTAGGTACCAACTGAGGCCAGAAAAGGGTGTTAGACTCTCTGTAATTGGAGTACTGGTTGTTGTGAGCTACCCAGTTTGAGTTCTCTGTAAAATAGCAAGGAGTTGGCGGCAGGACAAGATGGCGGCGCCAGGAGGACGTTGCTTCTGAGCTGCAGAACAACATTTTCAGTACAGCTACCAAGGGCCTGAACTCTGGGCCCTAAAACAACAGCAATCCTCTTTTCCAAGTGAGAGGAAGCCCCAAGGTGCGGGAACCAGTCTTGTCTGAGAGACCAAGAGATGAAAGATGGCTATTTTTAGTGTTTGAGGCCTAAAATAGTTGGGTGGGGAGGTCCAGTAATGCTCTGAGGGAAAGAACTCACCTTACCACATTCTTTACCCACACACTAGAGATACAGTTGCTAGGAAACTGGCCCATCCCCCTAGGATGGGATTAATGTTTGGGGGACCTTCCTATAGCCAATCAACTCAAAATGCAATGTTTCAACCAATAGATGCTTGCCAGGTAGGAATTGCCCCTGCCTTGGGCATGCTGGGAGGGACCAGAATCTTTAAATTACCCAACTAACCTGAGCACAAGGCTCTGGGCTCTTCACCGCTTCGGCGGTGGGGGCTGTGGGCCCAAGCTGCAGCTTGTAATGATTTATAAAAAAAAAAAAAAAAAAAAAAAAAAAAGATCCTTGTGTGATTTGCAACAGACTCAGCTCCTGGTGGTGGTCTTTTGGGGAATCGTGATTCGGGCACAACAGGTCCATTCCCAGGACACGGAACCAGAACCCGGAGAGATCCCTGGTCACACAGACACACTCTCGCCAGACCACAGCCACACGCCTGCATGTCCTGATCACCTTCCCAAGCTGAACAGTGGGCACAAAAACACCAGAGTCTGGAAATACCAGTCACGAGAAAAACCCACAGGGAAGGAAGGAAACGGGACTGACCTAGGTCACCCAGCCTGTCCCAGGAAAAGGTCCCACAGAAAGGCTAGCCTGTACTGCCAGCTCTGAACTAGGCTCCACCTGTGAGCACAGAGACGTGCTACACGCCCAACTCTCCATCACAGAACAACTGTGTGCACCAGGACATCAGAGTCTGGGTTTCTCTGTCGGGAGAAAACCCCACAGGGAAGGAAGGAAAAAGGGACTGAGTTAGGGTAACCAGGATCTCCCTGGAAAAGGTCCCCTAGACTGGCGTGTGCTAGCCCAGAGACCTGCTGCACACCAACTACCCGTCACAGACAGATTTGTGCAATCCAGAGCAACAGAGCCTGGGTTACCCTGTTGGGAGAAAACCCCACAGGGAAGGACTCCGAATTGGGAAGGACTCCGAATTGGTGGATTGAGGGGCTGTGGAAACCAAAACAACCATACGAGGAGCCCAGGGAGAAGGGGGACAAAACTTGATCTGAGTCCAATAGGACACAGGACATCGGAGGACATCTCCCTGGACTTCTCCTGGGGAATCAATTCCTGGTCACTTCCCTATAATGGGCAGAAGCAGCAGAAGATATAGCCAAGTCTGCAGCAGAGGAAGCAGGGGAGATACCGCAGCCAGCAGGAAGGCAGCAGCGGAGGTACCCCAACCAGCATTGAAGCAGAGGAGGCAGCCCGCAGTGCACACAGCAACTTGCAAGGAGCACAGTTCTGCATGCTCCAAGCACAGATCTCCAGCATTCTCCCACAGCCTTGTCTGAGGGGATAGTGGCTGAAGAAGCAGATAGCCCTTCCCAACTCAGGGAGCAGAGTGCAGCCTGCTGGACTTCCAGCTTCCAGCACAGAACTCAGGGCCAGGTGCAGAGAGTCCACAACAGAATATGTATCCCGCCCACAGCATCAGCCCCAGACCTCAGAGTCCAGCCTGCTGACCACAACACAAACTGTAGACCACTGGGTATTCTGGAAACCTGCGCAGGTGCTTTACCCCTGTAATCTGCACTTGCTAACTGCGCTAGCATCCACATCCCCTCCTGTGCTTGCTCCCAATCCATATATCCCAAGCAGCTACATACCCTAGCTCTTCCCTTCAAGACAAACATCCCTGCACCTGTGTCCTCGAGTGCATGCACACACACACACACACAAAAACACATACACACACACACACACACACACACACACAAACACACGATTCTGCACCAGCTGCTTTTTCTGCCTCAGGAACAACTGAAGCAACAACACACACTCTCAAACAGCTGGTCCTCACTGATCTTCCTGAAGAATTATACAGACACTAGAGTAAGACGATTCCAGTCCAAAGATCAGACTCGAGAAACAAACAGGGAAGATTATATATAAGCAATGGCTAAGGGTTGACATAAGAACTCACCCAACAAAAATCAGGACACCATGGCACCACCAGAAACACCCAAAACAATGGAGATTTTAATTCAGTGGAGTCACAGGAAAATGTTGTTAAAGCTATGCTTATGCAGTTACTAGAGGAACAAAAAGAGGAAATGAACAAGGCCCTCAAAGAAATACAGAAGAATATAACTGCCCACATAGAGGAACAATTAAAGACATACCAAGAGGAAACAAACAAAAAAATAGGAACCACATTCAATCAGATGAAGGAAATGGTACAAAGCATGAAAACAGAATTAGAATCTATAAAGAAAACCCAAACAGAGAAAAACCTGGAACTGAAGAACATAGAGAAAAGATCGGAAGCACAAAGGTAAGCATCACCAATAGAATACAAGAGATAAAAGAGAGAATCTGGGAGCTGAAGATACACTTGCTGAAACTGATTTTTCACTCAAAGAAAAAATAAAATCGGAAAAGTCCAAAACACAAAACAACCAAGAAATCAAGGATGCCATTAAAAAGACAAAACCTAAGAATAATTGGAATAGATGAAAAAGAAGACTCCAGGCTCCAA
>CM053752.1:52775852-52804770 GCA_028658305.1 Pachyuromys duprasi
AACTGTATGGTATTGGCATAGAAACAGAATAGTGGATCAATGGAACCAAATAGAAGACCCAGAAATGAACACACACACCATGGAAACTTGATTTTTGATAGAGAAGCCAAAACCATTCAATGGAAAAAAGACAGCATCTTCAACAAATGGTGCTGGTCCAACTGGATATCAAAATGTAGAAAAATGAAAATAGATCCATATTCATCACCCTGCACGAAACTAAAGTCCAAGTGGATCAAAGACCTCAACATAAAACCAGACACACTAAACCGTCTAGAAGAAAAAGTGGGGACGACCCTAGAACTCATTGGCACTGGAGACTACTTCCTGAACAGAACACCAACAGCACAGGCCCTAAGATCAACAATCAATAAATGGGTCCTCATGAAACTGAAAAGCATCTGTAAAGCAAAAGACACTGTCATCAAAACAAAAGGACAGCCTACAGACTGGGAAAGGATCTTTACCCATCCTACATCTGACAGATGGCTAATTTCCAGTATATATAAAGAACTCAAGAAGTTAAAAAGCAAGAAACCAAGTAATCCAATTAAAAAAATGGGGTATAGTGCTAAAAAGAGAACTCTCTGTAGAGGATTGTAGAGTGGCAGAAAAACACTTAAAGAAATGCTCAATGACCTTAGCCATCAGGGAGATGCAAATCAAAACGACCCTGAGATTTCATCTTACACCTGTCAGGATGGCTAAGATCAAAAACTCAAGTGACAACACATACTGGAGAGGTTGTGGAGAAAGAGGAACCCTCCTCCATTACTGGTGGGAATGCAAACTTGTACAACAACTCTGGAAATCAATCTGGCGCTTTCTTAGACAATTAAGAATAGTGATTCCTCAAGACCCAGCTATACCACTCTTAGGCATATATCCAAAAGATACTCAAGTACAAAACAAGGACATTTGCTCAACCATGTTCATAGCAGATTTATTCGTAATTTCCAGAATCTGGAAACAACCTAGATGTCCCTCAGTCGAAGAATCGATACAGAAATTATGGTATTTTACATAATGGAATACTACTCAGCAATTAAAAACGTGGAAATCATGAAATTTCAGGCAAATGGTGGGACCTGGAAACTAACATCCTGAGTGAGGTATTCCAAAAGCAGAAAGAAACACTTGGCATTTATTCACTTATATAGACCTATAGGATAGGATGGACATGCTGAAATCTATACACCTAGGGAAGATAACCAAGAAGGAGAACCCAGAGTGGGATGATCAATCCTTGCTTAGATGGACAAAGGGGATGGACATTGAATGTAGGAGAAAACAAGCAACATGACAGGAGCCTACCACAGAGGGCCTCTGAAAGATTCTAACTAGCAATATATCAAAGCTGATATTAAGCCTCAAAATCAAGCCTTCGGCAGAGGGCAGGGAATAATATGAAAAAAGGGGGAGTTAGTAAGACTAGGCGAGGACAAGAGTTCCACAAAGACCAAATAGATCAGGGAACAAGGGTCTTTTATGAGACTGTTTCTCCAACCAAGGACCATGTATGGATATAATCCCTGCTCAGATGTGGCCCATGGTAGCTCAGTAGCCAACTGGGTACCCTAGTAAGGGGAACAGGGCCTATTTCTGTCATGAACTCTGGCTCTTGGACCGCTCCCCCCTCCTGAGGGGGCCTAGCTAAATCCCAGAAAAGTATATTACAGCCAGCCCCGAAGAGACATGATAAGCTAGGGTCAGATGGAAGGGGGGAAGTCCTTCCCTATCAGTGGACTTGGAGGGGGGCAGGGAGAAGATGAGGGAGGGATGGGGAGAGTGAGGGAATGGGGGAGGGAGCTATGGCTGGCATACAAAATACATAACCTGTGATTAATATAAAAATAAATAAATTACTTAAAAAATATCAGTCTTTTTTTCTTTTTGAATGTCTGTTTTTTTAATTTTTAATTATTCACAATTTATTGATTATATATCCTGATTGAAGCCTCCTCTCTCAACTCTTCTCACTCCCACACTCCCTTCCTTTTCCCCCATCTCCTTCCACTAATCCACTGAAAGGGTGAGTTCTCCTCTGCCATCTGCCCATAACTTATGAAGTCTCATGAGGACTTGCTGGATCTGGTTTCTCTGTGGCTTGACAAAGCTCCATCACCAGGGGCATGTAATGAAAGAACAGGCAACCAAGTTCATGACAGAGGCAGCCCCTGCTCCCTTGAGGTGCCAGTTGGCCACATCTGAGCAGGGGTCTATCTCCTCTCATGCATGGTCTTGCATGAGTCTCTGCAGGGCCCCCTGTGCTCAGATTTTTTAGCTTTGCTGGTCTCCTTGAGGAGTTCCTGTTCCCTCCATTTCTTTCAATCCAGCCCCTTCTGCCATAAGATTCCCTGAACCCTGCCCAAAGTTTGGTCATGAGTGTCAGTATCTGCTTTGATTCCTTGTTGAGTGGAGCCTTTCAGAGAACTCTCTATAGTAGGCTCCCATCCTGTTTCCTCTCTTCCACCACTTCTGTTCTATGTCCTGTTTGCCATTCTCAATGAGATTTAAACATCTTCCCTAGGGTTCTCCTTAGTGTTTAGCTTCTTTAGGTCTCTAGATTTTAGAGATTCTATCTTATACCAATCAGAATAGCTAAGATCAAAAACTTAAGTAACAATACATGCTGAAGAGGATGTGGAGAAAGGGTAACCTTCCTCCATTACTGGTAGTAACGCAAACTTGTACAACCACTTTGGGAATCAATCGGGCATTTTCTCAAAAAATTGGGAATAGTGCTACATATACATGAAAGATGCCTTCCCCCATTCAACAAGGACTTTTGCTCAACTATGTTCATGGCAGCTTTATCTGTAATAGCCAGAATCTGGAAACAACCTAGATGTCCTTCAATGGAGGAATGGATGCAGAAATTGTGGCACATTTACAAAACAGAATACTACTTAGCTATTAAAAACAAGGGAATCATGAAATTTCCAGGCAAATAGTGGGAGCTAGAAAAGATTATCCTGAGTGAGGTAACCCAGAAACAGAAAGACAGGCATGGCTTACACTCACTTATGAGTGGATATTAGCCATATAATAACAAGCAGTCTTAACCCTTCATCCATCTCTGTAGCCATCTCTAAGTTTTAAAGGCTGGCTTGGCTAGGCACATCACACTCCTCTACTAATTTTCCTTTGGCTCCTGAGAGTTTTTTTCTAAAAATGTCTAGTTTTAGGAAAATTGCCAAAATTGAATTATTTCCTTTCTATAGCATCCTAGACAGTCCTTTTCTTAACTTTTACTTTTTAGAACCTAATTATAAGGTATGTTGTTATTCTTTACTGGGTTAAGACTGTTAACTCCTTTGACATTCTCAAGAACTTTTGAATTTTCTAACATGTGTTGTTTAAACAATGTTCCCAAAGTTCCTGTCAGCATTTTCTAGTTCTCACTTTCTTCTTTTATTGCCTTCAGGTGTACATTTTCGAGCATCTTGTGTATGGGATCATTAATTCTTTTCTGCATTTAGTTAATTCTGCACTTGATAGCATCTATCAGTTTTTTTATTTTACTGAGTTTATTCTTTAGTTCAAATATTTTTGCCTTCATTTAATTGCTTTAAGTCTATTTAACTCTCTTTATTAGGTGATTGAAGCATTGTTCTGTTTTCCTCAAGCTTGTTGAATTTTGTTAACATAGTGGCTTCAAATGCCCTATCTGGGCAGTCTCCCACATTCATTACCCTCCCTTCAGTTTCTCACATATTGGTAAGTGAGGTGATGTTTTCCTGGAAACTCTTGTTTCTTGTTCACATGCAATACCTATCACTCACTGACAGACTGACAGGGTAGGCACATGTTTTAATCTTCCTGGCCTGGCCTTCTTTGTGTTTTTTCCAAATTGTGTAAGCTGTATATTCACTTTCTCTGAAGCATGGAGTCACTCTCTGTGGTTTCAGCACTGCCTAGCACAGCATTCGATGGATCTTGGGTACAGAGTTGCCATAAATCACTTGCAGAGTGGTTACTAATTTAGTGCTAAAAGGGAACCTAAGCCACATTTTTTCCAAGTGCACCATCAGTGCGCTGTTCAGAAAGAACCAGTAAGGTACCTAGAAAGAATATTTTAAACCTAAAATCATGGTCCAAAGTAGGCTCTTGAATACCTCATTCATTGTTACTATGTTCAGGTACTACAAAATTCTACCCATCCCTGGGAAGAATCGCTATGGACAGAATACTTCTGGGCTCATATGTTATACTTGGGACCAGTAGCACTTCCATGCTGTTTCATACCCTGAACTATAGCTGTTTGAGACCAGAACCACACTGGGACAGGGCTTAACCCTATATGGCCATGAAGGGCCCAGTGCTAATATAAATGTAAAACCTAATGATACTGAAACTAGGAACAGATGATGGTTGCTGTAATGAAAATCTGAGAGCTATGTTTCCTCTGACCCCAGAACTATTCCAGAGATGCTGTCTACAGGCAGGCCTACCAATGGGTATCCTCAAACTCTTCTCAACATTTACTTTCATGTAGCCCACACTAAGTTACAGAGCAAAGTATTACACTTACCACCGTGTTCTACCTCAGGTGAGTACAGTTTTGCACTGAACAATACACTTCACACATTGGCAGAGCATCGACAGAGACAGGTCATTGGCCACTATGCTGAAGCTGAGTGGATTTGCACCTGAGTCTCATGGCGGCAAGCACCTACAGAGTCTTAAGAATGCACAAGGACAATATATCACATACCACAGGGGACCATAATGCAGGCTAACACAAAAGTCTATCCCACTGTGGTACAAGTCTTTTCTTCATGTTGGGGCAGTTGCAGAACTTGATCAGGGAGTAGTCTGGCAGAGGCTGCAGTATCCATGATTAAGAGGTGAATATAGTTTCTTGGCCATCAAGGCTGATATTAAGCTACACAACCTGAATCTTGAAGGCAGTACATTAGAATTAGGTACACCTAAGTACTGGTTCTGCCACAATCGAACTCAATGCTGGGCAGAGCCCCATGGGAGACAGTGCTGAGTCAGTATTTAAAAATGGGAAAGTTCCCTGCATGGATCTACAGGATCTTCAGAGGAGGGTGAATGAAAGTTCCAAGGCCTGTTTAAAGGCTGGAAGTAATGCAAGGTAGGATGAAACCAATGTCTATTCTACCACTGGCCACATTTTTGCCCACCACTAGGGTTAGTCAGCAGCTCCATTTATTAGTTCTGGAATGCATACAAGATCTTCAAAGTCTACTGATCAGATTTCAGTGTGTCTGTCAGTGAATTTTAAGGCGAGGATTTCCTGGTTTGTGCTCCAGAGGGCAGTCTGGCTCTCCATTCTGCTATCTTTGGTTGACATAGTAGAGTTCGAGCTGCTCTCTTTTATACAGAATAATTCTCTCTCCATCCTGTAAGCAGGAATTTTCTTCACTTGGGACTTCTGGGGGTTAGGGAAAGGTAATACTGGCAGGTACACTCTCCTTTTAGCCTTCTACAATATGGCTTTTTAATTTTGTTACTTCAAAGCAGAAAGTGTGATTTCTCACATACTTTTTCTAGTTTCTGTGACAACAATTTGGTGTATTGACCAAGTTGAAAATGTGTCTTTGGGAAGATGTTCATCTGTAGATCTTAGCTGCTGTCTCGCTCTGCATCTCCTATTTGATTGATTTGATTAGTCTTGGATGTCTGAGCCACAGGCACTACATTGCTTTAATCACTGTTAAGAAACATGCGTAGTAAAGCATTTTCAATGAAAGGTCTGTGAGTGTTTCTTCTTCCAGAATAGTCTTAGGTGCTTTTATTGTTTAAAAATATCAACTTTGGATCTGCTTGGCCATCCCTCGGTCCAGTTCATTCACTTATGAGATGTGTTCCTGGGGGAGAATCATGTTAGTGTTGGGGCTAAAGAAAACTGACCCAAATGCACAGAATGAAAGACATGCCAGGGTTCAGGAAACTCATCTCTCTTACAAGTAATAGCTTTCAAATAACTATGGCTAAATGCAAGTCTAGAAATCTGAAGCAAACAACCAAAATCTTGGAATTCTAAATTTAGTTTTAATATGAGTGAAGCAAATCTCAGGAAACCAAATAACATAACAGACATTTGTCAAGTGAAAACACAAACCAATCCAACCAGCCTCTATATGACAGTAGTTTTCTTGCTGTTTTCGAATTAAGCATAATTCAAGCATAGCTTTAAACCATCAAGCTTATACATATTTCATTTAACATATGAAAGACTGTGATTTCTTAGAGCGGAGGGAGCTTTCCTAGGACTACTGTCCTTTTTTCTGACTGAGGAGAAGGGGGCTCATAGCAGATCTACTTGGGCCACATACAACCACAGCTTTCAAGTATTTGTGACCAAGAGAATCATATGAAAACTAGTTTCTTCCCTGTAGGAGAGTTTGTTCAGAAGTTATTACTTCTAAGGTAGAGATTATCCAATTTCTTGAGATCTCCAGTAGAGAAGTATGGATGGACCCAAATAAGATCTGCAGTTGTGCAAACTGAGGAGGAGGGTGGCTGGAGGTGGAAGGGGGCTGCAAGTTAACCCACTTCATTATCTTCTTTGACATTTTGAGTAAACATATCAATCGTATCTCAGAAGGAGTTTAGTGCCAACATTCTGAAACACATCTGGTTATGATTCCCAGGGGAGATTAGGGTATGCTGTGTCATTATCCTGTCAAGAACTCAAAGACCTCTTCCTGCATCGGAGGCTGAGGTCTGTCTTTATTTGTCCATTTTTTTCTGACCCCCACGTGCAATTGGCATGCAGTTGTCAGAATAGCAAGCCATCATCACAGAGTCCTTCTTTGGAGGCTGATTTCTAAAATTTGGACAGGTAGATCCTCCCCATAAAACACAAGTTAACTTTGGGATTTAATAATACACTACCAGTTAGTTTATTCTTTGGGAAAGGTGTTATTGTTTCCATCACCTACCCCGTTTGTGAACTGTAGATCGTATACCTATTTTGGTTGACTTCTTGCATCTTCTTCATCAGCAATATATCAGCAGCACACTCACAATACACTGAGGGAAATAATGTGGACAGTAAATAAAAAGGATGCAAATTAACAAATGCTGTCTATTACATCTTAGACCCAAATCATCATGAAGTTATCAAGCCAAATCGTCTCATTTAAACTGGGCCCAGTTGAGGACCACTGAGTAATAAACAGAAAGAATATGTGGGTCATTATTCAATGTGGTTTCCTGTGAAAAATTAGAGCCACTACAAAGGTGGACAGTGTTGGGCACACAGAGACACACGCTGCTCTCATTATGAAATGTGCCCAGGCTGGTGAGTGAAATTTATAAAAATAGAATAGCTGATTGGGAAGCCTGTGGTTTTGAGTGAATATATAAGGAGCAGAATGGAGTTCTGAATGAATGTATACTATTGACATGGAATTGGCTGTTTCAAGGATCCCAATGCCTCAGACTCATGGGAATGGCAAAGCCTTCCCCTGGACTGTGTGAGGATGCTGTGACGGTGCTCAGAAAATGTCAACCTGGGCTCCTTCCAGAATGTTCACAGCCTGAGACTCTGCACCTCTACAAAGATACCCCCCCCACACACACACACTGAAACTGGCTAAATCTGCCTGCTCCTTAAGATGTGTATAATGACCTTGCCTCCTAGTTAAGCCATATACAGTTAGCGTGCCTCCTCCGTTCAGACTTTCAAAATAAATATACTGAGTTTTTACACTGGTGCCCACTTCCATCAGAATGGACAGCTCCCTCAATGTGAGTTTTCTCTGCATGTGTGCTTTTGTGTTTGCCTTTTCTTCTTTCTCTCATTGCCCTGGTCATGTTTCCAGGACCCAGCCATGTGGTAGAAGCCTGAAGCTTTTCCCCTTTGATCACTGAATGGAACAAATACTACTTGTGCAATTTAGATTTTTCCAAATTGTTGTTGTCATTTTGGTTTGTTTTTATTGTTTTATTTTGGACAGGGTCTGTTGACTAGCCTGCAACTCTCCATGTGGAAGAGGCTAGATTGGAACTCACAGAGACCCAGTTGCTTCTGCCTTTTGACTATTTGGATTAAAGACATGTGCCACCATTCTTAGAAACACATATTTTAGTTTGCATGCACACATTGTGTGTGTGTGTGTGTGTGCTTGAGTATATGCAGGTGCACTACATTCTTACAGTGAGAGAGCCTGGCCAAATAAACCTGTCCAACTCCATGACAGGCTTCACTTTCTTGCTAGACAGAACAGGCCTAAGAGTTATAGGAAAAACTACAGAAAAAGGACAACCAATCAGAAACAGCCAAGACATCTGGCCTGAGGAAGATAAGGTTGCTTAACTACTGGTTTGAAAAGCACCTAAGTCCTGACCAGAGTCAGGTCGCATCCATAGGCACCAGCCAATCCCAATCGAGATCATGTAGCCACAGCAGGAATTCTCCCTTCTGGCTTTGAAAGCGACCTTCAAGCCCTCCTTGGGTTTGCTGCCATGTTGTAAAAGTGGTAACCCTAGCATGCTGGACTTCTGCAGAAGTCTGTTGCTTGCATGTTACCAAAGTCTGGGGTTGTTCTTTCAGCATATTGCAGAACCTAACTGCAGGAGCCCATAGAAGTCAGAAATGGGTATTGGATCTCTTGGAACTCGAGTCCTAATTAGTTTTAAGTTGCCTTATGGGTTCAGGGGACTGAACTTAGACCCTCTGCAAGAGTGATCAGTGCTTTTAACTTCTGAGCCATTGTTCCAGCTCCTGTAGTTTACCTCAGTCAACTTATTTTTTGCTAGTTTCTTTCCCACTCTAGAGTTCAGAGGGAAGCTATTAGTTTTAGACATAATGCTTCATCTTTAGTTTCTCTCCTAGTAGAAAAATTGCAGAGGTCCCATAAAGAGAAAACATAATTTTCGTGTTAATTTAGTTTTATTCCAAATTTAATTTCTAGAAGAACCTCGATAGCTTACTAGTCAAAAGTTTACATTGATAACTAAAACAATTATTTAGTTTTATTAAAAATATATTTAAAAATCACATTCTCTTCTATACTATGAGTAGTTATGTATGATTCAAATAGATCTGAAAGTTCTTGGTACATTATACCCCCTCTGTGAAAACCAATTATCAGTGGCCTTATGGCATATAAGATGAGAAGTAATGAAAAGTCTTACAGAGGGCCTAAGAGCCTTCAATGTATGGTCATTTTATGAGAAAAATATATGAAAATGTGATTTAAAAAATTAGTTCAGAAACTAATTGTAGACATCATCAGCTATCACATGGCTGTAGTCATGAAAAGTCTAGTCAGGTCTTTGCAATGGGTCTTTTTCTCTCTTTTTCATTAATATATTTATTTGCTTGACACAGTCCTCCCTCCTCTCCTCCCAGTGCCCCCTCACACTCCCCTCCCCCATTCTTCCTTCTCCTAAGAAAAGTGGGAAGTCCCCATGGGTACCAGCCTTGGTACATTAAGTCAATGCAGGACTAGGCTCATCCTCTCCCACTGAAGCCAGACAAGGCAGCCCAGTTAGATGAACAGGATCCAAAGACAGTTTTGTGGGGACCCACATGAAGACCAACAAGGTGCACATCTGCTACATATGTGCAGGGTTCCGAGGACCAGTCCATGCGCTCTTTGGTCAGTGGTTCAGTCTCTGTGAGCCCCCATGGGGCCAGGCTAGTTGACTCTATAGGCCTTTGACATTAATAGTGACAGAGACTGGTTCTCTCCCCTGGGATGGGTCTCACGTAGCAGTAGTCTTCAGTTGGCCATTCCCTCAATCTTTCCTCCGTTTCTGTCCCTGCACATCTTGTAGGCAGGACAAATGTTGCGTAGACAGTTTTGTGGGTGGCTTGTGGTCCTTATCCCCCCTGTAGTCTGGCAGGACCTCCAATGGAGACAATGCGTCATTTTTAAATTGGCAGAAATAAACAGGCAGAAGCTGAAAGATGGAGAACGGAGACCGCAGTTTTCTCTCTTGAGAGCCTGCTCCCCAGACTCAAGGACTTGCTCAGGGGCTGCAGTCACTGCAGCTGTCCCCTCTTTCCAACACCTGGCAAGTTCACCTGCCTCCCAAGCGGAAAGAAGGATTTCCGTGTCCTCATTCAAAGTCAGTGTCTTACAGGGAAGACATGTGGCTGCACGGAGGAAGAAATCAAACCTGTTTCTGAGTAAGGTGCAAACACAATACCTGGCTAAGTACATGAGCTACAAGTAGGCTTTATGATTTATATTACACCAGCAACCAAAAATAAAGTTAATCTCTGGAAGATGAAAGCATATGAGGAACACATATTCTCTCTCCACGGAAACTGCGAAAACAGGTCCAGGGAACTTGATTTTTGGATGGCAAAGTTGCTTTTCACAGTTTAGCCATCACTCTGAAACGTCTTTGTACTTTTACCAAAAAGAAAAATAATAAAGTCTGCTGTACCAGTTAAAAGGCTAATGGTGATGTGAGGATCTTTTGAAGCCCTCGAAGCAGGAGCAGAAACTATGAGGCAGTTGCCTGCCTCCCTGGACCTTACCCGGATCTTCTGCTTCTGAAAAGCTGGAGAAAAGGGAAAGGCACCAAACGTCGCTGGGAAAAATCTCACCCTGCCAAGGACTCCGCGGGGCTCAGCTCACAGGCCAAAGTGTGGCTGAAACTAACCAAACGTATCTGTTCCAAATAGCATTTGCCAACAGGTTCTCTAAGATTTTATGGACTAAAACAGATTTTTAAAATACATTTTTGTGGGGGCTAGAGAGATAGCACAGCAGTTAAGAGCACCATCTGTTCTTCTAAAGGACAAGAGAATTCAACTTCCGCTGCCCACGTGGCAGCTCAAAACTGTAAGTCCCGTTCCAGGGCATCTGACAGCCTAACAGAGACATACATTCTGGCAAAACACCAGTGCACATGAAATAAAAATAAAGAAATTATTAAAATATACATTTTGTGAATTTAGAGGGAAAGCAGTTATTTTATTAAATACAACCCTGGGAAGTGTAAGTAAAAATCATGCTTGACTAGCTTATCTGTGGTTATATTTTATACAGCATAGGCAGTTGTGTGTCAATGGATTCAGAGACGTAAAATGTTTGGATGCAGTAAAGCAAATCCCTGATAAAACTGGTTTATATGTACAAATGCCTAAATGCCCTAATTTCCCTGGCCTTCAGAATGCACTTTAAAATAAAATAAAATAAAATAACATAAATCTTTCTCTCTCTTTTAACTGTGTTGTTGTCCCTTTGAAAGAGAATGGTGAAAGCACTAGAATGAACACTAGATGCCCAAGACCTCTAAGGCAGAAATCACAAATGACACGGATAAGAACAAAAAGGTTGTAAACAACAAAAAGTTAGTTTCAATTGATTTTATGTGTATGAGTGTTTTGTGTACATGTGTATCTGAGCACCGTGTGTCTGTCCAGAGAAGCCAAAGAGGGCAACAGAGGACTGTGATTCACAATGTGGGGCTGGGAATCAAAACTGGACCTTCCAGAAGAGCAGCCAGTGCTCCTAACCACTGAGCCTTCTCTCACCCAGTGCTTCACAACCTTCCTGATGCTGTGACCCTGTTTTTCATGTTGTGCTGACACTCAGCCATAAAATCATTTTCCTTGCTACTTCGTAACTGTAATTTTGCCACTGCTATGAATAGTAATGCAAATATTTGATATGTAAGATAGCTAATATGTGACCCCTGTGAAAGGGTGGTTCACCCCCAAAAGGATAGTGACTCACAGGTTAAGAAACACTGCCTTAGCCCCAGACAATGAAACTTTTGACCAGAAATTTTAGAGACTGTAATTGCTCATTGCTGAGAAGAAATAGCTGGGGAAGCATGTTTTTTTAGTGGCTAGATTTAAAACAGGTCAAAGTGAGAAGAGCTCTGGCTTGTATTTGTCTCAACTGGACAAAAAAAAAAAGATAATAAACAAGTCGTACAAGCATTGTGTATACCTAAGAGATTCCTATCTCTCTTCCCTGCCCTTCTTGTTTCTTTCCCCAGACCTCCCATCAGTCTCCTTCCACTCCCTCCTTCGGCCAATATTGAGCATCTAGTATGGATCCTGCATAGTAATAATAAGTCTTTGGTTAAGAAAGATTTTATGAGAGCATCATGTGACCTCTTCTGTATGAAACAGCTCATGCTGCTCACTTATTTCTTTGGAGCCCCTTTCACAAAGGCTGCTTTGGGGAACCTCAGACTTACCTGTACTTTGCAACTTCTAGAAGAATCAAGTTTTGGGATATAGAATCTTCCAGAAGTCCATTAGTTCAGAATGTCAGGGAAGCTAACAGAATAGCTTTTTAATTTCTTCTTCTTTTTCTTTTTTTTTTTTTCTTGTTTCACTGATAGCACTTGGGAAAGATTAAGTCCACTTGGCAGGCTTTTCTCCCCAAATTGCTACTCTGTTCTTTCATTTCATGATCAAAGAAAGATGCTATTGACTAAGTGGAGTGCCAAGTCAGGTGGCAGGAGTCTCTGGTTCTATTTTTAGCACTTACTGATGAGAAACTTTGAATAAGCTGCTAAACTGTTCTATATTGCAGCTCTGCTTCTTCAGCCTCCCGGGACCACTTATGTTGCCTGTTGTATTACTCAAAGTTCTCCAGGGAACAAGAAAGAATGAGATGGAGGGGAAGCAAAGGAGAGAGGGGAGAGGGCAAGAGGAAATGGCGAGAGGGGTAGGAGGGAAAGAGGAAAAGGGAGAGAAGAGAAGGGGAAAGGAAGGAAGAAGGCAGAAAGAAGAAGAGAAAAAAGAGATCTATTCAAGGGTAGCTATCATGCAATGATGTTGGCTGATAGGTCCGTCCTTCATTCCTGTTCCATGTCACACACACACACCACCATACCACCCCTACCCTGCTCATATGCTGTCTGCAAGCCAATCATGAAAATGAGGAATGTGACTCATTTCACATTCCATGGTCAAGGAAGAGAAGCAAGGAAGTCTATGGTGTAACTTAAGGCCCAAGTCTGAAGGCTTGAGAACAAAGAAATGTTTGAAGGCAATGGGAGAAGATGGGAGAAAGAGAGAGAGAGAGAGAGAGAGAGAGAGAGAGAGAGAGAGAGAGAGAGAGAGAGAGAGAATAAGCTAGCAGATTAGCAGAATTCCCTTTCTTGGGCTTTTTGTTTTGTCTGGACCATCAGTGAATTGGCTGCTATGTAACCTCCATTTATGAGAGGGGAAGTGTGAAACATGTCTCTGTGATTCAAGTGAGCTGTCTTTTGGGAATACCCTCACAGACTCACCCATAAATTATGTGTGACATAGATACCCTCTCTTTCAGTCAAAATTGACAGATAAAACAGTCCATCATCAGGTTTTATTTTAAGAAGAAATGTTGCTCTCATATCTTGAGAGTCCCTTGGCTTAGGTTAGACCTGAAACAGCTGTGTCATGAAGTCAGGTGGAACACTCCACTCTGTCCTCAAGGAGTGACTGCAAAGGGCTCAGGGAAGCAAATGCACACTAAGGATACCCAAGAATGAAGCAGTGGAGGGTATCGAGGGGAGAGCAAGAGGAATGAAAGAGGTGATGGGTGGGGGTAATAATAAACATGAGAGAAGAGAGTGGCTAATGTTAACAGAGGCTGTCAAACAGAGGGCTGGAATTGACCTCATAAAAGGAGGTTGAGAGAGGGTGGAGAGATGGCTCAGCAGTTAGGAGCACTGGCTTCTCTTTCAGAGGTCATGGGTTCAATTCTCAGCACGTATCTATAACTCTGGTTCCAGCGGCTTCAACACTTTGGTTAGTGTTGTCACCACAAATGAAGGTATTACACAGGCAAACTTGCCTACATACAGAAAATGAATAAATTAAACATTTTTTAAGAAAAGGAGATTGACTAAAAAAAGAAGGAAAAGAAAAGTTGTAAGAACTAAGACTTTCAATCACGAGGGTCTTGTTAGCTTTCTACTTCTAGACAAGAATTTGAAAAAGTCAATAAACATCTTTAGAAGTAATATGCACACATTAAGAATAACTGTGCTGGGCTGGCAAGATGGCTCAGCAGGTAAAGGCACATAGTATTGCCAAGCCTGGTGATCTAAGTTCGGTTCTCAAGATGGTAGAGAAGGACTCCTGCAAGCTGTTCTCTGACCGTGTGGCACCCATGCACCTCTCTACACCTGCAAACACACCAAACAAATGACCAAAATGTAATACAAAGATTAAGAACAGAGTAACTTCACCACATTTTCTCTTAGTGAAAACTGCTCAGTTTAATCCTCTGAGTTGCCTCAACTGTTGCTGTTTTTCCTAACTTACTTTTAATGGCCTCTAAGGCCTCTATTTTCCATCATATCTCGCCATCTAGTGGCTGATTATGGTATAAATCAAAACTTATACCCAAATTTCTTCTACTTGGTTACAGACCTGAAGCATTCATCTTTGTGGGGATTCTATTTATTTTTGTTACATGCTGACTTCCACCAAAGAGGATATTTCGTGGCTGAACATTGTAGTTGAAGTTTCAGATCATGACAGGGCTGGGCAAGTTTCAAAGAGTGAAACCAGACAGAATTATAAATTTTCAAGCACTACTTTTCTCAACATTAAAAAAATAATCACTGCTCCTGGCATTTCCTTCCACCCGAAGTTCTCGTGAATTGAAATCAAGCAGTTGTTCTCCTGTCTAGTCATTCTGGCTGGTTTATTTTATTACAGTCTACTAAAAGCAACCTAACTTTCATTGAACTATGTCAAGTGGTATAGCTATTTTCCCATACTTTCACAGCATCCCTTTTTCATTTGTATTCCTTGTTTGATATTTTCTTATCACTAAAAATCATCTGCAGTTCAACATGAGGCATGACCACACTCATTATTAAATTAGCTTACAATTTAAATGACATTCTAGAGACTTCCATTGTTTGCTCTACCTAGAATCCATCTCCCTTTGGGATAGTTTAATGCAATGGTGGTACTGCAGGGAAAGCCTATATAAATGAAAGCCCACCTTTAGTATTCAGCTTATACTGAATATGCTGAATAAGCAAACAAATGGACGAGGAAGCCTTTCTACTGGTTGACTTAGAGGACAATCTTAGAAGAACACAGAGTGTTCTGAAACTTCATTTGACAGAATGTTGGGTGCACAGGAACTGGATTCAGTTGAGTGGTTCAGAACAGGATTTTCACTCTTGTCCCTGCACTTGGTGGCTGTACTACCTCGTCAATATTATCTAACTTCCTTACATTTCAGCCCCTTTATCTACCAAGAAAAGGCAAAAGTTATCCTCTCCCTGTGAGGAAATAGTGAGAATTAAGGCAAACAATCTGCAAGCAACTAAGCCATTGTTGGTGTCTGAGCCATACCAAACCATAACTAGAAGCTGTTACAACGACAATGGCTGAGCAGAGGTCCCAGGTTCAATTCCCAACACCGACATGGCAGCTCACATCTGTCTCCAGTTCAAGGGCTTACGACACCTTACATAGAAATACATGCAGGCAATATGCCAATGAATATTAAAAACAAGATAATGACTGGCTGGAAATCTAGGCTTTGCCCTTAATTTCTAATTCTGCCTGTGGCCTGAATCCTTGTATACAATGAGAACCTCCCAGGACCGGTCTCTGCAGCAAACACTACAGTCTGGAGGATAATAGCAATCAGAGGCCAGTGGTATTTCCTTCTGACAGGAGGGACATCTGGAAAGAGAGGAGCCTAAAGTCTTGGGCCTTACTTATTCAAATGCTGTGGGGAATACACTAAGCCAGCACAGTGCAGGAGGGAGGAGAGGAGTTAGCTACCATATGTGTCCTCAAAACGTGTGAAACTGGGACTTGTGTGAAACTATGAGCCACCTGCTTTCTGAAGAACTCCTCTCTGAACTATTCCATGGTGACTAAGCGTGCATTTAGGAATGTTATCGGACTTCACAGTCCTGAAAAGAAGCAGGTCCCTTAAGCACAGACATGTTTGTTTGAGTGGCCCTAAAGCTGTCCTCATTCAAACAACCATATCTGTGACTGGGATGTAAAATGAGTAAATGAATAAATTTAATAAATTTAAAAAATTGAGTAAATGAATAAAATAAATTTAATAAAGTAAATTGAATGAAATTATAAAAATGAGTAGATAAATAAATTTAATAAATTAAAAAAAAAGAATGGCCGCATAGACTCATATATATGAATGCTTAATCACCAGGGAATGGAACTGTTAGAGAAGGATTAGAAGGTGTGGCCTTTGGGGAGGAGCTGTGTTACTATGGGCTGATTTTGAGGTTTCAAAAGTCCATGCCAGGCCCAGTGTCTCTTTCTCTGCCTGAGGCTCTGTGTATAAGGCTGTCAGTTAATGATCTAGCCTGCTTTCTAAGATGTACATTAATGTGGTTAGTAATGCCATTCATAGAAGAACTAGGCAAATAGGAGTGGAAATTAAGCCTGTCTGCTTCTCACCTTGATTATGGATTAACCCTCTGAAACTATAAGCAACCCACCAATTAATTTTTAATAAAAGTTGTGTTGGTCAATAGAACAGGGAATAAGACTATTGGCATTCTCCTATTCTTCCTAGCAAGCTATTCTCAGCAAGGCATGATAATCTGTATCTCATAAGCGTTAGTATATTATTTATTCTAAGAATGAATGAATCAATGTTCTCTCCATTCTGAATCTCAGACCTACAACTGCCTGGAAGAGACTATCAACCACACATGTAAAATGTTGCACAAAATTACTGCGTAAAGAAAAAAAAAGTACATGGTTTGCCTAGTTTCTCTATGAATGGCATTACTAACCATACTGGTGTGAATTTAAGAAACCTAGTTTTCGTCTTCCTTCCTTCTATCCCATCTTTAACTGTATTGTGAATGTATTTATCTTTCTCTATCTCTTTTATGAGACTTTCTCAAACTCCAACAATAGACTTTAAGAGTCTTTGCCCATATTTATTATGATTCTTCAATTCATTAGGATGAATAACAGTGCTCTGGAAAAGGAAAACATGCATGCATATGGTCCATGCTAAGGCAAAAAGACAGTTATTATCATGAGCAGAGGGAAATGATGGAGGAGAGGAGACGTGAATTCTGATTCTACTGCTGTTTAGAAAACCTACTTTGGCCATTTATTTTAGTAGCAGAGCTGAATGAGATGTCATCATTTTAAGACACCTGCAGACTTTAAGCAGTGGCAAATTGAGAAAGATCAAGGATTCGGAGATACAATTATTGATTTTTTTGTATTTTTATTTTTATTAATTGCAGTTTATTCACTTTGTATCCTCCCTGTAGCTCCCAATCTCCTCCCTTCCCAATCTCACCCTCCCTCCACTTTCCCCACCCATGCCCCTCTTCAAGTCTGCTGACAGGGGAGTTCTTCCTCTCCTTCCTCTGATCCTAGTCTATCAGGTCTCATCAGGACTAGATGCATTGTCTTCCTCTGTGGCCTGGTATGGCTGCTCCCCCCTCAGGGGGAGGTGATCAAAGAGCAGACCAATCAGGTCATGTCAGAGACAGTTCCTGTTCCCATTACTATGGAGCCCATTTAGACACTGAACTACCATGGGCTACATCTGTGCAGGAGTTCTAGGTTATCTCCACACATGATCCTTGGTTGGAGTATATGTCTCAGAGAAGACCCCTGTGCCCAGATGTTTTTTGGTTCTGTTGCTCTCCTTGTGGAGCTCCTGTCCTCTCCAGGTCTTACGATCTCCACCTTCTTTCATAAGATTCCCTGCACTCTGCTCAAACTTTGGCTATAAGTCTCAGCATCTGCTTTGATACCCTGCTGAATACAGTCCTTCAGAGGCCCTCTGTGGTAGGCTCCTGTCCTGTTCCCTGTGTTCTCCTTCTTCTGATGTCCATCCTCTTTGCCTTTCTGAACAGGGATTGAACATTTTAGCCAGAGTCCTCCTTCTTGATTAGTTTCTTTAGGTGTACAGATTTTAGAAGGTTTATCTTATATTATATATCTAATATTCACTTATGAGTGAGTATATACTGTGTGTGTCTTTCTGCTTCTGTGATACCTCACTCAGGATGATTTTTTCCAGTTCCCACCATTAGCCTGCAAATTCCATGATTGCCTTGTTTTTTATTGCTGAATAGTATTCCATTGTATAGATGTACCACAATTTCTGTATCCATTCCTCAACTGAGGGGCATCTGGGTTGTTTCCAGCTTCTGGCTATTATAAACGTGGTTGAGCAAATGTCCTTGTTGTGTACTTGAGCATCTTTTGAATATATGCCTAGGAGTGGGATAGCTGGATCTTGAGGAATCACTCTTCCTAATTGTCTGAGAAAGCACCAGACTGATTTCCAGAGTGATTGTACAAGTTTACATTCCCACTAGCAGTGAATTATTAATGATGGGAAAGAAAGCAACCAGACCTCAAATACTGACTTTTAACATGATCAAACCTCCATTATTGTTCACTTTTGTTTTTTGAAGCTATGAGTAGCCTTAGAGTGATAAGTGAGCTGGTCTAGTCAAAACTGGAAAATTTTATTTTGATGGTTATAGGAGGTAACTGATTTTTAAAACAGTCTTTTGAAATTTGAGTTGAAATTACCATGTGCATTCACATTTCCCCCAAATGATAAATGTTGACTAAGAAGACATTAGAGTGCACACTCTACACGCTTATATATAAACATGATTAAGGGTGCATACATAATTCGAAGTCATATGATAGTTGTTTCAAAGATATTTGTTGAATCACTCTAAGCAAATAAAAATTTGATTATTATTTTGCTATGTCAACTATTTAGCAAAACAGAGTCTAGTAACAAGGAGCCAGGGTCACTAAAATCTTCACATTCCTAACTGAGGTTGTATATGGTAAATTTATTGTAATTATACAAGCTATATGTATGTATATATAAAAATATACATATATATGTATACATATATACATACATTGTATATGCACATATATATACATGTATATGTGTATATATATGTATGTGTCTATATACATACATATACATATATACATATAGCATGTATAATTGCAACTTTGATGCTTTGTTCACTTAATGGATTAATTCCATTTTCCTGCTCTTTAGCTGTGGCTGCCTTTGTAACTTGTGCTGGTTAACAGAGTATGTCAGAAGTGATGTTGTACCAGTGTCAAGTATAGTCTTAAAACTGTACTTTTTCTGCTTCTGTTGTCTTCTGCCTCAACTGTAAAAGTGAATTTGGCCTAGGCCAAATTAGAACATATGCAGCACAGATAAGACTTTCCAGGAAACAATGCTCAAGTCAGCAAGTCCTCAGCTAATCCAGAGCTCCGTGCAAACCAACTGAGATGTATGAAGGGTGATCTCTGCGATCTGAACTTCTGAACTTGTTGTCCAGTACAGAGGTTCAAAAGAAATGGGAAACTGTTGTGATGGTTTGTGATGGAGTAGAATTCTAGGAATTCAGACAGACTTCAAGCCAAACTGAATCAGAAGAAACAAAGGTCATCATACATTTGTAAACAGAAGATAAAATTATTTTAGATGTGTATCCAGAGCACTCAATTTTCAAAAGTAAGAAATAAAGGAAGAAAGAAAGGACAATACTGCTAGACATAAAGAGACAGAAGAACAGATAATGGGGTCAATGCAATAATAAGGTGACTTCACTAATAGATTCTATCAGGTCATCAAGAACTGCTTTGTCCCAAATAAACAAAGACATTTCAGAATTAAATTACACTATAGATCAAATAACTTTAGCAGACAGGTACAAAAACTTCGGCTCAACAACTTCCAAATGTATATTCTCTCTATAAGCTCCTAGAATGTTCACATAAAATAGACTTTATGCGAGAAGGCAAAACATGTTTTAACAAAAAACATGTTTTTAAAAAATTTATATTCACTTGGATGGTGATGAAATGACAGCAGCAATCAACAGAAGCTGTGCAAAAACAAAGAAATCAAAACAATCTGCTTTTGAGCAATCAGTGGACTGTTGGAGAAATCTGGGTGGTGTATCAAGGACTCTCTAGATTCAAATGAATGTGAAAACACAGCAGGAAACTGTAGGGGACAGACAGGGTAATTTTTAGCCACAGTGTCTACATTAAAAATCAGAGAAATCAGATAGATAATTTAAGGATTCATTTAAAAGCCTTAGAAAAATGAGAATAAGCCAGCTCCACAATTAGTAGGAGGAAATAAATAATAAACCTCAGAGGTAATATTTAAAGAGATGAAGTGATGTATTTGGTGTCATGTTGGTAAAGAGCAAAGTTAAAGTTCCAACCGTTCATCTCAATTGTTTCTTTAATTACATTTTTTATTTTTTTAATTAATTGCATTTTTTTGCTTTGTATCCCAGCTGTAACCTACTCCCTCATTCCCTCACAATCCCATTGTCCTTCCCTCATCTCCTCCCATGCCCCTCTCCATGGGGAGATCCTCTTCCCCTCCATCTGACCCTAGCTTATCAGGTCTCATCAGGACTGGCTGCAATGTCCTCCTCTGTGGCCTGGCAAGGCTGCTTCTCTCTCGGGGAGGAAGGGGGGCAAGATCCAGCCACTGAGTTCATGTGAGAGATGGTTCCTGTTCCCCTTACTAGGACACCCACTTGGATACTGAGCTGCCATGGTCTACATTTGAGCAGGGGTTCTAGGTTATCTCCATGAATGGTCCTTGATTGGAGTATCAGTCTCAGAAAAGATTCCTGTGCCTTTTCTGTTGCTTTTTGGTTCTGTTGCTCTCCTTGTAGAGTTCCTGTCCTCTCCACATCTTACTCCTCTTTCTTTCATATGATTCCCTGCACTCTGCCCAAAATTTGGTTATGAGTCTCAGCATCTGTTTTGCTATCCTGCTGGGTAGAGGCCCTCTGTAGTAGGCTCCTGTCCTGTTTCCTGTTTTTTCCTTCTTCTATTGTCCATCCCATTTGTCTTTCTGAGTGAGGATTGATCATCTTACCCTGGGTCCTTGTTTACGTTCATTAGGTGTACAGATTTTAGTATGTTTATCCTATATTATAGGTCTAGTATCCACTTATAAGTGAGTATATACTTTGCGTGTCTTTCTGCTTCAACTGTTAATTCAAGATCTAGAGTAACCTTAGAGACTACTGATAAGAATGCTTGTTTCACAACAAAGAAAGTTCCAGGAATCAGAAGAATCCCTGATGATTTTATGAGGCTTTCAAATAAATAACACCAATGTTTCTAAAACTATTCTATAAAACATAAAGAAAAGCAATGCTTCCAGATTCATTCTACCAGGACATATGCCAAAACTGAATACAAGTACAATTAATTAACAATACTGTTGTTTAATATAATATCATGGATGAGCCTAGATGCAAATTTATTCAGCAAAATACTTGCAAAATGAACTCAGAAGCACATTTGAAAGATCATACCTATTGACCAACTTTGTTTTATTCCATAGATGCAAAAAATATAATGCAAACTTAAATATAAACAGGCCTGTGAATAGCTTCAAGAAGAAAAAATCATTTGATATCCTCAATATAGTGATATCTCATTTGTGTATGTGTGTGTGTAAGACGCTATAGTGAGATCCTTTTCTTTGTATTTTAGCCAGAAAACTAAGTAACAATAAATTCATAAAATACATTACCAAAAAAAATAAAATACCTAGGAATAAAATCTAATGAAGTTGCTTAAAGATTTTTATAGTGAGAATCACAGAACTAAAGAGTGCAACAGACATTGAATATATGAAGCAATCTTGAACTTGAAAAACAATGACAGTTACTCAGTACTTGATTTGTAAGTAGACTCTAATGGAAAAACAATGCAACATCATATGCAACTGGCATATGAACAGATATGTGGATCAATGGCATCAAACAGAAGTCCAGAAGTAAATATATGAAGCTATAGACACCTGGTTCCCAACAAAGGTATCAAAAACATACATTATAGTAAAGACAGCCTCTTTAACAAATGATATTGGAGCCAACCAGGTATGGTGGTACATTCCTATCATCTCAGAACTTGAGAGGCAGAGGAAAAAAGATCATAAATTTAATGCCAGCCTGGACTACAAAGAGTTTCATTCTAGCTTATGCTATATTGTGAGATCCAGTCTCAATCAATCAATCATCAATCAAATGGTGCTGGGAAGCTTGGAGGCCACATGTAGACTCTTGAACCCCAACTCTTACTCTGTATAGAAGAAACTCAGTTAACAAATGAGTAAGGTACTAGTAGCACATGTACTAAATGCTGCAGGTATTCAGGAGCTGAGCATCAAAGCCCCAGATTCACATCCCATTGCAAAGCAGGTTTCACTCTCTAGAATGTTAAAGTAAGAGACAGCAATCTTCTACCATTGAGGTTGTGGAAGGCAAATTTGTTGCTTTGGTTTTATATGACATAAATCCATTATAAATTGCCTTAGGCCCCAAGGGGAATACCCTGGTTTATTTAATTGGGATGTCTCAGCATGGCTGAATCCAGGTAGTCACACAATGTCTTCAAGAGCAGTATCTGCTCCAACAGCCTGTTTTTCTGTTTTGGCCTCATTCTGGGGCTGGCTGTCTCCAAGAGGAAGCAATGTGGCTTCCAGAAGTTCCAGGATTATATCCTCTCTGATTAACAACCCCAGAGAAAAGAGAGTTGTTATTTTGCAAACATTCCAGAAATATTCTTAGGATTAGCTCTATTTCATTTGGCGTGAGACACATGAACATACTGAGACTATCCCTGTGGCTTAAAGATGAGATGCTTTCAATGACTGCCTCTGTGACCAATGAAAATTCACATCTACTGCTTGAATCAAAACTGGAGTCAGCCACACTGGAAGAATGTGAAATAATATTGCGTGTATGTGATAGCATCCCCAAAAATGAAATAGGACAGCAGGAAACAAAAGACAAGGGAACCTATGTTGTACAGATAAAATTCATTGAATTCCTGTGATTCACGATGTCCTGTAAAAGATGCTTAAAGTTTTTGTAACTGGAAAAAAAGGTAGGAGTGCCTGTGTTGTAATAATTTGTCTCACCTTCACCATCCTTTGAATGAGCAGAGCATCAACCATGTAGAAGGAAGATCCTGACATACCAGACAAAATTATCTGCTATGACCAGCTCAGAACAGAAGGGAAGTGTAGCTAGAACCTGATCTGAAACCAGAATGAGCATGAGTTGCAGGACTGGTTAAGTTTCAGAGCCTATTCTGGAGGTTCAAGCCTGGAGCGGCTACTGGGAAAACATTGACCTTTGATAATACTCCAAAAAAATTGCAACAAATACCAAGAGGCCTCTTGATATTGATGGCAAAGAATAACTCACTCTGAAGCTAAGTGCGTGATTTGCTTTTTTGAACACTGCTGCTTGCTTAGGAGTTTATGTATCCTCTATTCCAATAATCTTCTCCAGGTCCCAGGCTTTGACTACCTTGTTGTCTTGCAATGACTCTCTATGTTAAATGTTTTGACATATTGTCTTTCTTGGGTTAATCTTTACATTTTAATATGTCTCTTTGCTACAATGCATACTAACTGAATCTAAACTGAAATTTATAGTTTTTTCACACAGTAGAATGAAAAATAGGTAGCCCTCCCCTCATTACCATCAGTCATCTCTTTTTTACAGTAGCTAAAATGCCACCATCAAGTAGTAAGTTAGGGGCTGTTCTCAGAAAAGGGTGACCAGAAAAAAGGGAGATGCTGTCCCAAACTGGGTCCAGGTAGTACAAGTGCCCTGCCAGAGTTAAGGACAGTAGGCAACTCTGATGGAGAATTTAATAAGTTATCAGAATAATTATCTATGATATCACTGAGCTCTGATGACCAAGCAAAGTGAGTTCTTGGAGTGAGTGGAATTCTTCATTTCCCAAATTAATGCACTTTGCCAAGATGCAGGAGACACAGGAGCCTACCACAGCAGTGGTAGAAAGACTCTAACCAGCAGTGTATCAAAGCAGATGCTGAGACTTATGGCCAACCATTGGGCAGAGTGCAGGGAATCTTAAGAAAGAAGTGGGAAATAGTAAGACCTGGAGAAGACAGGAGCTCCACAAGGAGAGCAACAGAATCAAAAAATCTAAGCACAGGTGTCTTTTCTGAGACATATACTCCAACCAAGGACCATTCATGGTGATAACCTAGAACCCCTGCACAGATGTAGCCCATGGCAGCTCAGTGTCCAAGTGGTTGTCCTAGTAAGGGGAACAGGGACTGTCTCTGACATGAACTCAGTGGCTGGTTCTTTGATCACCTCCCCATGAGGGAGGAGCAACCTTGCCAGGCCACAGAGGAGGACATTGCAGCCAGTCCTGATGAGACCTGATAAGCTAGGATCAGATTGAAGGGGAAGAGAACATCCCCTATCAGTGGACTTGGAGAGGGCCATGGGTGGAGTTGAGGGAGGGAGGGTGGAATTGAGAGGGAATGAGGAAGGGGGCTACAGCTAGGATACAAAGTTAATAAAGTGTAATTAATATAAAAAATAGAAATTTAATTAAAAATCTCATCAGTTATGTTTATTGAGAAGCATTACTATGAAATTCCAAGTGGTTTTGAGTGATAAATATTATTTATGTCTAAGAATTGTGTCTTAGTTTAATAGTCTATGTGAGTCTGTATGTCTGTAGTGGGTTTGTGTGTATAATGTTGGTGTCATCTACAGAGAAGGAGGGGTGAGTGAAAGCTGACCTCTGAGAGCTACAGGCAGAGCACCATCACCCAAGGTAGTTTGCTTCATTCTGCACTGAACAGTAAATGTTGGTACTGGGACAGTAAGATAGTTTGACTTCTGGGTATGAGGCTAAGGGAGGAGAACAGAAAGGAAGTGCTCACTTCTTTGGCTGAAGCTTTGATTATTGAAAATTAGGGTTGAAAAACCCTATTGCCAACAAAGGTTAATTCTTTTCAGCTTTGCCTAGGATGATTGTTGCTTTGCTTTCTTTTATAACTATCTCATTTTTGTTACATTATTTTCACAAGGTAAAATGTGATGCATCCCTTTTAAGTGTATGCTTATGATTTGAAAAGAGCGTATTCTGTTTGATACAATTATTAAAATAATACTGCCTAGTGTTAGTTGGATGCTTCCATGCCAGTATAATGTATTCATCGAGCCTATCCACCCCACACCCCTGCCTTCTCCTTCCTCACTCCTCCCCTTCTGGCTAGTCCTCTTTGTTTTCCAGTTTTGCTTCTGCTTTCATAGCATAGGAACAAATGTACTTCTATGAATCTAAAAAGTTTAGGTTCCTCATTTGAGAGGAAGCATATGGTGTCTGGGGTGATGGTTGGTTGCCACAAATTAGACTTACCCAAGACGGTGGCTTTACCTGGTTGCCTTAATCAGTGGCGGAAGACCCACCCAAACGGAGATGGCATTTTTCTGTAGCATCCTAGATAGAGAGGCCATGAACCGAGGGGGATTATTTACCTTTCCTTCCTTGATAATGACTGCCAGGATTTCCTCTTGTTGCTGATTGCATTATTCTTCTCTTCAGTCTTTGCTTGTGGTGACATCCCACAGAGTGATGACAGCTGATTCCAGCAGAGCTGTTTGTTCACTTTGGAAGCTTTAATAAGTTGCTGAGCATTATCTGATTCTTGGGCTAAGCTAACTTCCCTTTAGATTTTCTGCCGTTTAGCTCCTTCTCCAGGCTTTTCAGCTTCTCTGTGCTTCTAATTCCTAAACTCAGTAGGTTGTCTCAGTCCTATGTTGGGACCAGTAACAACTGTTGTAAAATCTGCTTTTCAGTCTTTGAATGGCTGCAAATCATGTTTTAAACCTGCAAGCCCAAGTGCAAGTAGTGATGGGATTTTCTGTAACATTCAGAAGGCTTTGAATGAGTCTAGCTCTCTGGGGTTGAAAGCACTTCAACTGAGCATTATTTTTAAAAATGTTTATTTTCTTGGTTTCTAAGAAATGCTGTGGACATGCTCTCCTCATAGCGGCATCCCACATTCCCGAAGGAAATCCTCACATGGGAGAAATACAGGCCATGTGGACAGAGGTCAGAGTGACACAAAATGCTGGGAATTTTTATCAGGTGTAAGCATTTTAGGTTGCAGCAAAATGACTTTCATTTCTTGAAGAGACGAGAAACGCCTTTTGCTGATGATTAATATGGAGACCCTGGAGACAAATCTCTGGGCTGTCTATGAGGGATTTTTAGTTTAGGCACTTGAGGTGAGAAGGTCGGTTCCTAATGTGGTAGCACTGCTCTATAGGTGGACTCATGGCTTGAATGAGAAGGACAAAGTGAGCCGAGCATCGGCAGGCACTCCATTGTTCTCAACTTGCGGATGGTGGATTCACTGTGGTGCCTGTCTGCGTGCTTTATTCTCTTACTACCATGGTACACTGTGTCCTCTCAAACCTTTAAGCAAAAATAATGCATTTCTCCCTTCATTTGCTTCTTGTCAGGTATTTATCATAGCAACAAGGAAAGCAATTCATACTTACCTTTTGGAATATATTATGTGTTGTCACTTAAAAAACACATTTTTCTCTTTACGGAAAGTCAACAGAAAATTGTGAGTCCCCCTCCCATCATCAGCCTTTGCGCACTGCCCTTAGATTGCAGAGGAGCTGGGGAGCAGGGTCTCAGGCAGTGGTGAATACTCCTGAATACTTCCGGCATGAACAACCAAGGAGGCTGTTTTTAGAGGACAGCTCGTTTATTGAAATAGTGGGGCTATCTTATATAGCCTAAGTCAGGTGGGGAGAGGAAGAAAAAGGTCAAGGAATGAAGTGCAGTAGAGGTAGCAAACTTCCGGTCACATGATTTCTGAGAAGCCAGTTCTCTGGTGGAGACTGACTTTATCTTGAGGTGGGCTTTGTCTTCATGGAGTTGAGTAGATCCAGAGCTGATTTGGGTAGGAAGTTGCCTCACTCCTGCTGTGTTCTCTGAGAGATGTCCAGGGTATAGGTAATGTTCTACAGTCCCTCATCTGGTTTGGGAACCCACAGGAAATTACAGACTAAAGCTTGTATAAATTATTGGATCTTGGGGGCTTGCTCTCAAACCAGACCAACATTGAAATCAACCTAATTGTAGAGAAATTTTAAACCAGCAAAAGGAATAACATCCAAAGACCTTCTAGTTCTATGTGATCTGGCTAGAATGTAGACACACTGTGAATTATAGTATGATCTGGCTGGAATACAGTCATACTCTTTGTAGACACATTTAATCCAAACAATGAAGGTAAAGTTACTTTATAGAAGGAAGCAGCCATGTTTGAAAGTGACTTCTAATTGAGGAACAGACAAAGTAATCAATCAGTGAAAGATTTGACAGAGTCAGAGATAGGATATGTCCAAGTCATAAGAACAGGACAGGAAAGAAAGGGTACTTAACAGCAGCACAGGGAGAAAGAGAGAGAGGATAGAGAAAGAAGTTTTCTTTTTCTTTTTTTCTGAGAGTCTTTTACTGAAACAGTTTTACAGAGACAGGTTGCAGAGAGAATAAGCTAGAAACAGCTAAAGAGAGAAAGAGCCAGAGATTGAGAAGCAGCCATATTAAAACACATTGCTCAAATTAGTTTGAAGCCAGGCAAAGCAATTCAGTCAGATGCCAAGAGAGGCCAGTTTGAATCAGTCAGCTTGGCGAGATGTTTACACCAGAACAGCTGATTTGAACTAGCCAGTGACAGTTCAGAAAGAACTAAAAAGCCTTGGGAATGGTTCTCACCTCATCCCCTTATCTGAAGAAATAAAAAGAACATCTATATCAAAGGGTTACCACAAACAAATGTGATGTTTTATAAAAATATTTTATTATTATATTTATATTTAATTTATTATTTATATTTATTTATGTGTATAAATGTTTTGCCTGCATGTATATATATGTACAATGTGCATTTTTAGTGCCCTTGTACACCAGAAGAGGACACTGGATTTTCTAGAACTAAAGTTCCACATGATTGTGAGCTGCCATGTGGATGCTGGGAGCTGAACATGGTCCCTCTGCAGGAGCAGAAAGTGTTCTTTTATTGATTGATTGATTGATTGATTGATTGATTGATTGATTTTTATATCAATCACAGGTTAGGTACTTTGCATCCCAGGCATGGCCCCCTACCTCATACCCTCCCACCCTCCCGGTCCCTCCATCATCTCCTCCCTACCGCCTCCAAGTCCATTAACAGGGGAGGACCTCGTCCCCTTCCATCCAACCCCAGTGCATCTTGTCTCCTCAGGGCTGGTTGCAATGTCCTCCCCTGGGATCTAGCCAGGCTGTTACTCCCTGGCATGTATGGGGGAGGGTCGAAGAGTCAGCCATCAAGTTCAGGACTGAAACATTCCCTGTTTCCCTTACTAGGATCTTCAGATCAACACTGAGCTATCATGGGCCACATCTGGGCGGGGGTTCTAGGCCATATCCATATATGGTCCTTGCTTGGAGAAACTGTCTCATATAAGACCCCTGTGCCCTGCTCAGTTTGGTCTCTGTGGAGCTCTTGTTCTCCCCAAGTCTTACTAAATTCCCCTATTTTTATTACTACTTCCCACCCTCTGCCAAAGGCTTGATTGTGACTCTTAATATCTGCTTTGATACATTGCTATATTGAATCTTTCAGAGGCCCTCGTTGGTATGCTCCAGTCCTGTTGCTTGTTTTCTCCTCCATTCAATGTCCATCCTAGTTGTTCATCTAAACGAGCATTGATCATACCAACCTGGGTCCTCCTTCTTGTATATCTTCCCTAGGTGTGTAAATTTCAGCATGACCTTCCTATCCTATACGTCTATATAAGTGAGTATATACCATATGTTTCTTTCTGCTTTTGGGATACCTCACTTAGGATGATCGTTTCCAGGTCCCACCATTTGCCTGCGAATTTCATGATTTCCTCCTTTTTTATTGCTGAGTAGTATTCCATTGTGTAAAAGTACCACAATTTCTATATCTATTCCTCAACTGAAGGACATCTGGGTTGTTTCCAGGTTCTGGCTATTACAAATAAAGCAGCTATGAACATAGTTGAGCAAATGTCCTTGTTGTGTACTTGAGCATCTTTTGGATATATGCCTAAGAGTGGTATAGCTGGGTCTTGAGGAATCACTATT
>CM053752.1:52805270-52826297 GCA_028658305.1 Pachyuromys duprasi
TGTTGGTGGACTTGGAGGGGGCGGGGAGGAGGTAGATGAGGAAGGGAGTGGGAGGGTAGGAGGGAATGAGGGAGGGGGCTACGCCTGGGATTCAAAGTACCTAACCTGTGATTGAGATAAAAATAAATAAATTAAAAAAAAAAAGGTCTGTAACTATATTGAAGAGCTATGGCCCAAGAGTTAAATATTCCAACATACAAGCACAGTTTACCTGCTCATTTGACATTCTCACTGAATCTTTATGTCATTGCTGACTATGGTCTCTAAAGACTCTTGAAACAGTTTTTGGACTTGGACAAAGTTTAATAGACACTAGCTCAATGAGGAAATGAGAGATGCACTCCACACCACAAAGGATTTGTGGTCCAATAAAAGAGACAAAAACAAGCAACTGATTATAACGCAATATGAAAGGTACACAGAGGGGTTTAGAAGGTGGTTGCTTAATGTACTAAGCTATCTATTTGCAGTAAAATGAAGCATAAAATTGTTTTTGTTTTTTTAAAGGAATTATTATCTTAAAAATGTTCTCAAATCATAACTGGTACTTAGGGAAGGGCGTTACATGTTCTTTCTCCTTCAATTTTTTCCCACTCAGCTATTTTGAGAAAAAGTACATAGAAAATGCCACAGTCATTGAAATCAAAATAAAAATTTTAGAGACCATTGGCCACATGACTATCTAAACACACCATTATATTTTCTTATGAAATTTCTAGTCAATAAAGGACAAAATATTCTTTCTGTTTAAAGATTTTAATGTAATTAAGAAAAGACATTAGGTATCTTGTTTCTGTCTGTGATTCTAGTTGATTTAAAGACTATGGTTTTGTTGGTTTTATGTGAGAGCATATTTGCTTGCTTAGTCAACTGACAACAAATGTTTACTTATCATCCACTGCTCCTCAGGAACAAGCATGGAATCTTTCTGTGCCTGGTGAAATGAAAGCACTGTCTGGGGAGTTGACAGATACTACTTGAAATCTTTTTTTAGCGTACTTATTAAATATCAATAAGAAGCATAAATTCAAGAGGAAGATATTTGGGAAATAAAATGAGAATGGAATTAAGTCAATTTTTCTTTAAGTGATAATCTTCAAAAATTTGTATTCTCACTAAACTTGTACTATGATATCACAAAAATGCTGTGAATATGGAAGGAAGATTTTTGGTTTGTTCTATGCTCAAGGTAGATACAACCAAAAAATTTAAAATGTATGATGGCATGCATTCACTTTGGTTGTACATATAGACTTTGAAACCCAAGCAAATCCAGAAATAAAGCTTAATAAAAGATGATTAAAAATGAAAAACATCTTTCTTGATTAGCTTCTTTAGGGGTACATTTTTAGTATGTTTATCCTATATTATAGCCTAATATCCACTTATAAGTGAGCATATACTATGTGTGTCTTTCTGCTACTGGGATACCTCACTCAGGATGATCTTTTCCAGTTCCCACCATTTGCCTGCAATTTTCATGATTTCCTTGTTTTTTTATTGCTGAGTATATTCCATTGTGTAGATGTATCACAATTTCTTATCCATTCTTCAACTCTGGCTAAGATGCTCAATCCCCATTCAAAAAGGCAAAGAGGGTGGACATCAGAAGAGGGAGAAAACCGGGAACAGGACAAGAGCCTACCACAGAGGGCCTCTGAAGGGCTGTACCCTGCAGGTACTAAAGCAGATACTGAGACTTATAGCCAAACTCTGGGCAGAGTGCAGAGAATTTTATGAAAGAAGGGGGAGATAGTAAGACCTGGAGAGGATAGGAGCTCCACAGGAAAGCAACAGAACCAAAAAATCTGGGCATAGGAGTCTTTTTCTGAGACTGATACTCCGACCAAGGACCATTCATGGAGATAACCAAGAACCCCTGCACAGATGTAGCCCATGGCAGTTCAGTGTCCAAGTGGGTTCCATAATAATGGGGACAGGGACTGTCTTTGACATGAACTGATTGGCCTGCTCTTTGATCACCTTGCCCTAAGCATGGATCAGTCTTACCTGGCCACAGAGGAAGACAATGCAGCCACTCCTGATGAGACCTGATAGACTAGTATCAAAAGGAAGGAGAAGAAGTCCTCCCCTATCAGTGGACTCAAGGAGGGGCGCGGGTGGAGAAAGGGGAGGGAGGGTAGGTTTGGGAGGGGAGAAAGGAGGGAGCTACAGGGGGATACAAAGTGAATAAACTAATTAATAATAAAAAATCAGAATAAAAAGCTCTGATCTAAGAAGGATAAAAACGAAAAGTAGAAACAAAAATATCAGATATTTGTAAGCTAAGCACAGGTATTAATCATCAGAGATATAGCTTTATTGATCAAGACATGGATATTCACATTGAAATTTTTAAAAATCCAATAATGTAACAAAAAATTAAAAAAATTTAAAAAGATAGGAGGGTTGACAGGATTATATAAGATTAACAAATGATAACTGATCTTCCTCTACTTCTATAATAAGTGAAAATATGATAGATTATATAGATATTGTTTGTAATAACAAAAAGTAGAATTATAAATAAAACAGTGGGAGGGAAGATAAGGGAAGGAATTGGGAGAAAAAATAATATGCTCAAAATATTGTTTATATACATATATGAATACATAATGAAAACCATTATTATGTAAGATTAGCAAACACTAATTAAAGGACAAAATTAAATAAAAGAAACAGCCAATAGTGCTAAATCTCACAACATAATGCTTGATTAAACTGCAAGATACACAGTGTTGCATAGACACTCTGTGTTCTCATCCTGAAGCTATCAATTGTGTATATGTTGGAAGAAACAGAAACTGACTATAATTTTACGGAAGAGAAAGTGAACAGAAATATTTAAGAATGAGGATGATTTTGACCTCGCCATACTTGACATTTATCACTAGTTTTACTTGTCTGGTGGTGGTTTTCCTCTTTGAACCTAGATTTTTATTTCAGTTCCTGCATTACTCAGACTTTTAACAGCTGCCCCATTCTTTCTGCATCTTCAGGATTAGATGCAGGGAGGAATCAGGAGGCCTGGCCTTCATTTACTATTCAATTCTCCTTTTGACTCTTGAATTCCTGTATTGATTCCAACACATCTATGTAGTTCTCATTTATGGTGTGGTTGGTCACACTCAAGATTTCCTCATACACTATGAAGTTTACAAACATTCTTAAAGTTGTATAACATGAGCACTTACTGGATCCAGTTGATAAGATCTTTGCTTTAACTACCAACAAATATTGGTGCTGTCTAAAGGCTGAGAACCAAGTATTGGCCTTGAGCTCTTTGCATCCTAAGTTATCTGCATGGCCGTTCTAAGGTTAGAAGACAAAGAAAAGCAGCCTTGGCTTTACCAAACATATCTCTTTACTACACACGATTTTTATTGATTTCTCTCTCCTCATCCTTTCTTTCTCTTGACTGTCACAGTGTATCACAGACCACATTACTAAAAGTACTCTGATCTTATTTGTGTTTTACAGTTATTTCAAACCTAATCTTTCTTTAGTGTAACTACATATGAAGAACACATGGAAATCTTAAAACAAATTTATCGTTGATTTAAGCTGTATGTTTGATTGTGACAAAGTTGTAAATAAAATAATTTTACTGTGGCTATATATTTCTGTCTTCACAATTTGTCTTCCATTCAAACCAATTTTGAAAGCATTTACTATATGCTTTTTTTTTTTACAGGATCAAAACGTAAGTAGCATACAAACCTCAATAGCAGACATTGCAGCACAACATTAAATATCGCTATACACAGTATGCATTGTGTATTGAAACAGATTCAATATAAGGCATAAACATGCAATCCATGTTTTGATTATGAGAATTCAATTCAAATTCTTTTGATGAAAGAATTCAGGTTACTGTGACAACTTTTCGTTCTTCCTAGTGGTATTTTTTTGTCATCTTTCCTTTCTTTCTTCCTTCCTTTCTTTCTTTCTTTCTTTCTTTCTTTCTTTCTTTCTTTCTTTCTTTCTTTCTTTCACTTTCTCTCTCTCTTCTCTGTTTTTTTCTCCCTTTCTTTCACTTTCTCTCTCTCTTCTCTGTTTTTTTCTCCCTTTTTTTTCTTTTAGGTTCATCTTGTTACCAAGTTACAGAACGACTGAGGGTTCAAAATCTTCCCACTGGTCTCTCCAGTTATGGGATTTCAGGCGGGCTACCAGCATCAGTTCATTATGACATCTCTCCTCTTTGTAGTCTGAAAGCATTTATCAAACAGTAAGAAAGTCTTTGAGGATAGTCTTAATTATTTGTACTATGAATACAATTTATCTCAACTTCATATTTCAAAGAAATGAGTTTTAGAAATTCTCTGTTTATAACTACTCAATTGTGTACAACTAGAAAAATATGTTTTCCATTATAATATAGTCCTCATGTGTATATTTCTAAAGTTTAAAGCTACTGTCAAACACAGGTCATCCACTGTACTTTGAGTGATGACTCCAAACCACCATCCTTTCCAGGGCTAGAATTATAGACATACCACCACCTCAATTTCTGGGGTGCTAAGGATCAAACCCAGGGCTCATGGTAAGCACAACTCTACTAAACTTCCAAATTGAGCTACACTTTTAATTCTTAATTTTGATTAACATAGACTTTCCTCTTACTTTTGTGCTAATTTTTGCATGTAAATCTCAAAGTTTAACATGACTTAGACACTATAAACTTTGTTAGTGATTTTCTAATTGTGAAGTGCTTTAAACTGCAGACCTGTATCTAGTTAAGTTTTTATTAAAAAATGGTGGTTGCTGAATATGTCCATCGATTTCTCAGGCATAATCTGAATCACTTATTTATTGGTAGTTCATTTTTTTTCTGTGGCTATGTAAATGAATGATACTGTTCCTTTTATATTCCTAATAATTACTGTTGTTTTGGAGAAAAAGGAAGATTTAAGATTGAATGAGTAAGTAATTTTAAAGTTTTGATGCATAAATGAGTATATCTAACAAGATAGTTACCTTCAGAAGAACTAGAGGCCTACCTGTGCTCAGACCCTCCCATGCCCTCAGATGCGATCTGAAAGGGCCAACCTGATAGTGCCCTTCCTGCCTCATTTCTGCCTCTGTTGCTGTGCCCCTGGCCCCACAACGGGTGGCTATCCACTGTGCAGGTGCAGGCTGCACTAGTCAAAAGAAAAGGTGCAGGCCATGCCAGCCAGAGAAACAGGTGAACTCAGGTAGAGAGTCTGCTGGACCAGAGACCACACTGGCCACTAGAACTCCAGATAGGTCGCCCACCCTTGGCTATCTTCCACTCTCTCAGTGTCCCACACATCCCCAAACCCAATTCACCTCTTCATCACCATATCCCACCCCCTGACTCAGGGGGAGACTCCCCTGATAGACCAGATGTCATGCCAGCCTCAAGAAATCCAGGCCACAAAGACCAGAACAAAGAGGAAACAGAAACCAAGGAACAAACATTCATCCAGCAAAGAAAAAGAAAGAAATCATCACCTGAACCCACAATCACCCCAAGCCCAGATGCCCAAACGCCAGTGTAAAAGCACAATCAACAACAGCCAGAGTAACATGCGCCACAAGAGCCCACCTGTAGCAGGTTGTGAATATTCTAATACAGCTGAAGCACAAGGAAACCACCTTAAAACTAACTTTATAAAGATGACGGAGGTCCCTAAAGAGGAAATGAATAAATCCCTTAAAGTAATCCAAGGAAACACACCCAAACAAGGAGGAAAAGAAAAAAATCCCTTAAAGAAAGCCAAGAACACCTATGGCCAGGTCCAAGGAGACAGCTTGTTGGTCGTGGTGTTCTTGTATCAACTAGGAACAGAGCAGATGGCACTCCTCTGTTCATTCCAGCTTGAATCCTGGCTTGGTAGCCAGAGCTGTTTTATGCATAGCACACATAAAAATTAAACCAAAGCAAATCTAGACAGTGTGGGAGGAGGAAGATAGACAGAGACCTGTGGTCTGTGCTGGCAGGGAAAGAGACCCACAGGCTTGCCCTCTGCCCCAAATCCAGGAGGAACATAGACACAGAGAGTCCTGCCTATCACTACATAACACAGTGTGGCAGGAGCAAGACAGACTTGCAGACAGCCATCCAACCACAGACCTGCCCTCCAGCATACAGAACAGGTGGGCCAGAGACATCCACTTGCCTCAATGACAAGGAACGAGGAAGGAGGAAGTCACCCAGGGGCCCACCAGCCATGGGGTCAGCCTGAAGCAGGAGCTACCACAATGTGTGAGTTTGCAGTAGCCAGGTGGGAGAGAAAAAGAACTGAAGCAGATTGAGCATTAGGAAGAGAGCTGGAACTGGAGACTTGAGTACCTACTCTGAGTGACTACCTCTGCTGGCTGGGTGCCTCCTCAGGTCCCAGGCAGAGCTGCCTCTGAAGGCCATGTCTAGATATGCTGCTATGAAGCAACAGAGGTTGGTGTTGGTGTTCCCTGTTCTTTTATCACTAGAGAACAGGGTGGCGCTCTGACCTCCATAGTTGCCTGGGACCACATAGATGTCTATGTGAGCATCCTAAAGGATGTGAGAGCAGAAGAGCTGGCACAACCCCTCGCAGTCTGCAACGGTTGGGTGGGTGAGCCCAATGCTTTGACTGGGCAGCACAATGGAGCTGGCTTAGGAGGTGTGGATGCAGCTGAGCCAGCCCTGAGGGCAGGAGAGCAAGAGAGTTGACCCTGCCTCCACTTGCTGAGGACAGTATTAGGTGGCTGAACCAGAGGAGTGCTGAAAAACTCACCATGGTGGTGCAGATAAGGGAGAGCTGGCACACTGACCAACTCACCAACCACTCAGACACAGATTCAGGACTCTTGAGTTGTCCCACCCCAAAATCTATATCATCTGTGAATAGTTGAGATACATGAAAGGGCCAATCCTGCTTCTAAAAGGCTGCAGGGTCTTCATGACACAGGGCAACAGCAGGATAACTGGAAGGAGGGCCCAGTGATAATGTCACAGAAACCAGAGATCTCTAACCAGATGCAATAAACATCTGGAAGTGAAGATGTGTGGACAGAGGGCTATCCTGTGGTATACACTGTGACATACTACAGCCCCACAGTGAGATGTTTTTAATGTTGTGTGTGTGCGCGCGTTATTTTGGAGGGGAGGTTACAAGGGCAAAGAATGGCTATGAGAGGATGGTGATATGAGTGTGATACATGATGTGACATTCACAATGAATAAATAAAAAGTTTTTAAATAAATAAAACACATGCAAGGAAAACCAAACATATAGGTGAGGAAAATGAATAAAACTATTTAAGACTGAAAATTGTAACTGAAGCAATAAAGAAAGCATAAACTGGTGGAATTTTAAAAATAAAAATATTATATTGTATCTTCAGGATACAATACAAGAAATGCATTCATCATCAGTCAAAAAATATTATGATCCATACATTGTACAGCTATAAATATATGTACAGGTGTGAAAATGTGAAGTTACACATGTATGTTTAGATGTGCTGCAAAGAGATTAACAAGCTATGGGAGGGGTCAGTGGTGGAGAACTCCCCCTTTCAGTGGACTAGGGGAAGGGGATGGAGGAAAAGGAAGGGAGGGTGGGGCTGGGGGGGTTGAGGGATGGGGATTCAATTGGGATATATAATGAATAAACTGTGAAAAAAATAATTAAAATTTAAAAAAGAAAAATGAATAAGAAATAAAATGTACAGCATATGTTGAGTTATAGTGACGTGCTTCTAGTCTCACTTTTATCCATTTGGGGGAGGCTTTGTCTGTTATGCTGCAAGAAACTAGTACAATAGGGGTGGAGATTTGGCTTAAATGGCAGACTAGCTGTCTAGCAGGTGGAAACATTGGGTTCTGTACTCTGTAGAGATAAAAGTCCTGTGATACCGTTGTTGAGGATCTAGAGTCAGGAGAATCAAAAGTTCAAGTTCACTTAGGACTACATCGCAAGTCCAAGACCAGTCTGAGCTACAGAAAGAGAATGGCATATTAATATAATACAATTTGGGGCTCAGGATTTTAGAATGAAAAAGCATAAGAAAAAATTTATCTTGTTTATTTTCATTGAAATATAATACTTTGCAAGACATTTTAAAAAATAGTACCAATAAAAACTATATAAACTTTGTTTAGAAATTTAAAAAGTATCGTTGCCATTTTATAATTAATTTCAATGTTTAAGTTTGTATTTAATTTAAAGTGTAATTTCAATTTTAAAATAATTTCAAATGAATTCAAAATACCCTTTCTGCAATGACTAAAAATTCTGGAATTAGAAAGCACATAAAACCAAAAGCATTTTGATAGGATTTAAGATAATGCTGAAAAACGGATTCTAACAGGATGATAATGTAATGATATTGTACTAAATGAATGTGAATAGAGAATCTCCATGCAAAAACTTGAAACCCTCATTAGATTATATTTTAAAAATTAGAAAGTAGTTTGACAGCTCCAACATCAGCAATATGAGTAGAGGAAGAACCCATCCTGCTTTCATAGAACTCAGCGTTCAAGCAGGATTTCAATCTTGTGTCTCCAAGTTTCTTTACTCTTAGAAAGACAAAGCTTTCTGATTTAAGGGAAAAAGAGGGCATTTTAAAGACAGAGAAAGTAGTCTTACATTACAAGATGCTAATGATTTAAGTGTAAGCCAATCAGCAATGTATGGATTGAGTTTCTTTCAAAAAACAAATAGCTTGTAAGTTAAAGGAAAATCCCCCCAGGCTACTTGTTTTATGAAAAGTAGAGCAAACTAAAATAGTTTTAAGATGTTAAAAATTCCCAAAGAGTTGCCAAAACACCCTTCTCAGAGTCAAAGAAAATATCATGATCATAAACTTTCTGTTTATACTGTTCACAAGAAAATAGCATGGGCAATGCCAACAATCACTAGAAAGAAAAATGTTGCCTCAGGGAAATCTGAGGTTACCTATGTGCTCCTGAAAATACAGCGGTGTCACTCACTGACAGGAATCTATACGGAGGAATGTGTCCTGCAATGGCTCCTCAATTGTGAAAGCATTTGAAAAGGTGATTCAGCTTCATGGACCCACTAGTGTGTGTCGTTTATTGTTGATCATAATTATTAATCACAAGGTGCATGACTGTACAGAGTATATTGTATACATAGTATTTAAGAAAGTATTTCATCGAAGCAACAAAAACTAGTTTGAATGTTATAAGGCATCACGCTACAATGATTCCAATATGAAGGACAGTAGTTTTGAACTCTCTGCTTCATTAAACGGCCTTTAGTTTTATTAGCACCTTTTTATCTACTGTCAGCTAGACTGTAGGAATTCCTTACTCATACACATGGCTACACATACACACAGACAAGCATACAGTGTTCTTGTTAGCCTGGTCTACCTAGCAACTTCCAGGCTGGCCAGAGCCACATTTTAAGACTCTAACCCACAAAAAAGAGAAGTGTGAAAAAGCAAACATTTTTTAAAATGTATTTTTATGTCTTTCTTTTGTCTATTGTTTCCCCTCTCTGTTTATTAAAAGTTAAGACTTAGACTCAATATGGGATTAAATATGAGCCATAAACAAGCCTGAGTTGTAGTAATAGAAATAAAATCAATGGAAACAGTGTTAAATTCCTTTTATTCTGTGATTCTAAAATATTAAACCTTCTAAATTAAGAAAGAATTTATTTTATTTACTTTTTTAGTTTAATTACATCTAAGAAATTTTATAATAGGTAGTATTAAGCAAGATATTAATTTTTAAATTTCTATATTAGTTTGATTTGAATTTAGTACATTATATGAAATATAGTATATGTGTAAACAATATAAACAGTTGCTGTATTTGATGTAATTTTGGCATGATATCAGATCACTAATTTGATATCTTATTGATTATAATCTGATAAGTAAATTTCAGAGATAATGTTTACTTAAGAATTTCTCAATGACTCTTTAAGAAGCAAGGATGATAGAAAAATTTGGAAAGCTTGCACATACACACATTTGCATGTGTGTTCATGTTGTCTTTCAATTATGTTAGGAAATAGGTTTGAAAGTATCAGTTCTAAAACACAAATCTAAAAAACAACTGTAAAGAAAAACCATCTGTACTCTGACATGGGCTCTGATTCAAAGAGATACCTGCACCCTGCAGCATGACATCATTGCCACCACCCACAACTTTCAACCCTCAACTCTGACATTGCTCAATGAGGCGATGGAAACAGGCTTGACTTTCTGGATCCAGTGACTGTTTCAGAACCAAATATTTTCTGCAGACATATATTGCAGACCTCACATCTCATTGGGAAATGTCATCAACCCAGAGTGGATTTTCAGCAGGGCTTAAAAAAAAATGTGTGAATAGAAGGCCAAGGAAATAATCATATAAAGTAAGTAATAAGGATTAAAAATGAATATGAAATTGTTATAATGAAACATAAGTGACATGTATGAGAAATTATAAGTGGAATAAATTGAAAGAACAAAATGTAGATATGTAATGAAAATTAAATGTTGATGAATCAGTCACAGATCAGAGTGCCAGTAAGATTGGCTATTGTTATGAATTGATAAACTTTACAAAATGATAACATTGGACTGTAGAAGGATATTTCCTGTTTTTGAGGTTAACTGTTCATCGTTAAATTTAAATGTGATCCATGTACTGTTTAGCCATCTGCATAATCATTTATGTAGAGATATTTAATATGTATTTGCTGGGTGAATGCCAATAACTTATTATGAAGTGATAGAAGTCAAAGAAAGACTTCAACACATCTTAAAATCTAGCATATACATAAAGTAAATCATAAGATGTTTGTGGAAATTCTAATAGAAAACATACTTTTTTTCATGGGGGATCTTTAATTATATTGTTCTGGGAATTTTAATGCATATAGATATACTAAGTCTATTTTAAGAATGTATAAAGTAGTGCATGTTTCATTGTATTATAAGAAAATTCAGTCTTCACTGCCAACTTTTCTTGTTTTAAGAAACCAGACCTAAATTAGGAGAACTGATTAGACATCTCTATCTAAAGGATGCTGACCATTAATTTCCATCACAGGTATCAACTGTTTCTGCTCAAGACAAAATTATTAGACTTACTCTTACCTAGATAGAATAGACCTGTATTTTTAGCTAGCAATAGTAAACAAATCTTAAAACAGTTTGACTGCCAATATTAATCAAAATATCTTTTGAGAGAAGTCATATTAATAGGCCTTGAGTCCATGTAATTTACTGTTTTTCTTTTAGATTAGGCAAGACAACCAGAGAGATGTACCTAAAGACATTTGATCATCCCTAATGTTACCCATATTACAATTCCTAAAATATATACTAACATAAGAGATGTAAACCTCTCCAAGTGGAGAATGTCACCGTGGCAATAGGGCTACATAGAATTACAATAGTCCTAACAAGAGAATCATAGGAGAGTCAATGACGGTGACAGAAATCAGAGTGATGGTCCAGAAACCAAGGAATATACCCTGACTCTAGAACTGGAAAATACAAGGAAGAGGTTATTTTTAGAGCATCCAGGACTACAAATTCTTTGTCAGCTGGATTTTAGTACTGCAAGACATAGTATAGATTTCTGATCTCTAGAATCTTAAGATTAAAAAATTGTGTGGCTTTAAAGTACTATGTATGGTTATTTGTTACAATAGCAATGTTTTCTATCAACAAGTTAATATAGAAAGGTAAAAGATGTAAAATATTCTGTAGTTCTTTGTTTTTTGCAAATAAAAATGTTCATTAGACTTGCTTAGGAGAACAGGCTGGTCTCGAACTCACAGAAATCTACCTGCTTCTGCCTCCCAAGTGCTGAGATTAAAGACATATACAACCATTGCCCGGCCAATGAAAATGTTCTTAATTGAAATAATATTGTTTAGTATTTTGTCCACTCCATCATGCTGGATCTTTTTTTCAGAGAGGTCCATGATAAATATTCTTTTGGTCTATTATTTAAATAACTGTGATCTCTCAGCTACTAAAGTCTGTGGATGGGAATCCTCATTAATCCTTCCTCTGAGATCTTTACTACCAGGAGTCATGGGTCTAATTAATTCATCATGAATACTAACCTCATCCCTGGTTCATCTTTGCATTCCTGTATGTATGTATGTCTTCTTGACATATATGAATTTAAATGGCTGTCTTTCTAAATATGAGTTTAAAGAAATCAGTGTCCACACATGCTAATTTTTGTCAATCTCTTACTAAGAAATAAATTATTTACTAGGAAATATATACATATCTGGCATACAGTTCTAGGGAAACTGGAAAATATGGACTGAGCGTTCAAGACCAGTCCTAATTATATTGTACCTTAGTTACTTCCTATTCATGTGAAGTCACTTCATCACCAAAGCAAATTATAGAGAAAACTTTATTGGGGCTTACAGTTTTCAGAGGGTGAGTCCATGACCACTGGTGGCAGTGAGCATGGTAGTGGACAAGCAAGCACAGTATGGGAACAATAGCTGAGAGCTTATATCTCATTCATAAACACCAGGCAGAGACAGAGAGATTGAGAGAGAGGAAGAGAGAGAGAGAGAGAGAGAGAGAGAGAGAGAGAGAGAGAGAGAGAGAGAGAGAGAGAGAACTGGAACAATATGGGCTCCCCAATGTTGTAGCTTCTCCAACAGAGCCACACCTCCCAATCCTTCCCAAATAGTTCCACCAACTGGGGAACAATTCAAATATAAAAGCCTATGAGAGCCACCTCACACACTAAGATCATGTGACAAAAAATAAGGAAGAAGGAAAGGGAAAAAGGAAGGAAGGAAAGAAAGAAAGAAAGAAAGAAAGAAAGATTGAAGGAAGGAAGAAAAGTTTTCTTTGTGTTTATTTGAGGCTCCCCAATTTAAATAGATATTTCTGGAAATGTAGCATACAGAACAAAATTTTGGAAGGAAAAACACTTTGAGGAAAAATGGTACAGATTTTCACTTGTTTTCAACAATAAGTACATTACTACTTTGATAATAGTCAGGAAATACTGCCCCAAAATATGGTAACTTGCCATTTGACAAAGTAGCAGAAACAAGGAGGTGTTTCTCTGTCCTGCCATTACCCCTAAAGCCAGCCAGAAAAACGTTACTGAGCTTTCTACAGCACATCATCAGAGCCTTATTTTAGAAGGTCTTCCCTGTTCCCAGAGCAAAGGAGTGTGAACAGGGACATGGGGGAGAAGCCAACAGATAACTCTGCCTAAATCCTTTTGTCCCTTTCCTCCAATCACACTTCTGAGTGGCTCTCCATAAAATGTGCATTTCCCTCTTTACTTGGACCTCAATTTCTCAAGGCTCTTATGTCAAATAAAAAAAAACATAAATTTCTTTGGGTTTGTCTCTTAAGCTAATGATTTTATCATAGGAATAACAGCCACAAATATCAGTACATGTCTCAAAAACTACTTTATAATTTCCTTAAAACGATCCATTTTTATAAAATCCATCACATAGCTTCTATTCCACAGGCAAAGTTGGTGACTAATTCGATAGACATACGATAGATAGATAAAGAGATAGATAGATAGATAGATGATAGATACATACATAGATACATAGAAAATTACAAATTTCTTTTCCTATTGAACAGTTTTAATTTTAAATTTTCTTGGCTATATTGATGACAGACAAACATTAGTTATGTCTTTATTGCAATTTTTGTTTCAGTGCTAGAGATCACATGCAGGGCCTTGTGCGTGATGGGCAAGCACTCTACAACTGAGTGCAACCTCAGCTGACCAAGTCTGAATAGGTACTTAGAATAAATACTTATGTTTGATAATGTTTTTTTGAATTTTGGCACCAAAATTTCATTCTTCGATTAAACCTTTCTAGTGGTAAAATTTCCTATTCTTGAAAGGTTCTTGTGTAAGGACAGTGTCTGTTCTTTACCCCGTGAGCCATGACATTTACAGAGCCTAATTTTGTCTTCCTTGTGATAGAAACCTTCTAATTTAGTAGATGTCACAGACCACAATTCATTTGAGGGGCTCCACTTAGCTGATACTCTGCAAGTGCATTTCCTATAGTTGATGCTGATATTGGGGAATTAACCTTTCATGCTTTTTTTCCACTTGATCCTACCTGTTGACATTTGTATGCCAAAAAAAGAATATGTCAGTAGCATGAGAAACTAGATATGAAGTTTCAAAGTGCTTGTCTGCCAACTAGACAGGTTTAGCTGAGGAAGGTGACTGGGAAAAGTGTGAAGATCATGCCAAACATTGAGATACATGGTCTCTGAATATTCAGAGAACCAAGTGAGAGTAAAAATCACTGGGAAATAAAGATATGGTGGAAGGTAACAAAGTGGACCACAAAGAGGAGAAAGAACATGGATAATTTATGGAGATAGAGACATTGTTCAAAAAGAAAACTGGACAGCATACCAAAAACACCACCAAAAGCATATTTTGATTTGATGTTTTTCATCTTGTTATTGAATGAGAATTGTGTTGACTATGTTGGGGGGGGGGGAATGGAAATATCAAACCCCAAAACAGTTCTTGAAGAGAACTGAGTGCTACTAAATAAGTGGGTTGTCGTTTGTGCCATTGTGAGGCTGTGAATTGTGTGGCAATGAATTTCTGTGGCTTTATACACAAGAACTAGAAGGGGGAACTACCTGTAATGCTGATTGGATATGATAACAGGTACTATATGCATCTCAGTCTTTTGTTTTTATTGTTATTTATTATTTGATTATTTTATGTCTCTGGTATATTGCCTGCATGTATGTCTACATACCACGTGTGTACCTTGTACACATGGAGGTAAGAAGGCATAAAATCCCCCAGAAATGAGGTTATAAGGTATCATGTGGGTGTTAAGAATGGAACCTGGGTCTTCTAGGAAAGCATACCGTATTCCTAATTGATGAGCCATCTCTCCACTGCCTTACTCTATTGTCAACCTAAAATTTTTTGTTTAATATTTGTTTTCTTCAATGATCGATAAACTCCAGAAATAATCAGATCTGTTTTCTTCACTCTGAAACAAGTTTAATGCCTGCCTTGGAGCAAATATTGACTATATATTTATATAATGAATTACTGAATAAATACATTCATATAGGAATGATAAATTTTACACAAAGAATTACTATTGTGCAACAACTTTTTAAAAGTGTAATAACTATTTCTATGTGAGCATATTTGAAACATTTAAATGAGCATTTCTGTTTAGCTAAATAGTTATAATTCTCCAAGAAATCAACTTTAAAAAAATAGGACTTAGTGGTGCTTTCAGTCTTTCCTGAACTTCTATGAGTAAAATATAAATATAACCACAGCTCTATTTTGGGTTTTTGGTATTTTTTATTTTTCCTTCTTGAATGTATAAAAATTATAAATAATACTAAATATTTAAAAGATGGAAAATTTAGGTTAATTTTAAAATTAATCAATAGATTCAGCTCTCTTTCATTTAATTTCTGAATCCCTGTACTTTCATTAAAAAATGTTTAAATCTGTTTATCATCCTTACCATTTACATTTAGATTATAAAACTACATAGCACTTGAATAATATGATGACTTGAATTATATCTTGTCATAGTTTGGACACAGTGATACACACACACACATATTTGTTTATGTATAGTTGTATGTGTGATGCGTTGTTTGTGGGTGCAGTTTATGTACTTGTTAGCAGGCCTGTGGAGGCCAAGCTTTGATATGAGCTGTGTTTTTAAAATGTTCATCATCTTTACATTTTAATAATAGTCTTTTGCTGAATCTGAGTGTCCTGGATACAGTTAGACTATAGACCAGTGACATTAAAAGATCTTTCTGTCTTTGTATCCAGCCTCCAGTTCTATGGCTACAGGCACATACTTCCACCACCAGATTTTTACATGACTTCTAAAGCTCTAAACTTGGGTCCTCATGCTTGCATGACAGGAGTTTAATGGTTCTCAGTCAATTTTCCAGCTGTATACATTTCTCTATAACCCCTGGAGCTAGAATAGCCCCTTAATCTCATTCTAATATATGGAGAAAGAATACAAGCAAAATCTCTCTCTCTCTCTCTCTCTCTCTCTCTCTCTCTCACCTTATCTCTCTTTCCCACTCTCTTTTAGTATTTGAGGAAATCACATGCTTCTTGGGCACCAATGATATTAATATCATTTCAGGAAAAACAGCTGTGAAAACACAAATATGTCAGTTCTTTTATGTTATGCCTTTATTTTCATTAGATTTTTTAGGAATTTAAAATTTTTGTGTTGACTTCTTAGGTGAGATAACAGTTATTCAATATTTTATCATTTAATCTCCAGGAGTTTGTTTAAATTCAGTAACTCTTCTTATTCAACTATGATCAATTAGAATATAAGAAAGTATTTAAATTTCCTTATATTTATTAAGACACACTTTGTGTCCTAAAATGTGGTCTGTTTTAGAGAGAGTTCCATGATTTCCTTAGAAGAATGTGAATTTTACAGTGTTTGTGAAACATGTTCTATAGATACTGTTAAAGTCTACTTTAAACATAATGTGTATTACTTTGATTTTCTCATTGTTGGCTAATATTTTCTCTATAAACTATAGTGAGAATAGAAAATTAAAGTTTTCAACTTATTATTATTGTGCAGAAGTAAATTAATGAGTTTACATTCAATTATGTTTTCTTTATTACATAAGTGTGCCATTTGTTCTATGTGCATATATTTAGAATTGTTATATTTTATTGATGGGTTGTTCTTTTAATCAATTAGCTGTAACTATTTCTTTTGATTAATTTAGTATACATACAGATGGTTTCTTTCTTGTGCCAATTGCTTGTACTATTTTCACTCTTGCTCCTAAAATTTTTCCAAGGTTATGAATATATGGGCTCTATTTTATATTTAAAAAGAAAAAGGAAAATACAAATGTGTCTAAGCAAGCAGGGACATGCCAAGTCTTCTTTCTTCATAGACCTCTATGTAATTCCTGTTGCAAAAGGAAAAGTATTGTGGGAGAACTTTAGTTTTAAACCCAGGGTAATTAAATATCAGTGCTATGCATAAACATAATTGTTCCCCTGAAACAGTTATGAGGAAATCTGAGAAAGGGGTAGAATCTTGTGCGAGTTTCCCTACTGTTTACTTTTGTCAATATAGCACTGAAGTTCTTAGTATATTTTACTCTCAAGATCAGAAAGCTAGACTTGAATTCATTAAAAGCTGCTTGTTGGTTTTACATTTAGAAATCTTCAATTCATTACAACCACGCCAACATCTACACTATCTAGGAACTGCTGTAGCAGATAAAGGGGTCAGGTTTACAGATCCAAAGCTGCAGGATCTCCATGACACAGGGCAATAACAGGATATCCAGGTGACTATACGGTATTGACAGTCTAGAAGCCAGAGAACTCAAATCACACCAATTGCTCATTGCAATGAGCATTTGCACATAAATAGGCAGAAGGATAAACTGTGCACCAACCTTCACACACTGAAGATTCCACAGTGAGATGCTTTTTCTTTTTGTTTTATTTTTTGTTGCTGTTTATTATTATCTGTTTGTTTGCTTGTTTTGTGGAGGGGACATTGTAAAGGTGGAGGATTAATATCGAGAGATGGGAAGATGAGTGCATGATGTGAAATTCACAAAGAATCAATAAAAAGTTTAAAACGAAACAATCAATACATGCTTAAAGGAGCCTTTGGCAAATGCTAATGCTCTTCTGCATAGATCATTACCTCATGTGACTGGAACCAAGGGAAAGAAGATTACAGGAAAATATGTTCTTAACCCAAAAAGCTGTCCCCAGGGGCCAATTACCAAGATAGGAGTTAGTACGATCTCTCACAAGGTATAAGTTTCATTAGATAAATGGGCCTTTTTAAAATCAATGCTGGAACCTGACCTTCAAATAATTTATTCTTGGTTTTGCTTTGTTTTGCCATTCTAAGAGATCATACACATAAACAGTAAAAAGACAGAAAAATATAAAATAGAGAAGTAGCAACACAGGGGGAAAAACACAACTGTGTGACACATCAATTTGTAAATCATTTGGTAACACAGAGCGATATGAGATTAATCTAAGCCATATAAATGTCACTGTTGTCTTGTTCTATTGCCTGAGGACAGTTAGGAACATTACAGTAAAGGAAGAGACATATTTTATCACTATCTCATCCCTAAGTCCTCTTGGCTTGATTTTAGAGGACATATTTTGTCATTAGCAACTACAGAGAAGACGTAAGATCCCCTGCAGCTTCTTCCAAGGCTAGCTAAAACCAGCATAGTGTTGACACACATCTCGACTGTCAAAGCTGATCATTGATAACCGAATACATAATAAAATTATCAAACTTCTTCGAGTTTTACATTTAAATTGTAAGGAAGATGTTGGATGTAGACCTAAATAAAAACAATGTTAGAGTACTTTAAAAATAGTGAAACTAAGTATTTTTGTGAGTGTGCACCTGCATGTGTGTGTGTGTATGTGTATGTCTGTAAATAAGTAAGGAAGCATGTAAATGCTGTTTCTGGTTTAAATACATTACATGTTTTGTTGTTTGCGATAAGCTCTCAGTCTCTACTTCTAACTGTCCTAAAGATTCCAGGCTAGCCTAAAACTAGTAGCGATCCTCCTGCCTTTGTTCCCAAAATGCTAGGATGGCAAGTGTGTGCCGCTATATCCAGCTTGCTCTATATTTCTCTACAGTTCTTTTTGGTCCCAGCAAAACTGTAATCAAGGTACAGAGCTTTCCCTTACCCTGACATGTGTGTAGCTTCTCCCATCATCAGGATACTCAGTCAAAGCAGATCACTTGTTACAGTCATTGAGCTTACACTGACATGGATCACCCAAGGCTGCTGTTCACATTAGCATTCACCAAGGGCCATGTGCTCTATAGAATTATATATAAATAAATTTCTCTTTCTAAAAATCTGAAGGGTGTCTACTCCCAACATACCTGATAATCATGGAATTGTTAATGAATCAATGTCATTAATTAGTAGTTGACAAAAGTAAAAGAAAGAACATATTAAGGCCTAACTTTGCAAGGATTTTATTAATACTGTAATGCAAAATTCTTAATCAAATGATGTTTTTGTATTTTATCTGGAAAGTACATTAATATGAGTGAATAGAAAGGTGACAAAAATAATTTCAGCATATATTCTACCAGCGAGCTTAAAGTTCCCTCATGTAAAGACAGAGATGTAAGTAATTTAAGTAGACATAAAAATGTTCAGAAGTTGTGATTTGACAATTGCTGGGATAGAATGAGTTTTTGGAATTCACAGAAGAGATTTTATTCCAATTTTTTCTTTTCGGCATTTCTTAATGCGAGAATTAGTTTGTTAATATATTCTGAATAAAAGAAGAGAAACTAAAAAGCAAAGTTGCAGTCACCAAAAAAAGGAAAGGCTCATTCAAACAGCTCAACACAAGCTCACCTCACTAATTCCAGGACTACCTTTTGATGCTAGAAATATGGGCCTCTAACTGTAAAGTTAAATTCTAAAGCTGCACATGCAAAATAAATGCCTCCCAAAGAAAATAATCAACCGCCTAACCAGGGTTTCACGCTATGCTGCTACTGAGGGAAGATCGAGTTTGCTAAGTCCACCTTTTCCTTTCAAAGGTTAATTCTCTTTAAAGTAGCCAGTCAACTGGGTCTTTGGCCCTTTACAAACATTTCCCTGTTTTTCTGAAAGAAATAGCTACTGCGGTAGAAATGCTTGGGCTCCTCAGAATGGACCTCCCATGGATAAGAACTCTTATTCAGAAAGGAACACAGAGGATGTGGATCAAAAGGATTCCTTTGTTTGGGTTTAATTCTATTGTCTTCCTTGCTACTTATCTCTTTAGCCAATGAAGAGAGAAATTAACCTCAATGATGAATGAGAACCAGAGGGAAATGTGTAGGCATTGTCAAGGTGAACCAATGCACTATTGTCTCCAAAATGAGCTTGATACTTATTTTCCTGGTCTCCAGAATGCTGTCTTTATTCTTGGTTTTCCTTTATTTTTCCATTATTCTCCAAAGCACCACTGTACAAAGAGAGTCTGTGGTCAGCTTGTAATGAAAGCTGCAAAAGGATCGCCTCTTATTTCCTCGCTCTGATCTGTAGGTGCTGAGAGTTCCAAATATTATCAGCTAGATGAGTTACCAAAGTGATAGAAAAAAAAAAGTAAGTCTCCAAAGACCCCAGGATCAAGCACAGATTATCAGTACTTACTGAAACATTTTCTGAGCATAAAAGAAAATTGGAAAACAGGACATATACATTTGCACATGCACAATGCACACACAGACACACACACACAACATGTGCCCTGGAAACACTGATTAGAAAAGTTTTATGAATGCTTTTGGCAAGATCTCCCTCATTTTTATACTTCCACCCTGCCCACCAATCTCCCCACCCACTTTGGCACCTGTGATCCGATTAAAAATCCTGCAAAACAAACTGAGAGCCCTGAACCCACACAATTCTGAACACAAAGTTAGTTTCTCCACTTGTGTTCTGTTACTTTAGGTATTTTAACTTTCTGAGCCTCAACGTTCTCATCGTACACAGAACAAAAAATGGTCCCTACTTCCAGATTCTACTGTAGATTCAACAAGATTGTAATGCTGCATAATTTAAAAACAATCAATGCATACTGTTTATTGGTATTCTTAACCATCATTGTCATGATTATACGGCTCATCCTGTGAAGACAGCCACATAAATAAAAGACACAAGTCATCGGACATACGATGGAAAGCACAGCAAATATCAAGCAAGTATCAAAAGGTCTTAAAAGTACAAACTCACTTAAAACCCAGGCATCCTGGGTCAGTTACTATCACCTCAAAAAAAGACTGAGATACTTACAACTCCCAAACTCAAAATAGCTCTGAAGTGTTGGCAAAGATATCCTTGTTGTGAAGGTACATAAAGTGCCCTTTGTGAATTTCACTCCCCAAGTGTTAACTGACAAACAGCATGCGACACTTGACAGTCTCCTTCAAAGGCAGTTTAAAGAAAGGGCCTGAAATACAGAGAATTTGGCTGCTCATTATAGACCCCACTTTGGCAAACATCATGTTA
>CM053752.1:52826797-52839777 GCA_028658305.1 Pachyuromys duprasi
GTGTAAAAGTACCACAATTTCTGTATCCATTCCTCAACTGAGGGACATCTGGGTTATTTCCAGGTTCTGGCTATTATAAATAGAGCAGCCACGAACATAGTTGAGCAAATGTCCTTGTTGTGTTCTTGAGCATTTTTTGGATATCTACATGATCATCTTAAACCTCCTTATGAAGGTACAATAATGAAGACAATGTGATATTAAATTAAAGGCAGGTAGATCAAGAAATTATTATGTTAATTAAATTTGCTACATTTAAATAATCAAAAGAATTGGTGTTTGTGACACTATTGCAAACAGATCTTATTTATATTATGCAAAATCTAAATCCTAATGGGTCATAGTACCAGTAGGAGGGCACAGGAAAGGTAGGGTTGGACAGAGGTCGAGAGACAAAAGTTAGAATTCTAAGCAAGCCCCGGCCATTACATCAGAGACCTGTGCTGCATATGAGTGATGCTGAGGACAAGGAACTTAGTCAGCTGCTTCTGGCATCCAGCAGGTCATAGATCTAGAAAATTGTAAATGAGAATGAGGAAGCCAGGAAAGGTATAAAAAGAAGCTGGCTGCTAGTGATGTCAGCTTTGCATCTGTGCCTCAGAAAATGCATCCACATCCTTTGTATGGTGCTAAATGCTGCTCTCCACAGTAGACACTGGGAGTTATAACTCCGCACCTGAGGAAGTAACACTAAGGCTGACTGGCACCAGCAAGACAGCTTCTATGCATGACGAGGCCCAGGTAAAACCCAGAGATGTCCTAATGATGAGACCTCTTAGAAAGGGTCTTCATTAAGTATTAAGCAGCTTCAGTAAAAGTCTCAGGTTTCCAGATCTCACACAAGGTGTGGAGGATACTCTGGTGACAGCACTGCCCTCTGGAGCAAGTAGTTCCTCCTATCAAGTAAGACTGTACTATTGACAACCCATGGGGACATCAAGCCCCTAGACACCTCTCTGAAGACACTGTCGTGGAGCTGAACTGGAAATTTGTATTTCCTATTTCCTGTATATTGAGAAAGCATGAAGAAGCCACACCTTTGCCATTCCTGGGGGATTGGAGAGACCATGTAAAGCCAAGGAACTGTGTCTGCTAAGGGCAAAGCAAAGAAATGAAAGACAAGGAGACCCACCAACATTCTCAGGAATTCCCTAAACACACCTATCCATTCCTTTTCATATTTCCTATACATTTTTCACACTGACTTCACCTGAAAGCAGATATTGACCAGTAGTACTGAGGTCTATTTTAGCCATTTATGTTCCTATATCCACATTGTTCATACAATCTAGTTAGGGCAGTTCCTCTGGCACATGAGTCTTCGGTCCTGTTGTAGCTTTTCCTGTTTGGAATTGTTCAGAGGATTAGTAATGTTGAGGTCTTTCTAATGCTTTGTTTGAGTAAGAAATAGGGAGGAAACATTCTAAAGCATGACCAAGTAAAGGTACTATTCACTGTGTCTGCTGTCTGCATCATATTCCAATCGTGTGGGCTTAAGTGACAACTTAAGTTCAATACTCATTTTCAGTATAAAAGTGCTAAATCTGTTTTCAGATAATACAAGAATAAAGTACAATAGAGAAAAATAATCATAAACTGAAATTTAATACTCTTAAAACACGTAACTTTTCAAAGAAAAAATATAGAAAATTGAATAATTTCAAGCTTTGCAATGTGTCAGGGTTCAAAAATGTGGGAAAACACATTACTTTTGAAAACAAACCTAGAAATACAACTTTATTGATTAAAGTCTTTGTTCTTCCAAGAACACCATTAAATATTTGAAAAGACAAGCTATCAACTAGGAAAAGTATTCAAAATTATGTATTGATAGAATTTTACTCAGGATTATAAAGAATTCATACCACTAATTAAACAACAGACAAGCCAAGTTTTAAAATGAGTGAATAAATGACAAAGATAGTTCACTTAAAAATATGTATATGTTGCTCACGAACACACCAAAGACATGCAACATCATTAGTTATTCAGGAAATGCACATTAAAACCAGGATGATATATAACAATTGATATAAGTAAATGACACAGGGTACCCAATGCTGACAAGCATGGAAAGAAACTGCACCCACGACGCATGTTACAGGATGACTTCACTGTGAAATATTTGGGTACCTTCAAAAATGCTAATAATAATCATCTATATGAACCAAGATATTCTATCCTAAGACTCTATCCAAAGGAAAGAAAATCAACATTCATGAGAAGATTTGAATATGAAGATCATAAAATTTTATTCAGTGAAGCCAAAAGCTATAACAAATTTAAGTATGTTACCTGGCCAATTGGTAGATATACAGAATGAAATTCTACTCAGGAATAAGATGAAATAAAACCCTGACATAGGCAACATGAATGAACCTTTAAAAATCACCCGAAGTAAAAGACATTGGGTACAGAACACTATGTTCTGTGTGATTTCATTCATATGCAGTATCTGGAAAAGGCCACTTTATAGAGCCAGAAATCACTGCTTTGAGCAAAGACTGACTAGAAAAAGGTATTTGAAAATTTGTGGAGAGTGATGTGATGCAAATGTCCTAAAACTTGATTGTGCCTATGGTTGCATGGCTTTATACATTTTCTAAAAGTAATTTGTAATTAAAAGTAATTTAATTATGTATTATCGGGAGTGAATTTTATATCTCAACAGTTTTTAGAAGAGAAAGAAAAAGCCAGCATTGATGATGAGTCAACAACTTAAAATAATCATGTTGTGTACTTGAGCCTCTTTTGGATATACGCTTAGGAGTGGTATAGCTGGATCTTAAGGTAGCACTATTCCTAATAGTCTGAAAAAGCTCCAGATTGATTTTCAAAGCGATTGTACAAGTTTACATTCCCAACAGCAATGGAGGAGGGCTCCCAATTCTCCACAGCCTCTCCAGCATGTGTTGTCACTTGAGTTTTTGATCTTGGCCATTCTGGTGGATGTAAGGTGAGAAATTGTTTTTAAAAAACATGGCAGGGCAATTATAGACACAAACTCACAGTACCGGTAATTGTCTGCACAAGATCTGCACATTATCAAGCCAATCAAAGTGCCAGCTGAGGAGTTATTGACAACTGATGGTTGCCATCAGAGAGAAAGTCAGTTTTCTTCAAGGTAGGTTGGTTTTGCCCATGATTTTTAATTTTCTTTTCATCTAGTGTATACCTCTTCAAATTTTATATCAAAGATATACTGCATATGTGTTATATATGTTATCTGTGCTCTATATATGAACAGAGTAAAGTCTGTTTGTTCATTTTTTTTCTCCCCTTAGAACATATTTTTCTCCCTTTTAAGCTGTATCACCCATGCTGAGAACACATTATAAAATCCTTATTAATAAGTAAGGAAAGAGAAAGCTAATGTGAGGATCACTAGTGATTTGGGTAAAGCTTCGTTTTCCTATTGTTGATTTATCTGATACTTCCGGATAATTACACTGGCATTTTAAAATGGTAAATGCCTGGCAACTGGCATAAAAATACAAAGAATTAACATATCATTGCTTAAAAGAATTTGAGGAGATTCATCCAAGCCTATGAAGATAAAGAATTAACATATGTTCAATGTTATATGAAAAAGATTGCCTTTGTTGAAAATGAGCGATATAGTACATGATCTAAAGAACTGATTGGAAGATAAAATTCATAATTTTTATGAGTTATTTCATTACACAAAAAGTTTTTAAGTAACACTTAATTGTACCATGTTTTCAATGCACATTTGGAAACTAGGTATATGCATATCAAATACTTGTATTTTATACATATATGTGATTTAATATATATATGTGCATACTATTTAACTATTTGACACTCTATGTCAAATTTTTAAATCTTCAGGGTTGTTAAAAGGTCTGCTACCTGAAGTATAATACATAGTGTGAGTTTAGGACTGGTGGCTTGAAGGCAGTTGCTCTGGAATTGACCATGTGCAAGTACATCTTTCTATCAGTTCTCCCCATTCCCATTGAACAAATGTCCTCTTCTAAAAGAATATTATACATGCTGACTGAAATTTAAAAAATTAGTTAAGCTAAAGAGCATGGGAATCTATCCATGTAAAAAAAATCTAAAATATTTTTTACGTACCAAATACAAAGGGAAATTACACATCTGTTTGTTTTGTGTGATGGATTTAATGAGAATAGCCCTCACAGACTCATATATTTGAGTATGGTTCATAGTTGGTAAAACTGTTTTTGAAAGGTTAGGAAGTGTGGTCTTGTTGGAGGAGATGTGTCACTGAGTTAGTGTTTTGAGGTTTCAAAAGCCTGTTTCATTCCCAGCTAGCTCTCTCTGCCATGTGCTGGACAAGCTCCCAGCTGTTGCTCCAACACCTTGTCTTCTTTCTGTGGTGCTCCCAACCATGATGGTCACGGACTCTAACCTTCTGAACCTGTAAGACCCCAAACAAATTCTTCTATAAGTTGCCTTGGCCATAGTGTCTTCATTACAGTAATAATACAGTAGCTAAGAAACCTTGACAAATCAGAGTTACATAAATTATGATGAGCTGCATAGATTTGCAGAGCAGGGTAGAAAAGGCAAAATTTAATGAACACATTATAAAAATCACAAAAGTTATTGATAATTACATACAAATGTCTCAAAACAGCAAGCTTAAAACATGCAATAAGAAAAGTTAAACCTGAGAATTCAAAAGGAAGGAATACAAATACAAAATAATGTATATGAATGAAGCTATCATCATTGGAGAGTTGACAACGAGCTCTGTTCATTCAAATGTAGCAAACTGTTGTTTAGAGAAGATGATCATAACCATTGCAGACTTTGTGAGCCATATGCACTCTCTGTCACTGCTTCTCTTTCTCACTCTGGCTCTCTCTGTAGCATTTTTTTAAATTAAAAAATCTTGGCTCAAGGCAAGAACCAGATCTTATTTTTATAGCCCCACCTAGTTAGTGGTTTGCTAAATATAGACAGATGGGCTGAGAGATGGGCTTAATTTTCTACTTAGCTGAGTTATGAAACTGTCAAATTCAAGGGCAGCTTTGGAAAAGATGAAAATAATGAACACAGTTTTCAAAATTGTCTTCCAAATATCTACAATTATATAAGTTAGTTCCTCAATTCTACATTTTTGTCAGAGAAGTAATTCATCAAATACTGGTCTCCATTCACTCTACACACAGCTTCAATCACCTTCAGATAATGACTAATAAATTGAAAGATTAAAGCTGTTCTCTGACGACTGTATAGAACTAAAGGATAGCTGTGGTTTGGTTTTGCCATCTGTCATCATGTCTTCCTATGGTTCCTTCATCCCCCACTGTGAAACAGTAGTAAATGAGGATTCAGCAACTTGATGTGAAAACAGCTCATTGGGTATAAGGTAGGGGACATATTCAAGCCTAAAAACAGCTATCTTTCTCCATCTGTGAAAAGAGATGGGCAGAAAGCACAGGGAATTGATGCAGCACTTTGCACTGTTTTCCTGGGTGATTACAAGAAAACCATAAAACCATCTAGCTCAGAAAACTTATTCTAGGTCAGTTTAGAGTGATACTGAAGTTTCTTTAAATAAAGTACTATAGATTAATTGAAAACTTTTTCTGAGCTAGATACCATAAAAAGGTAGCTGTAAGGAGTTTAAGAGAGAGAGTGAGAATCTAGAGGCCCCATAGTCCAAAACTAGACCTGCTCAACAACACAACCTGTAGACCCTTCTTCGGTAGATCATAAACGAAAGGCATATCTAGGCTGCACATAACATGAACTCTCCATATTTTTCTTTAAAATTAAGCAGTGAGCAAGACAATCCTAACTTTTTCTGTTTGTTGATGAGACATTATGTAAGTATTAGTTGGGCTCTTAGTTAATCTATCAACCTTCAAGAGGGTTCAGGTGTAACAATATGGAGGACTGTCTAAGTGAAATTCATAGACCACTCATGCCATGAACCATTTAGTTCAAGATGGCATATGTCCACCCATTTGATACTGTTGTGCAAAGATTGTAATCATTGTTGCTACGAGGCAATAACTATCTGTCACAAAACCGCCAACACCTGAAGCCACCGTAAAGCCTTGAGGGACAATTTGGGTTACTTTCCAATGTTGGTCAGTGAGCAATGCCATCTACACCACCTTCTTTTGCCTTGACTTCACTTTCTAAAATTTCTAACATTTTAAGAAAGAATAACTGGAACTAAAAAGAACCAGTTCAAGGAAAATAACTTACACAAAGTTTTCAATTTATCTATAGTAGTGATGTTTATTTAAAGAAACTTCAGTATCACTCTAAACTGACCTAGAATAACTTTTCTGAGCTAGATAGTAAGGGAATTTCCTCTTTCAGGAAAGTTGATAGAGTTATAAAATGAGAATTTAACGTATATGTTGTTCACTTTGCTCCTTTGACTTTTATAAATATCTGTTGCCATAAAAGACTTTATCAAGAACATGGAATTATATAAATGTATTCCTTGTAATTGAAAAATCTTCAGATTCAATAAAAAACACACACTTAAAAGTTAAAAAAATCTAGGGGCAATTAAGAAATAAAAAGAAAATAATGATCTGCTTATAAATAACAGTGAAAAACTTCCTACGTTTTAAATTATCTCTACGTCTTTTAAGAAAAAATTCTAGTATATTGTTAAGAAAATAATACTCTCTGTTTAATGAAAAGCAAATGAAGTGAACTTTCTTTCAAGTAAAACTGCATAAAGAGCAAGTTGTTAACTACCGAGATATAGTAAAGCCCAAGAAACATGTCAAGCTGAAGTTGAGACATCAGCTAGCAAAGTTTGGGCTATGCTTACCTGACAGAACTAAGATATGTAACTGAGTTCAAGTTAAGAATATTGCAACCATCTGATGATGATGACGACCCAAGGTAAATATAAAATAGAATATAACTGAGAGTTTGTCTGGAAGCTCATTGTCTTAGTCAGTGTTCTCTTGCTGGGAGTAGATACCATGACCATGGAAACTCTTATAAAAAGGAAACATTTGATTGAGGCTTGCTTATAGTTCTAGAGGTTTTGTGCATCCTCATCATGGTGGGAAGCATAGCTGCACCCAGGCAGACATGGTGCTAGGGAAGGAGCTGAAAGCCCTACATCCTGATCTCCAGCAGCAAGATGAGAAAGACTCCAGGACTGGCTCAGACTTTTGAAATCCCAGAGCCCACATCAAGAGACACTTTCTCCAACAAGTCCATATCTTCTAATCCCTCCCAAGTAGTGCCACTCCCTAATGACCAAGCATTCAAACCTGTGAGCGTATGGGGGTCATTCTTATTCAAACCACCACACTCACAGGCCGCTCTCTGAGGCATGAATCAGCATGATAATGGAACCAAATTATGTGTAACACTGAAGGTCTGTGGTCTAGAAAAGCTGAGGCTCTACGAAGTAATAACTCCCAATATCTTTTTTTCTATAACTGAAGGACTGTTGCACCAAGATGCAGAAAAGAAATCAAGATTGTTTTGTATTCTCTTAAATGTTTGAGGACAAAATTCGTTATAGTTAATGGTAGGTACAAACAAACATTTTTGTATAAAATAATAAATATAGATCTAACCTCATAGACTAGTCAAGAAAAGTGATTAGTGTGGTACTGAACTCTCCAGCACTGAAAATACAGAGAAGTTGGACCCCATGTAGTGACTCTGGCAGCTCACACCCAAATACAAAGAAGGGGCAGATGGCATTCGACCTTCTTCAGTTTTAATAATTCTTTTTTTATGTACATATGACCTTGTACTCATGGGAATATGAACTGTTTGAGAATTATTTCACAGGCCATTTTGATTTTCTAAAATATTAATGTTTTTCAGTTTTATGAAATATATGATTACATTTACTTTGAGTAGAGAATTTGGTCAAAGAAGTCATCATAGGAAAAGTAAAGGTCTGAATTGTTTACTTAAGAACGAGATCTCAAACTTGTGGACTTCAGGCATCAGGTATGTATTGAAATTTAGTGTGGGCCTTTCTGTCTTTGTAACACATGGGATTGTGCTGAGTGTTGCGAACTGAATTGAAGGATTTGTGCATTCTAAGCAAGAACTCAGCTAGTGAGCGTCACTGCCAGGCTGTATCAGCCTCTTGAATTTCCCTATTGAGTAAAACTATGATGGCTTACCTAAGTTAATGCTAAATCCCTGTAGCAGTCTTCTGGTTGTGATTGTGCTGAGGGATACATTTTTTTCAAGTAGAAGCAGAGAGCTTGGGATGCTTAGGGGTTGTCTGGAAGAATATACAGGTCCCATATCAGCCATCAAAAGAAGAGAAAGCTTAAAAGACTCTTTCCTAAAAAGCAAACAACTGAAAAAAAAAAACCTATCAAGAACAAAACACACTGCTTCTATTCACATTCTATGAAAGAGAATTTGTCTCAACACTGAAATAAGAGAGAGGCTGTGAACTGCATGTAGTATCTGATGATAATTCTTTTTTTTAATTTTTAAATATTAATTACAGTTTATTCACTTTGTATCCCAGCTGTGATGATAATTCTAATCAAAGAAGAAAACAGCACAAGTCATAATTAGAAGCTAGATGTCTCTGATACATGTTTATTCAAAGATTTTTTTTTCTTCACCAGTATGAAAAAATCAACTGGCCAATGAGTGACAGCAGCTTCTATAAAGATGCTGGGACTGCTCACATCTGGGGAACATACCTGTGCCCCTGTGGTCCTTACAGGTGTTCAGTGAAGATGCTGCCAGTTCTAAATGACTGCTTCTCCAAGATACCTGGCCTTGAAGAGCACTGGGACTTTTTAAATTTCAGAGAAACCATGAAATCAAACCTTCATGCAAAATCTACAAATTTTACATTTTGAGTCAAAAACATGTCTTAATCTTTTCTAGATAAACAAAATATTTCTGTGCCAGAGCCTATCATGGAAAAACTCATTCTTCACCTTTGTATTGCAGTTACCAGGGAACTTTCCTAAATGCTTCCAACTATTTGTTTTATTCAATGGATGATAGTTTATAAGAAGAGTACCTATAACATTTGGTTCATTTTAAGTGTTTTTCCTAAATATTCACCTTAACTTATCTTTAGAAAGTTCAGGACATTCTATCTCCATATGAGAACTTGCTTCATATTTTAGAGTCTAATGAAAATGAAAAAAAATAGAATAGAAACCAGAAAATACTGCCTCTCTGTGTATGCTTGATTAAAGATGATGGAGGTATTGGAAAAGCAGGGAAAAACCAAATGAAGTAGAGCAAGAGGCTGCAAGTGTCCGGGGGCAATCTGCATTTGGCACTGTTCCCCGGGTCTAGTTCAGCACTTCTGGCTCGTTTGTTTTACCAGAGGGAAAGATTGCTGGTTTATCTCTGAACATTTTGCACAAGTTAAATGTGACATTTTCTTTCTCCTCTTCTGCTGTCTCATCGTTGTGTTTCTGAACCACTGATAGCCCTAATGCTTTTTCCAAAAATAAATGCTGTGGAACTAATTATTTCAAAATCAGCCATGAGTTATTTCTCTAGACTATTTCAGCAAGATGGCTGGTCCTGTGCAGTTAAGTCAGCTTCATGCTATTTCGATCCTCACTGAACACTTATATTTAGTCTGCATTGCCCTAAAAAGCTATTCTTAAATGCTTAACCAAGCTCTCACTTGCTACAGAAAAATAACCAAAGTTTCATTAAAAATTTTAGCCACAAATAAGCAACCAACAACAAAAATCAGTTTATTTATATTTTTCATTATATAATTCCAGTTTTATAACAGAAAACTACTTTTATTAAAATACCAATGAGTGTTTTTTGAATGTCAAATGTCTCCTTACAGACTGATATGCTTGAACACTTGGTCCCTTAGCTCCTGGCGCTGTCTGGAGAAGTTGTTCAGCATTTTGGACACAGGTCCTGGCTGCTAGAGGAAAGGCCAACGAGCTGTGGCTTCAGGATTAAGTTCAGTTTCATTCTAGACTGGATTATCCTCCTCCTGATCCACAAAAATGTAACATACAGTTGCCACAAGCTCCAAGTCCTGGGAATGAGTCCTACACATCTCTCTTTCCCTGCCATAATAAACTGCATCCCTGTAAACCCACCTAAATTTCTCCTCTCTAAAATTGCTTTTGTCGGGTGTTTGAATGCAATGTAGGTAATGTAATCAACTCTCTTCTTTTTGTAATGCTTAAATTGATTTGGATAGCCAAGGAAAATATGAGGATATTCTGACAAGAATTTATTGTCTAAACATTGGTTCAGTGCTACTGATATGCCAATCACTGTCTTTCTTTCCTTCTTTCTTTTTTCCTTCCTTTCTTTCTTTCTGTTTTTGTTTGTTTGTTTGCTTGCTTGCTTATATGGGGCTATAGTGCAAGGGGATTGAACTTAGTGCCTTGTACATACTGAATACCTGTGGCTCTGTCCCAGCCCCATCCTTATTACATGGAAATAATTTCATATTCAGTAGACACAGTCTCTACACTGTGGTGTCTACAATTTCATGGTGATGACACACACTGGAAGATGTCTGAAATAGCCTGGGCTATGTAATGGAAATTTATCCGGCTTGAGAGTAACTGTAAGTTCCATTAGACTCCAACAACTGAATGACTCTCCTGAAAGGCAGTACAAATTAATGGAGATTTTCTCTACACAGGGGCAGATAGGCATGGCTTGGGCAGCTGTAGCAGTTTTCCAGATCTACAAAAGGCTTCAGGTTATAGGATTTCTTATCTCAGATGATTCAACCATTCCAGAGATAAAAACAAAACAATCAAACAACCCAAGGATACTTTCGAATGTTGATTAATATGTCTACTATTTTTGTGTTCTTCTACATATTTTCTCACACTTAGATCACTAGCTAGAAATAATCTCTCTTTTGATTTGTATAAAAATATCTATGTGCCTTTATGGTACAATTATCAGTCTATCAAATCTGAGATGTTTATTAAAACAACCCCCATTTCAAAGTTATCCAAATCGGAGACAAAAATAAGGTATAGTGGGGTCTGGTATTTTATAATGCACAAAATGTGGCATGACTTCTGACTCACTTGAGCTATGTAACTACTTGTTTTATTTCTCACAATAGGTTTCAAGTCAAGGACAGATTCATTCTAGTCATTTTATATTATATCTTGTAAGAGTTCGGCACTTTTTGCTTTCCTTGAACTAGAAACTTATTTGAAAATATTATAGAACATTTTATCAAGTAGACCTAAAAAGGGAAATTTCCCAGAATCTAAGCCTGGCATTCTTTCTACTAAATAATAATATCATCAATCTTTACTGACAAGGTCTACAAGAAATGGAATATTAAGCAGTCCTAAGATAGGATAGAAAACAATAATTGTAAGGCAGCTCATATAGCATTTATAGAGTATTACCAATGTTTTAGACACTGTTCAGTGCTATACTTACCTCTTAGTGCTCACAATCTCTGGAAATTATGGATATTCTTTCTCCACCTGGTTCTCATACATCCTGATCACTCTAGCCAGTGTGATAGAGAAGCTCTTACATAGCTAAGCTGTAGCCAGTCCATACAATCCTCATATATGCCTGTACAGTGTTGATAGCATCTCTGGGCAGTAACTATTAGGACCCAGAAATGCCCTTTTTATAATAACAGCTTTACATGGCTGCAGACATTTCTAAATATTTGCAAATGTTCCTAAGTGGGGAAATAATTTGTATTAATTCTTTTTCTGTTGCTGTAATAAAATAACTTGAGAAAAAGCAACTTATGGTAGGAAGGGTTATATTTATTTATTTATCTATCTATCTACTTATTTATTTATTTGTTTGTTTATTTATTTATTTTTGGCTCATAATTCCAAAGAGATAGAGCTGGTAACAGTGTGAAAAGCAGGGAGCAGAGGCCTGAGGCCATCTTGGCAGTCAGGAAGCCGACTGATTATGTATGTTTCATCCACACACAGGACAGTGAGAGAACAGGAAATGAAGACAGGATATAAGCCTCAAAACCCAGCTTCCTCCAGAAAATCTCAGCCTCCTAAAGTTCCGTGGCCTTCCTAAACAGGGCTGCTACCCTGGGATCACGTGTTCCCAGTCAGGAGCCCGTGGAGGCATTTTTCGCTTAAACCACCCCACGAGAGAAGATAGTCTCTGGAGCAAATTCGTCCAGTAGGATTGGCTTGGCTCTATGGAGAAAAGCAGATGTCCATGCTGACACAAGAGGTGAAGATAGAGATTAAACTACAATGGTAGGTGAAGATTTTACCCTGAACAGACTGGCAGGTCAGGGAAAGTTTCTGAAACCATGCTGTGAACTCAGGAGAACCAGCATCAGCGTGCCACAATGAGACTGATATCTTTAAGAGATTATGCTACTGTGTTACTTTTCCTGGAAAAAAACGAATAGAGAGAAGTATCTGTTCAGCCAAGGCTGTATCAGTAGCAGACCAAATACATAATTCCATAATTCCATTCAAATCCAATTTGTGAGCTTAACTAGAGTGACTTGCAATGTGTGACGATCACAGACAAGACCAATGGAAACTCCTTGGTATTACATCACCAAACAAGAGTACTCGACCCCCAACAACCATGAATGACTTAGGTATCTCCAGGGAAGACAGGGGTCTTGTGTGCCTCCTGATTTGCCTCTTGAGGCACTTGTGCTATACTCACACATGCCTCATGCATGGCTTGAGCCAAGGTGCCTCCCAAGGAGGATCAAGACACATATGTGTTCCCTGCCCTTCCACAGAGGATTGTTAGTGAGCCCGATCTTGTGAGCTGCTCTGATTTCACAATGTCATGCCCAGGGGACAGCACTCCCTAATATATAATATACATTAACTCTTGTGGAGAATAATTCTAAGAGGGATCTAAAAAGGATCAGATCAGATCATGTAGGGAGCTGTGACAGTGATCCAAGCAAGAAGGGACATGGGGGAGAGGCAGAGCACAAGAGAAGAGGAGAGAGAGAGAGAGAGAGAGAGAGAGAGAGAGAGAGAGAGAGAGAGAGAGAGAGAGAGAGAGAGAGAGAGAGA
>CM053752.1:52839877-52908960 GCA_028658305.1 Pachyuromys duprasi
TAGTGATACATACTGGAATAAAAATCTGTCAAAACAAACCAAAAAGCCACTACCCAAAACAATAGAACCAAACCAAACAACACGGAAACAAGTGTTGAAGAAAGAAAGAGTGATCCAGATGGGCTGGTTATTCCAGCCTTGCTCCTTTTACCCCCAGAAAGGGGACTGAATCTTCTCTCAGCATTTTGGGAGTTTGCTCACAGGGTCTTCATTCAGAGTTGGTTTACACTTCAGCTTCCTAAGCCTTTGTTTCACCCTGTACAAATGGAGTGTGTAAAACATTTATTGAGTACTCAGACCACTTAGGACACAGCAAGGGGCACACTGGATACATTGCAACAATTACTATTGTTATTTCTCCATTGTGAAAGGGAACATGTGTTCTTGTGTTGATGTTTGAAACCCAGTGTGTCAAAGCTGAGCTGAGCTCCTTGGGTGTACGGCCCTATTTAATTTTACTGCGTAGGACTAAAAGCTGGATAGTGTCGGCTCCTGGAAACCAGAGCCACTGTGCCAGATTTCTCTTCACTCAATGGTTCTAGGCTGCAACCAGCCAAAGCAGAAATTTGCAGACAACTTGGGAGACAGAACGTAGATCAAGGATATGATTGCACTCTGTAGTTTGGAGCAAGCAGGTGATGGCAATTCATGTACATTGTTAAACTCATCACTGGACCACTGACTGCTGTGCTTTCTGCAAGTGTTACTATTCTCCAGCTCTCATGTCTCCTGGTTCCATCTGACTCCTCCTTTAACCCCTTTACATGTTGGTCTTAAAGACTGCTGTTTTACATAGCAAGACTTCAGATTACCCAAAAGGACAACTATATAGTGGAGGACGAAAGTTGAAGGGTTAAGAGACTAGTTGAAACTCTAGGCTTTTCTTTTTCTCTTCTACCACAAGTCCATTTCTTTTCCCATGTGTTAATGTTGCTTTTATATTTTGTTATGGCTGGTTATAGAATCTTTCCCACCAGCTCATGTTCTAAGCTCTGTGTTTATCAGCTGTCAGTGGTATTTTGGAAATCTGTGGAACTATTAGAAAGTAGGACTTAGCTGATAGAAGAAGGTCACTAGGAGAAGGACTTTGAAGGTATAGCTGGACCCTTTGTTCCAGACTCTTTCTCTCTCTCATTCTCTCATTCTGAAGTCAAACAGCAACCCCTGTGAGCTGCTCTGTCATGTTGGACTGAAAAGATGGGCCAGAGTAAATTCTTTCTTCATTAACTTGCTCCTTCCTAATGTCATTTCTAATGTCAGAGTGATGCAAACATAGCTCATACAGCCTTGTCCCAAATACAGAGATAATACAGCCAGAACCTATGCAAGATGTTTATGCTCACTGCTGCAATAACTTCCTTAATGTTTTTCCAATATGATTTCTGTTTCTTCAATAACAACCTCAAACATATAGTTGGTAGTATGTTATCCTTGCAGTTAATCTTTTAGTTCACATGTCAATGATCTAAAGCTACACTTTATTTGAGTTTAGATGGCATGTACTCCATGTCACTATTGCTTCCTGTACTTGAACATTGATTTATATGGCTCAGACTTCCCACCCCATACTTTAGTTTTTCCCCAACTTTATGACAAGTAAACTAAGATTCTGTTAACCTAAATTAAATTTGGTCTAAGTTTATCTCCATAGTTTTAATTCTTACATAGAAAACAATAGCATATCTTATTCTTCAAAGTGAACTGCCAGCTAGCTTAGTGTATATTCTTATAAGTACCCGAGTCTTAGTTAGTCTTAGCCTTTGAATTTCAGCCAATGACAGGCAACAAACTAACAAAATAAAATAAAAAATAAAAATAAAACCTTTATAGCAGACAAACATCATTCTGTAACCAATCAGGCTGTTCCTTTGAACAAGGCTTTCTTGTTCTGTCTGTGAATACTGCCTTCTCGTGTTGATGGATGGAGTACTCTCAACCCCCTTGGGTTTAGAATACTGCCTGATTCATCAACTTATCTCTATATAAAACCTTGGCTAACATTATTTTGTCTAAGGGTTTTATTTCAACAATCAAAAGAGGTAGGTAGGTTCCAAGGCCCCATAGTAAGTGGCTCAGCTGTGAATCAAACCTGATAGCCTGGTTCCACTGACTCTGCTTATTACTGCCCTGGGATGCTGCCCCTGACTGGGGAAATGCTGTTGTCACTGGTGATGAATGCTCTCTGCCACCCCCTCACTATCTTTCTATGTCAAGGGCATTTAGGCCTCAAATCTTTCCAGTCTCAAACCAATGCTTCATACTAGTCACATTCTCTGTGCTATTATCTGCCCTGGGCCTGGATAGCTTTTTTTTTTTTTTTTTTTTTTAATGTTCTTGGAGTTGGGCACTTTGGTTTCAAAGTGTCTTGTCCTTGTTGTTCATTGACCAGAACACAATGTCCTGTCCTTGTCTGGAAAACAATAGTCATGCTTAAAAGGTCATTTTAGGTGTCTGTGTCCCCAGCGCAGCACACTCAAGTCTCTCCTGTGGTCAGCTGCTGTGCGTGCATGCTAGTGCACTATTTCCCTTTACAACTGGATCAACCCTTTGTGGCGTTCCCCACCTCCACAGCGTTCCCCAAAGTTAACAATTTGGTTCTCCAATGACTACCAGTATGTATTTATTCCTTGGAAAAACTCTTTCACAATGCGGAGACTTCTTTGAGGCATAGATTTACTACTTCAGAATATACTTTTTTAAATATTAATTTTATTTTTAAGTTATATGCATTCGCGTGTACTTGCGTGTTGATTGTGCACATAAGCGCAGGTGCCTGACAGTTTCAGAAGAGGGTGTGTGATGCTCTGAAGCTGAACTTACAGACAGCTGTGAGCCAACTGAACTGGGTGATGGGATCCAAATATAGGTCCTTGGTATATAGAGAATGTATACGTACATTCTCTTAATCACTGAGTCTGTCTCTGCAGACTTCAGAATATCTTATCTGTCTTCCCATCATGGTTATGTTTCCTTCAACTTTTTCTTTGATAACTACTAATTATGTTTTGAAAGTCTTTCTGACTAAATGGGTAGATTTTGGCATTGGGGCATTTGCTCAGTACAAAGTACTTGTTGTTACCATTGAACAAGTGTGAACACTTGAATTTTGGTTCCTAACACCCACATAAAGGGACAAGTATGGCTTCCCAAGTCTACAAGACAAACACAGGGGGTGCAGAGACAAGTGGACCTTGGGGAATCCCTGGCCAGCCAGTCTAATCAAAATGATAAGCTATCTGGTGCAGTTAAAAAAAAAAAAAACCTAATGTGGAGAATGACAGAAGACATGACAGTATATCAGCCCCCAGCATTCACACATGCACATGTGAGTGTAAACACATTCACTTATAAACACACAAACAACAACTTTCACAACACATATGTATAAATCTTGATCACACACTGGTCACTCAAATTAAGCTACATACGAAATATATGTATAAAGTTGTAGATGTTTTCAAATATCCCACACAGGAGGTCTTCTTAGCACCCAGCTGCATATGAATGTTTTTGCTGGCTCATAGACACTAAGAGAAGTGGTTCATTTTCATATCAGTTATTAAGTGTGTAATTTCTCTAGTCCCACCCTGTGAGCACTAAGACCTGTCTTCCCTTCAAGAATTAGGATCTAATCATCTGGAGTAAACACATCAAGGGTGTTACAAGCCTGGGGTCTCATAAAGTTTCTTCCCATAAAGGCATTGTTTTAATAAATGTCTTCAAAGCCAAGAGCGCTGATTTTATGATGTGCATCAGACAGTTAATGAAAGGGCTAAGGAAAGAGAAAGATGCAATAAAAGCCTGCCATGGCATGAGTCAAATGTGAAGCAATGCGCAGCTTTGTCAGCTTGGCCAAAGGAAAGCGAGCCTTAGACTACAAAAAGGATGTTTACTAAATGAACACAGCCATCGAGATTTGACCTCAGCTAGGCAAGCATCTCACCTTCTTTGGTTCTGTGTTTCACAGGTTGTATTTAGCTAATCTTCCAAACACATTTTCTGTTCAAATATATTTAAATAATAATAATGAATTAGAAAGAATAAAACTATTTTTTTAAAAAAGAAAGCAATGGTCCCCCATTTTCTAATACTAAAATATAAAATACATTCAACTCTATTTTTTTACATGATTACCATGGTTTGTTCTGTGACTAAATCAATGGACCTGAGTAGCCATTTGCATAATTCATTCTAAAGAGGAAAAGTGCAGCCAGACTGTTTGATATAAACTTACTAATATAAGGAACCTTCCCAAAAAGGGCTGCTTGCATTTCCCTTTGTCTCCCTTCTGTTCTCTTAAAATCTAGCAAAGAAGAACTCACATAGAGACAGCAGAGCTGGGTGTGATATTCCCTTGGAATGCTTGCCAGAAGGGAAACCCAAGGAAAAGAGACACTTTAACCCTGTTTGGTCTACATCCTCTTAGCATCTATCCATCAACCTCCATCATCACTTAATACTTACTGCATCTGAGCCAGGACTGCCACAGGAGGCTCACTTCTCAAAATGACTCTAGTAGCCATTTTTCTTTTTAATGTTTAATTAATTTACCTAAGACAATGGTATGTGTCTGCTGGGGCTTGATTACACTAAATCAGAAAATTCTGTTTTAATCCATTAAAATAATAAGTGTGACATGGAAGGAATGACTTCCTATTTCCTTTAAAAAGCAAGCCTGATCCTTTCCCTATAAAGACAAAGACATCCAAATTTCAGTGGCTGGTTTTAATTTTATTTTTTGCTTTACACCTTTACTAATCTTACCAAGGTTGTGAGTTGATGTCTGCAGTGAGCCAAATAATTTAATGGCATGAATGTATAAAAAAAAAAGTCTAAATAAACACTAAGGGTCTCTAAATACTTTTGTGAAACCATCATCACCCTACAAAAACATTATCTGGAGCTTATATCCAGTCTAGGTGCTGAACAGTTACTGCCTGAGTTGTTAGAAACCCAAACTACTGCCACAGCGCCTTACCTGATCCCTACATGGCACTGCCTTTAACTGGGGTCATGATGTTAACAAATGTACAATTTGAGACTGAGTTGCTTAAATTACCCTTTCTCTTCCTACTTCAGTTTTCATTGTCCCCTTCCAATAAATTCTCAACATTGCCCACATTGACATTTCTTCAGATAGTCACCATAATAACTCCTGTCCTGCAGTTCTTCTGAAAGTTACCACTCCCTCCACTAAGACCTGGACTATGGTTCTTCCACTGAATCTCAGCTGGCCTATAACAGCAAAGACTGGTACAGAACTTCTGCAGTTAGGTCATATAAATGCAACACACTCTCTTCTTTCATCTTTTAGAGTATATGATGTGGGAACTAAACTACTGTAGTGTACAGAGCTCAGCTAACCTGTGTTCAGGAAGGCCAGAGGTAGAATTTAAACTCACATTTTCAAGTCTAAAGAAACGTCAATGAGACAAGTCAGTACTAACTGCATAGCCAGGTGAAAGAATCCTCTTCAAAACAGATCCTTAAGATCCGATAAGCAACAGTATATGATTCCACATGAAACATATCCTTCAAACCAATACTAAAGGATACACATTTTTCAAAAACAAGACACAAAACCAAATCCCAAAAAACAATTGCTGCTTTGCTAAGTATTGCTCAAAAAACAAAAAACAAAAAAAAAAAAAAAAAAAGAAAGAAAAGAAAAAAAAAGTTTCCAACGGAGCTATGGAGAGCTTGAACACCCGTGGCTGCTTCTCTACTCTATGACCGCTATGACTCCAAAGCCTGGGTCTCAAGCCTGAGGTGCTCATTCAGTTGGCTGTAGGTAGGAACTGGTCACCACTATTTTTGAAAGCTCTCTAGGTAGTTTTTCTCTTGTATAAGGAGAACTGTCATTGGATTGGAGCCCAGCTTACCTTAACTTGTCAAGTCAGCATGGCCGCAGTTCCCAAACAAAGCCGTGTGCTGAGGTGTTGGAGGCTAGGACTTCAGTAAGCCTTACTGCGCACAGACACAATTCACTTTGGAGCAGAGTGAATTTCTTAAACCATTAACAATCAATAATAGAGTCCCCATCATTGACCAACAGCTTTATCAGGGCAAGAGTTATTTCTAGAATGTAAATAAAATTCCTCAAAAATAAAATTGAAAAAACACACACACAATTACCCTGAGAAAGAAAGTCTGTTATTGTTGTTTTATCTCATTTTATATCACGCATATATTTCTCAGAGGGTGAATGAAAACTATACCCACGATTTTTTTGCTTTAATTTCTGGAACATGAACTTTCAATACTTTTGTGGGCTTGCATTTAAGTTATTTTTTTCTTATAATGGCACCATAACATTTAATGCTGATTTATTGATATTAGAAAGACGCCCTTATCCTTTAGAGTGTTTTTAAAATGTCAAGAGAATAGGGATTTGTACCCTAATTCTGAGGACAAAGATGGGAAATAGAAGTAGGCCCGTAAACCTGTTTAAAACATGTCTAACTGGCTTAACAGTTGGCTGTTCCTGATAAGGACTTTAGTTATCAATGAACCCAGCCAACCTGACAGATGAACTTCATGGTTCTACTTAGTTGGACGCAAATTTTTAGAACCAGTGTCAAAACGCTACAAAGAAAATCCTATGGTGCTTAGCCTCCAGATATCCCACTGACAATGCAAATCTTTGTCACAAACACTGGTGACCCAACTAACTTACTAAAGCTGAAACTGAAGTGACAGATCTCATCCTGTGCAGGATGAGAGGGGGTGCCCTGTCAGGGGACAAGGAGCAAATGAAGATGAAGAACAAACACCTACTTCTCGATAGATTATCAAACACTGTGCTCGGAGTTATCCTAAAAGTACACACAGTGCAGTGTAAACTATGTTTGACCCATCTATTATCTGGACGCCAAATATCTCCAAATCCATTTATTTCCCTAATCAGCTGCTACACATTTTTTCCCAGCTTCTACCATCTGCTTTTAATTACCCAAACAGTCCACAACCCAAATTGAGATGATAAATAGTTGATCATCACAGACTCTCATTTACAGGTGCAGCCAGGACAAATGAAACTGGCAAACTCAAAATAGTTTGAGAGTTGAACCGACATGAATCAAGAATATTATCTGTTTCCATGTTTCTCTGACATCGTGAGAGTTCATAAACAAACCCCACTTTGAGTAAACAACTGTAAAATAGGTTTGGATTAACAAGATTAACATATAGTGTTATTTTGGGCAGAATTTTTAAAGATAGTTTAAAAGACCAAGACTAACAGATTTCATGGAAAGAAGTAAAACTAGGAAGAAAAATAGTCCCCTTTCCAACAACAACAAATTGCCTGGACCTCTGAAGTTACTTAGTATATGTATTTCACCAACCAATAAACTGTGTTTACCTTTATATCATATTTACATTCATATGGGAAAATCAAGTCCTTCTTTTTTCCTTTTTAGACAAAGAGAACCATAGAAAGAAATGATATTGCTGAATGTCTAGTATGTACTTTGTGTATCACAAATTCAATCTTGTAAACAAACATGTTGAGATTATCTATTCCACTTTAAAGATAAGAAAAGTGGGCCTGGAAGGTAAAGTCAAGTTGAGAGTCAAACCCAGGACAATCTGTGATTGATGAGAACCATCTTTGGCCTGGTTAATACATGATGAATAGAAAAAAGCTGATAAAAAAAGTCCACTGTATTTCCTCAAATGGTAATTCTGGTTTAAGAAGTATTGATATTACTATTAAAAGATTACTTTTCCATTATTAGAAATCCCATAAAGAATAGAGTTTAAATTATTAGATACACACACACACAAACAGACATAGAGACACAGATACACACTGGTTGAAATATTTAAGAAAATAAGTACTTTGTTTTCAACATTGATTTTTACTCATAACAATGTCTCCATCTCTAAGTGATTACAGCATATGTGTTGAGGTTCCCAAAACAAGTAAAAAGTTATGCAAATGATTAAGAATAAATATTCTAATTTTATTGGGGAGTTTAATAACTTTTATTATATTTATTCATTATTCTGAAGGGGGTAATGGCATATGACTTCATGTGGAGGTCAAAGGACAGCTTGTGGGAGTCAATTCTCTCCCACCAAGTAGACCCTGAGGATCAAATTCAGGTCATCAGGCTTGGCAGCCACCATTTTACCTGCTAAGCCACCTTGGTAGCTCCATGTATGTGTGTGCTTGCGTGTATGTGTGTGTGTTTCTTAGTTTTCATTTATTTTATTTAATTTTTTTCAGATAGTGTCTCACTATGTAGTCCAGATTGTTCTGGATTCTGGATTTCACTGCCTAAAAATTGGTTTTAGACATCTCTAGTGCTAGAATTACATATTTACACACCCAGGCCTGGCTTGTGTGTGTGTGTGTGTGTGTGTGTATTTTTCCCCCTCCTTGGCTCCAGTGTTTTGCAGGCATACTACTTGTGCTGTGTGTACTCAAAGGAACACTCATAGTGAAATTATCCTTAACGTTTACAAATATTTCCTAGTCTTTACATCCAGGAAATCAGAAAACGCAAAACTTCAAAGTGCTAGACTCTTTTCTCTGCACTTCCTCTGAGTCTTAACTTTAAGTGTCTAACACTGACTCCTAATGAAACCACCTAATCAACCTGCTAATGAGAGAAAGGATAAGCTTCTTGATTACAGTGGAGAAGGAGACCCTCCATAGTGTCCTTCCCATTGTTCATCAGAGGTCAAATGTTGGCTAATAATTAAAATTAGGATGTGAGACCTAATGAAATCTCCCACTTTGAAGGATCATTGGGACTGGTAAGTGTCATGTTCTAATCCCTTAGGATTGTCAGGTGGAGTAAGATTAGTTTATCTATTCTAGAAGATCAATAAGTCTTGTAAGCTGGCAAGTCAAGCTTTATCTTGAAACAAAAATGTGTTCTTCTGGAAGGTTTTGAAGTAAACAATAAAGAGATTCACACATTTCTCATAACATAGCTAGGAAAGAGGCTTTGGAATTATGAAGGAAGAGCTACAATAATAAATACTATGGTTTTCTAAAAGAAATATAAAAGGAAAAAAGTAGGCTAAACCCAGTCTTCATAATTGCTTGCAGATTGCAGATGGCCAGCCCACCACTTCATAATCAGCCCCCCTTTTCAAAAGCTAATGAGACATTGTGATGGCCACCTTTAATTACCAACCTCACACAGAACAGAATCACCTGGGAAGAGTCTCAATGAAGGACTGACTAGATCAGGTTGCCCTGTGGACTTGTTAGTTGAGATTGTCTTGATGGATGTGGGAAGACTCAGCCTAAAAGTGAGTGGTGCTTTTTCCTGCACTGAGGTCCTGGACGGTATGAAAATAGAGAAAGCTAGATGATAACTAAGCATTCATTTCTCTCTCTCTCTCTCTCTCTCTCTCTATATATATATATATATATGTCAGCGTGACATGATTTGCTCTTTCACGTTTCTATTGCTTTGACTTCCCTGAAATAATGGACTACAATCTGGAGCTGAGAGCTAAGCAAATCCTTCTACTTGTAAGTTTCTTTATGGAAAAATATTTTTATCACAACAGCAGAAATGAAGCTAAGACATAGGCATTAAGCTTTTAGTGTGTGCTTGGCAGGACAGTAACATGTTTCACATTAAATTATTTATTCATATAATTCCATCTTTGAAGTCATTTATTTGGTTTGTTTGTTTGTTTGTTTGTTTGAAGAGTAAATGTTCCCCATCTGCTCAGGTCCTGCCTCAGTCTCAATGGTGCTACTGTTTGCGAAGGTGATGGAAGCCCTAGATCATAGAGATTTGCAGGGAAGAAGTATATAATTGGTGCAGGGTTTTAGGTTCATAGCCTCAGGCTATTTCCTTGTCCCTCTTCTGTGTATCTTTGGAAATGTGATCTGCCGGTTTCCAGCTTCTGCTGCCCTACAGCCCTCTTCACCATGATGGACTCTCTCTTTGAAACTATAAGCTAAAATAAAGCTGTTCTTCATTAAGTGGCTTTTCTCAGAGTATTCCATCACAACAACTTTCGTAACACATCAGCTAGAGAATGTAAACACTTCATGTTATCAGCCTTTATGACTACTGAGGACACACTTTGGGAAAATATAAAAGATGAATAAGGGAAATTGAGGGGGCATGGAAAGACAAGAAAGCAGGTGAGGATCGTTTAAAGGAAGGTGCAGAAAGGGAGATGAAAAAGAAGAAACAGAAGGAAAAAGAGATTTAATACATCCCATATGGCAAACCAACTCGCCTCAGCATTCCAGCAGCAGCTCCCTTTAGTTAGAATCCTAAGGGAACTCACACCTTTAAGAAGCCTGATACTAAATATCAACCACTGCTCTGTCATTCATGGCTGGCCAGGTCATTTCTGGTAGGAATGTTCTGGAACATGGGCATTGGCAGAGAACTCTAGATGAGTGTTTACAAGGAAGGCCAGAGGGATACTGATGTCATAAGAAGACTGAGGAAAGGATTTTATTGGCTATCACATAAAAATCTTGGTAGCTTATTTCTTTTGGCATTCTTGTTCTTACTCCACAGTCCTTGTTCAGGTCATATTTTCATAGCTATGTTGGTGATACTTCAAATCTAAGGCTATATCACCCTGAACATACCCATACTGTCTACACTATACTTTTTATAAAATTCTAACTGGAGCTTGTAATCACTTTCATGTCACCTCCCTTCCACAAAGTAGCTCTGGAGTTCATGAGACACCTTCAGCTGAGCATGGGGTTTAAGCTGCATCTCTCCAGAGCACACATGGTAGAAGGGGCAGGCTGACTTCTGCAAGCTGTCCTCTGACCTTCACACATACTCTATGGCACTGTGTACATGCACACATACACACACACACACAGAGTCACACACACACAGAGTCTCCTTGAACAGAGCTCTCATTTTTTACCTAGTAAGTTTCATTTGCCTGTTTCTGATTATGCTACCAGACTGACTATTCATGACTATGGACCATATCTCCCATTTCCTATATTTATGGTCCCCTCATATAGAATTACTTGACTGACATTACTTGAACATTCTTATAGTGGTCACTCTGGGGTTTGCACAACTGATCCTTTAGTGAAAACCATTTCATGCACTACTTCTACCTGCTATAATATCCACTACTGTACTCTCTTCATTAAGAACTTAAGGATTCATCACCATTGTCTTTCCAATTTCTATTCTGACACTTCTAAGGCATTCTCAGTTTTCCCTATTACCGTATTTTTGTCTAATCTAATATTCACCACACAGCATTATATCTGACAATTTGTACTGTCTTTTATACTACGCAATCTTTAGAAAAATTATTCATACATTTTCATCAATTTTATAAACATATTAATGTCCACAGCCCCTTGATTGCGGGTGGGTTTCCAGTGAGGCCACCAGCACTCAGCTTTCTCTCAGTCTTGTCATTCCTTTTTCTTGCTACCCACACCGCATTTATTGAGAATATGTTGCCGCCAGTTCAAGGGCTACATTCTCCTAAGACCAGCAGACAAAAGGGTTTTTCTTTAGTCAGAGTCTGAGCAACATGATTACCAATGCCTTTATGTGAGTAAATCAGCTTATTCTTGAAGTGATTTCTCTGGCCAAGGTCAAAGAAAAGAAAAACTGCTCTGAGTGAGCAGGCTTCAGTCCATGCTCATTTCCAGACCAGAGGTGAGTTAACACTATACTAACAGGCTTACCCAAAGAATAGGCACTAGGCACGGGTTCTTCTGAAGGGGCAAAATACCTAAAGAAACATGAAAACAACTTGAGAGACAGAAACAAAGCAACTCTCCATTGCAGTAAATAAATGACACACTGGGTGAATAAAGATTAAAGCTTTATAGTTCCATTTACCTATAAACACTTTAAATACCATTTATTTGCTTGATCTGCAAATCTTTTCATGAAAATTAGGCTTCTATTAGACTTCTTAGTGAGTTAACTTCAACTTTTGGAGCTGAAGCTCATTCAGGTTTTTAGATAGAAATCTGTATAATAAAAGGGAACTTTCCAACAGTATGCTACAGCTTCCAAGGAGGGTTCCTGACTGGATAAACTTCTATTTTAATTTTCTGGTTTGAAAATAGTATTTTAAATTTGACTGAATTACCTCAATAAGTGATGGGAAAAGTTTTATGGGGAATGGCTCATTCTGGACACTAAAAGCAAGAAATAGCCCTTGTAGCTTTAATTACAGTATTAAAGTATTAATGAGGACATAAACATATACAGTGATTTATTGTTCATGATAAATCATGAATGATAAATCCATTGATAGATTCAGCTTATAGTAAATCACTACATTAACCAACAAACCAGGGCAGAAAAGATGAACAGATACATTTTATAGTCAGCACAGAGGTTCTAGTTACTTCTTAACAACTAACAAAGCCATTAAACACACTTACTCCCCTGTCCCCTGCTCTGGGAATTTACGTACAACTTGGCTGCTTAGTGAAAAATTTCTCTCTCCTAACACCTTTTTGTGATGAGAGAAAGCTGCCAAGAAAACTCCTACCAGATGGAACCAGGTCTGAAAAATGTCTCTCTCGAGTCAGGTGTTATAATTATTTTTGACAACAGTTTTGCTGTATGGCTCTTTAATCCTACTGAATTTTATAGAGGAATAAATCAAACACTGGTTATATTATATATTATTTTGTGGTATCTTTCCAATTCATGCTTTAGGATATAGAGACATTTCAGCTATTGATCTGTGGATGGCTCAAGAATTCTTTTTATATGACTAAAGCAGACATGTTCCTAGAGTAAAAGACAGTTGTCACAATTTACAAATCTATTCAGGACCAAGCAGGTGTGAAGACCTACAGCTGGAGACAATATAATAAATAGAAAAAGCATAGAATCTGGAATATAGATGTTTTCAGCAGCTGTGCCATGTTTCCCCTTCGATATTTTGCAATACGTAGGATTTCTTTCTTTCCATAGTAGATAACCATTTAGGTCATAAAGTTATTGTGTTGCTCAAAAAGAAAATCAACAATGTATGTGAGCTTTGTAACTACGTAGTCACCTAGCCTCTGCATTGATATTTGATGTTTTTCTAGGATGAAGCTCTTAAAAAAAAAAAAAACTACTTGGAACCTATTACACTCTGAAGGAATTAAGACACATCTGTGATAACTGTCCTACCACTTGTCTGATAAAGGACAGCACAGTGATAATGATCTCTGATATTGATTAACTAGACACAAAGAACTCTGTTCAATTTTCCATTCCAAATGCAACCATCCTAATGAGGTAACTGATATCACAATTGCTATTTTATTGATGAAAAATTAAGACTAATAATAAAAATAAAAATAGCTACCCCAAGAATATGCAACTGGACAGTTTGGAATTGGTGTTCAATGTGGGCTGCTTCATACCCTGTCATTTTCTTTGCTTTGTTACGCTGCTGAGGTTTTTTTTACTTATTTTCTTCATCCCTACAGGTTCATGAAATACAACCTCTAAAAAACATAAATGTGACCCATGGAATAGAAGATCAAGTGCTAATTTGAGAAGTTGACAGTTCATTTAATAAACAATAAACATGTGCATTTTGTGCTAGTTTGAATGGGAATGATCACCATAAGCTCATACTTTGGTTCCAGACAGTGAATCTTAGAAAGAATTAAGAAAAATGACCTTGTAGAAGGAAGTGTATCACTGCGCATGGGTTTTGGGATTTCAAAACTGCACACCAGGTCCAAAAGTCCTCTCTCTCTCTCTCTCTCTCTCTCTGCTTCTTACCTACAGATCAGGATATGAGCTTTCAGTGACTGCTCCATTGCCACGTCTGCCTTCCTGCCACCAGGATCCTATCGTGTTCCTGCAAAAATGATCAAAGATTACACCTCAAACTGTAAGTAAGCCCCCAATTAAAGGCTTTCTTTTATAAACTGCCTTGGTTATGGTCTCTCTTCAAAGCAGTAGAACAGAAACTAAGACATACCTTAACAGCATAGTTCAGAACAATGGAATAAATGAGCCCTCTTTGACATTTTTGAAATTTCTCCACAGCTCAGTAAGTCTTAAAACATTGTAAGGCTAAGAGCATTCCATTGCACATACGACCACCCTACCCATTCATCTGGTGATGGTTGTTGGTTGACTTGATTTTGGTGTTCATTGTGCTGTTATGAACATGGATACAGAAATAACTGTTAAAGTCCCTGCTTACAAAATTCCTGCTTTTCTGGTTTACTCCCTAAAATGAATTTGGTTACATTTGTCCACATTTATGTAGTTGTGACTGAACACCTTCAGATAATTTGAGAAAAGAGAGGGTGGTTTTGGCTCATATAGTTCAGTCCATCATTGTTTGGCCTCAAAAGCTTTGACAGGATATTGTGGTGGCAGGAGCATGTGGAAGAAGCTGAGGTTCGAATCTTGCAGAGCAAAAGGCAAGAATAGAGCCAGAAGCCAGGGGTCAGTGCTGCCTTCAAAAGCCCTTTCTTGGTAATCTACTAACTCCAGAGAGATATACCTGCTGAAGCTTCCTTAACTGATGAAAATAGTTTCTCCAGCTAGGACCAAGTGTTTAAGTCACAGTGGTGTATGAAGAGGCGTCCTATCCAAATAATGGTAATATCATTTTTATTTTATTTTGGTTTGAGGCACTCCCATTACACCCTGTTTTTCATAGCAGATATATCATTTTACATTTCTACCAGCAATGCATGCGATTCTTGGATTCTCTATATCATTAAACTAACCTGCTTTTCAAATAATAAATATAATATATCTTTAAATTTTACAATAAACAAGTATTATCTTAAATTTGGAGAGAAAATATATTTAAAAACCAAATAGAATCAAGATAATTATAGCAGTTTTACTGAGTGTAAAAATGTTGACATTTTTATGTTAATGAATCTTATGGGTATGAGGTCTCTGTCTTGACACTTCTTGTAACAGTACTTGGAAGTGATACAAATTATTCCTATATTCCCTATCTTGGTAGGTGATCTCTTTGTAATCAGTATGACACCCCCCTCCCCCAAAACACACATCCTTTCCATTATCTTTACATTCATCTGAAAGCTAGGTCATGCCAGTTCTCCTAACATCTTTATTTTTAATTCATAGTCTTCTCTGGGGTATTTTTCTCTTCCCTTAGATCTTCCAAAGCCACCATTTAAAGAAGTCATTATAGTTAGTTGTATTATTGCACTGCCTTTGCCCCATCCACCTTTTCAGCTGATTGTCACAAACATGGCTTATGTCAAAAGGGACTTAACCAAAAGTTCTCAAACAAAACATGCCAGTCAAATAAAAACATTGATTTCTTGAGTGAGTAATAATTTTACAGATTATTCTAAACAAAATTGTACAATGCAGAAATCTGTACAATATCATGTGTTTCAAAGCTTTGAGAGACTTTAATGACACAATCCTGGGATATTTCTTTATATCTACAACACAACGAAGGGGAACCTTGAAAAGTGCAGACTTACATGTGAAAATATTGCATCCTTTCACGCCCTATGAGTTCCTCTGTGAAGCAACCTTGACCAAATCAGAAGATTCCTTTTGTGTTACTTCCTTTTTATAAAATTTATTTCTCAGAACTGCCACATTGGCTGTGTCTTTCAGAATGTTCTCAGCTATTTCCTGTCTTCCATCTACATCACATGTGATTTCTCTCATGGAAGGAGTTTCTGTTCCTGTTCTTAAACCCAAACTGCTGTAAGTAAAATTCTTTCCATCTAGAAAGAGAATTTCTTTCAATATTCTCTATTCAATATCACTTTGTCTGGAAACCCACAGAACTCATATGACCTGAAAGCCCTTAGCTCAGTTCAAAATGGAAGACACTGACTGCATTTGGTCTGCAGGACTTCCTCTCCTCTGCCTAGGGAAATGTTTTGTTGTCCTTAGGGAAATTACAGGTCCAACTCTCTTTCTCCTGATAAGAACCTGTTCATTTACCACCTGGGATTCCTGGAATGCCTTTCCACGTAAATGATACCTCTCAGTACCTCAGCCCTTCAGGCAATGACCTTTGCTCATCTAGGATATCCTACTCCCTCCCCAAAGTCCTATATAACCCCATTCACCCTGAATAAAATTGATCTGCCTCCCCAAAGATAGTCCCAGAAGGTCATTTCCATTCTTACCCATGGGCCACCAAAATCCCAGTTAGCCACTTCTGCTCCTTTGTTCTTGGGGATTCTTAGCCAAATGACCTCAGGAAACAGGGAGAGTCACATCACTTCTTTTCTAAAGGTCAACCCTGACTCACCTTTCCTCTCTCTCCCCTCTGATCATCCAGAGTATCACTTCATGAGCAATTAATTATTGTTCAAATTATATTTTGCTGTTAAACACAAATATATGTCCCACCTAGGAATGACAACATAGTGAGACACATGATTAAATTTAATTATTAAAAATAAACAGCATTAGACTGAGCCCAAGGGCTATCTTTTTTTTTTTTTTTTTTACTAGTGTGGTTTTAAGAAAATTAACTTCTCTGTTAAACACGGTCAATACAAAGGCTTATCTTGCAGGGCTATTATTTGTGGGGTATAAGCAGCTATGGGATAGTGTATTTTAAGGGAGAAGAAGACATCCAGAAAAAGAGTAAGCATTCCCAAACATAAGATACTTCAGTCTTGTAGAATCCTGACCACTGAATAGGTGCTTGGGAAATGTTTACTGAAAGTAACTTAATTTCCTTCTTGCCTTGTATATGTGGTGGGACTTCATTTGCTTCTCTTTGGCCAAAATTGAAGTACATTTTTTTTAAACAACTGGAAGAAACATTAGCAAATTTGAAATCGCTAAGGTCCTGCCCATGTTTGGGGGGCTCAACTTGCCACACATGCCTCCCACCCTCGTGATGGGTCAGATCACAAAACTTCAATTGAAAGAGGAAGGAATTAAGGTACTGAAGGTTGGGAAAGAGAATTTGTTTTCCTTTATGTTATCAGGAAGTGGTCCAAGAGCCCATATAGCACTTGAAGGAGAATCTAAACTTTGAGGCCCATCTTTCAGAGTTCCGAAAACCCATTACATATTTGTTGAAAGGAAAATGTTTGTGCATTTGGACAGTATCTCCACAAAGAAGGAGAATACTGCCAAAAGGCATACATAATTGCTTGAACGGAAGGGGTTTTGCTCAGGGTCTCGAGACTAGTGATAGATGAGCCTGAAAGGGCTGCTTAAAATAAACCAAACCTCTCGGATTAGTGTTGTTAGGCTCTGGAGGCCCCTGGGACAGGCCTGTCTCCTGTGATTTCCAGTATACTCTACTTCCAACGAGCTGGAAATACCACAAGAAAACCACTGTTCTCACGGTATTTTTGCCTTTTCCATTTCTGGTTTTAGCTAAGGGGGAAAAAAGGGTATGTACAGCTCAAAATTGGCATGTGTATATTGACAAAAAATAATTGAGGGTCCAAATGTTTGATCTTTACACTATATAGAATTTGTCCACAACTTTGAAATACATTCAAATAAAATAAGTTTGGGCACACTTTCATAAGTCTCAGTGAAGCAGATTTATTCGCCGTGTTATAGCACATTCTCCTAAAATAACATAATATATATGTTGACTGACAACCAAGTGGCCAATCACAGTACCTACAATTGGTTACTATCTCTAAAGTGTTATTCAGGAATATCTACTTAAATAGCTTCCAAAAATGTGGCATAAATAAATAAGCATATTTAAGTAAATATTTAGTTGTTTCTTAAGGGAGACAGCTTTCGTATTTATAATTTCTCCAGGGGATTTCATTCCGTGTTTAGATCTTTCTCCAAAAGCACACAATTGATGTTTATGGATCTCAATGTGCCAGACAAAGTATTAAGAACTAAGAGGGAGGGGTATAGTGAAAGGGACTGTTGACATTTGTTAATGCTTCATAAATATGCACAATTAAGAATATTTAGATAAGATAACCAAAAGAATGTGAAGGGGGGGGGAAGAAAAGGGTAGAATGGAAATCCCCAAAGAACAATCTAAGGATGTGACTCTCTTAATTATGTGTTCATTGTTTTATTATTAGTGGCAGAAAAAGAAGATGAAGATTGAGTGAAAATTAATGTGCTTTAAGTTATAAAATCTTGATTTTTTTTAAGCCTGCTCGGCATTAAATTTGCCTCTGAGAAGAAAGACTGTTGTTGTAATATTCTAGGCTATGAACATAGCAACTATTCCCAAACCAACTAAGTAAATAACAAAGGCAGGGGTGAAAGAAATGTTACTATGTGTACATGGACATATTAGTACACTTAACGGCATCTCTTCCATAAATAAATCGTATGCTGAAATGCTGGTGTAATCCGCCAGTTCAGCAGCTCAGAACGGAGAGACAGTCAGATATATCTGTGTATGTTTATTTCTGTTGCACCTCTTTCTGGATGATAACTGTTTAGCCTCGCTCAAACCACACTTGTAAAAGTAAGAGCTCTAACTGTACCATTCCAAACAATTCCTATGCAAAACATCTTTGTCTGAATGCATTATAAGAATGAAGAAAAGATGTTTGCTTAAATTAGTAGCTGTTGTACTAGCAAGCAGGATAAAGAATACAACCAATAAACAGTACCAGCACTCATGTTACTAAGTTAATAGCAACTAGTGCTTATAAACTCTAAACATGGAAGAAAATAAGATCAGCAGAAATTAAAAATGTGGAAATAAATTTAGTAAGACTGGATGCAAGAATATCTATCATTAACAAAGACATTGAATATTTCATAGTTGTAATTCAAGCATAACATATAATAGTATCTAAATCTTACTATTTTTCTCTGAATGCAGAGTACATTCAAATATATGTGTTTGAATTACGTATGCTTGAGGAATAATCCTTTACAACTCAGTGACCTTTTGGAAAAATGACTCGCATGTACGCACACTATGATGCCCATATCTGATTCTTCACTGATCTTTGTGAGTCTTACATAGGATGGCAATATGTGAGCTCCAGCTGGATTTCTTCTGTAAACATGGAATGCTGTTTTCAATCTTCAAATAATTCCTGCTCCTAGCTGAGTTTAACCAATGGTGTCTTTTGTATTCTTCCATTACCAAAACTGTAGGAATGTGATTACTAATCAAAATAATGGTACCTAATCTAGTTAGTGGCTTTCTGGTAATAACTGCCTTCTTCCCACACTCGCAAAAATAGCCATACCATTGCTCCCCTTTAAGAGTTAACCCAAGAATCCTGTCAGTCACCTGGATAGATAATCGCCCCTAGGCAAGCTGTCCCATCGAGAAATAATGATAGTATAAAGTGTACTTGCAACATAGGCTGGCACAATGGTCTCTCTGGCCGTTGTCTACTTTCCTCCCTCCAGAGTGTCCCACTTTAGTCTTTATAAACTCTGTGCCTGTCCCCTACAATTCTAGTCTGAATTATTTTGATGGTAATCATGAAGACTACGCAACTGAGGGAGTCCTGAGTGAGATTACTTCCTGGGCACAATATGGAGGGGAAAAGGGCTGGTTGTTGCCAAGGATGCTGCTCAGTGTCATCTCAGCCAATCAAAACAACTTAACCAGGGGTTTCCTCATATCTCTTCCACATGCCGAGAAGAAGATGAGGAGGACATCTTGGCTCTACCCTTGAGTTTGTTATTGGTGGCAGAGGTACCAGGGTGGTTGAATTCTCAACAATTGCTCTAGAACAGGATCATTCACGATAGAAATACAGGAGAGAAAGTTTCTCAGCTGGGTATAGGAAATCTCTTTAATAATCATCCAGTTTAGAAAGCTGTTCAGCTTGTGGCCTGTGGTCTCTTTGGGCATAAGTTAGGAACCAAGTTTAGTTCAGTTCAGATCATCTGGAAGATGGAAGGAAATAAGACCCTAGAGAAGATAGGTCCATATCAAAGAAAAGCAGTCTGATTATTGTATATCCCAGCTAACTTCCCAGGCTTAATTGGCCATGGGAAGCGTTCATGACATAAGTGACTCTGAATTCTCCAAATCAATGTTTTCACATAGTTAAAACAATTAGTGAGCACAGAAAACATTAAAACAGATCATGTTTCTCTTTCTGGGGTGAAAACCTGAGATCTGTTTGCTTTTGAGTCATGGAAAAGATTGTTTTTTTTTTTTTTTTTTCTGCTTCTAGTAATTCATTAATGCCTGTCATCTCAGACGTCACTTTTGCCAGAATGTTTATAAATGAGCAATTAGAACTTGCTGAAGCATTTTAGATGAAGCTTATTTAATTGATGAATGAACTCACTACATATATCAAGTTGTGATTTTTCTTGCATAGTGAAAACAGAATGTGACACCAAGAGACACAGTACAGAGCTTCCCTGTATGCTCACCCTTACAAGAGCTAAAATTTGTATGACAGGGAAAAAAATGAAGGTTACTTTGGGGGATGTAAATCAAGTGACAGATATTTATTCTCACGGCAACAAAATACCTATGGGTGTGTGTGAGAAGCAGATGAGAAAGAGAAACAGGATATGGATAGAACTTTTTGGATAGAACTTGGCACTATTCCAATCCTTGGAAGTCATTGCTATCAACATGAATAACCATAATTTTTTATTCAATAAGATTAAGAATAGCAGAAAATGATTTATCTCTGTATCTGCTCAATATAACTATATAACATAACAGTTAGAAAATTGGCAGGATCAATGGAAATAAAAAAACAATTAATTTCAGGTAAAAATTATATTTTTATCTCCCCACCAATATAACATGCAATAAGCTTTCTGACTATAATACAGCGTTTAAAATTCAGTTTGTTTACATTGCTCTTCAATGTTACCTAAATTAATACATCTCAGCAAAGTTGTGTGTTTTTTTTTTTTCAGGGGATAAATAGTCATTTTTCTCCTTGCCTGATATACATAAATGTGTTTGACAATTTTTTTTTTTACCAAATTCTTTACCAAACCTCAAAAAGCTAAAGGTTATAGCATTACAAAAGAAGACTTCAAGGAGCCCTCAATCAAAGCACATATTCCTTTCCTGTTTCTTATTAAAGTGCCACTTAGGATTGTAACCTTCCTTATAGGATATCAGTGCTGGAATGCGATTAAGATAAAGCTGAAGTGAGATGGCTTAAGCAACACAGAAAAAAACACATAAAAATCTTTTCTGCAGGATGGAACCGACTTGCAATCTGTTGGCATCAAAGCCACAACTGCTGGAAGGTTCAAACATCGAAACTGGCAGATTTCAAAGCTTTGAATCTCCTTGTCTCAGATTTGTGAGAAACTGAAATGCTGTATTCATGTACAGAGGGAAATGAAACATGGTCTCTCTTGGAAGTCCTCAGTGAGTATAAAAGGGAGTGCAGGGTCTCCTGCAAAGCCCAGAGAAAGCCTTGAAAGCAAAGAAGTGTTTTGTTAAGATTAATCCTTTGCCCTCTGGCCAGAGAACCAAGGACAAGCCTCTCTGCCTCCACCCTGGGCACGTCCTCTTTACTCAGGAGTACACTGTCTTTAAAATCACTCTGTGTTCTAGGGTGTTGATTACTTTGCCCCAGGCTGAAGGAACCGGGAAGAGAACCACAAATCCACTCCAAAGGAGGTGATAGGGAAGGCTCAGATATAGGAGATGCACTGACATGATGTTTCTACACATCCTCTGGCTCGGCAAGGTGACTTATTCCATTAGATGCAGTAAATAGCTGTGCAGGTAGGGAAGAAAGAAGAGACAGGCTCCACCAGGAAGGATAACAATCACACACTTTTTCTTTCCCCTGCCTCATAGTTACTTCTTCCCCGAAAGACAAGGGGAATGGATGATTGTGGAGTTTCAGAAACAGACCACAGATATTCAAGTGCTCATTCTTTCTGGTATGTATCTTCTAGACAGTTCCACGTCTATACTTTGAAGCCTGATGATGTCAAAGACATTTGTCATTGTTCACATTCTAGTACTGAAATGAAGAGTAAGTTCAATTACAAAAAAAAAAGTAGCAAGCTTGTTACTTTGCAGACTTAAAGAAAACCATCAAACCAGTTTCATCAAGTTAACAAAGCATGCAATCCTTATAGCAGTATGATTATTGTTAGTATTAATTTTAAAATGATGCCATGCACATAACAGATATTATGTGAAAGAGATTTATTGGATAAAGGTGGAGAGATAGAGAAAAAGGAAAGAGAAGGAGACATGGTAGGGGGTACTGGAATCCCTAAGCAGGCATCTCTATGGCCAGCCCCAAGGGACCTGACAAACCAAACCGGGTATCAGGCATCTGTGAAGCTACCTACAGACCACCTGAAACCACCTGCACATGCTCTGGGTCACCTTATAAGAGAACTCGCACCACCTGTAATCTCTCTCTCCTGCCCTGCCCAGAGATGGTCTCTGTGACCCCTCCCCCTTCCCTTAATAAACCTCTCACATGGAGCCAGTCTTGTGGCATGATTTGTGAACCAGCGGTGTAACTTTGCTGAACAATTCTATAACTGGGGCCCCGGGAAAGAAAGCAAGGTAGAGAGAACAAGAGAAGAGAGTAAGAGAGTAAGGTAAGAGAGCGCAAGAGATAGACAGTGACTGGTTGGTTCTTTTATAGCTTGTGTAGGCACAACGGAACTGCATCTGCCACACACCTAGTGGGCAACACATGATGATATCATAAGTTACCAGGCAACTGAGGAGCAGGATGCATAAATATTAACATTCCTCCCTTTTCCTATAATTTACAAAAATAAAAAATAAAAAAGGACATTGGGCTGCTTCTTAAGTACTGCAAGTTAAAGAACATAAATGTAGGTTCAATGGAAACAGTTCTTGGTTACCATGCAAGGGGATAAGAGAGAGAGAGAGAAAAAGTAAGAGCTCCAAAATGTCCAGATTACATGGTGAGGAGGAGAAGAAGTCCCTGCCCTGAAAAGATCAGGGCAGAGGGTAGAGTTGCCAGCCATGCTCTGCACAGATAAGGACTGAAGAATGCTGGGAGAACCTGGAGCTGCTTGTCTTGAGTTTGGAGCACACTATTTCAGCCTTTTGTTGATAATGAGTGGGTAACGGGAAGATTCTCTTCTGGATATTTCCTACTGTCAGTGGGGCCTTTGTAGGAAGGTAAAAAGGCTGAAATGTTGGCCAAGTTCAGGAAAAGCAGGCTGTTTTGATGCTGTCCAGGGTCTGTGGGAATATTCATGGTTGGAAGGGAAAATGGCAGGTCCAGCTTGATGAAGTCTGTGAGGTCAGACTGGAACACCTTTAGGTAGTTGCTTTGTTGCTGTTGTGGATGTAGAAAACACCTGGGTCTGGCAGAATACTGGAATATATATATAGGAAGAAGACAAAGTTAAGTAGGTTACGGAGAAAATTCCTTTAGGTGTACATTTAAAGCTTTTGGGAGAATGAACAGAGGTGGAAATTTGGATCAAAGAAGAGACTTGAACATGGGAACCTCCATTTACTCAATCATTGGCAGTAATTTAAAATGTTTTATTTTGAATCTGACATCTAAGGGAACTTGAGGCCAAGTTTGGTTGCAGAGGTGTTGTAGGCTCAGAGGCCTTATATCCCAGAGCAGAATATGGAGGAATGGAGGAATGGACGATTCCTATGGGACAGGTAGGAGTCAGTGACCTGCCAAAGTGTCCCAAGAGAAAGGTTTGACTCAGTAGATTTGTACATTTTGTTCCAACAGACCAAGGGCACACTTGCCTGTAGCAGACAGGGTTTACCTAGTAAGATTTCATAGGTGAGTGAGAGGGGGAAGGAGTGAAACCATGCTAGTAGAGGGAAAATCTCACCCCAGAGAGAAGAAGGTTCTAGATGAAGGGTTTGGATCGAGGTTGGTGAGAGCAGTAGGAAGTGTTTGTGCCAACCAGAAGTGAAGACTCACCAATCAGCACTGTTGGGTGTAGGCATGTAGCAATGAGTAACCAGGAAAAAGGGAGTCCCCAAAACAGGGAAAGCTGAGGAATCACACCTTCTGATATAGGCAGTAGGTAGAAAACTTATCTGGAGCCCAAGTAAGCTGAGAGGTTGATTTGAGTGGATTTTCTGCAACTTACAAGAATTTCGTTTTAATTTTATAAAGGAGATAAAACTTTAGACATGTTAGCATCACCATTGCAATCTGTACTGAAATATAAATTGTAGAAAAGGCAGTAGACATACACCTTTTTATTAACAGCATGAACACGTTTTAAGGTGAGCTCCAGAGAGGCAGAGGCCTTCTGTGAAGTAGAAGGCAGAAATAGAAGTAAGAAGAAAACATCTTCTCAGACCCTCAAACATTCATAGCTTGCATTAACCAACTTTAAAACTTAAGGTCCTCATAACTGAAACTTTTGTATTCTTAGGCCTTGTATTGAATTATTTACCATGAGACATAGGTGAGACTGCTATGAACATTTATTGTGCTTTAGCTAAAAGAATGGTAAAAGGTTACATCTGAGACCTGTTTCTTCTGGCAAAAAAGCAGATTGTGTCTGGACTTGACAGTAACAGCTCTAGGAATGAGGCTTAAGGCCTGGTCTCCTGTATATGCAAAGGACCGAGAAGGCATTTGAAGCCTCTCAAGAAGGAAGTTGGCAATATGACCGTGGTACCCAAGTGTGAGGTTAAAACAGACTTACGATGTTACCCTGGATTGGGCAAGGGTGGTGAAGGTCACTGAATCTAGGAGCCATTTGTCTTCCACCAGGCCAAGGAGATCAAAGACTATGTCTGAGGCTCTTGTGCTGGTTGAGCCTCCTTGGCTGGGCACAGAGGACATTTTGACTTCTAGAGGCCAGTCTGCCAGCAGGCAGTGTGTGGTTTGTTGAACAGCCATGGGACCAATGTTCCCTTTGGCTGCATTTGAATTAATCACCTGGCAGAGTTGACTTTGGGCTATACCCAGGCGGGATGGGGCATTGCAGACCTATTGTTTTTTTTTTTTTTTCCTGAGGGGATGCTGACAGCCTCAGAGCAGCAGCCAATTTCTTTTTTTTTCTTTTTTTATTTTTTAAATTTATTTATTTTTATCTCAGTCACAGGGTAGGTACTTTGAATCCCAGGCGTAGCCCCCTCCCCCATTCCCTCCTACCCTCCCACTCCCTCCCTCATCTCCTTCTTCCCCGCCCCCTCCAAGTCCACCAACAGGGGAGGACCTCCTTCCCTTCCATCCAACCCCAGCTTATCCTGTCTCCTCAGGGCTGGAGCAGCCAATTTCTAGAGTATAGTTTTTGCTGTAGCTGAGACTCGGGCTTTAAAAATCATTTTTACCAACTGTTGTATGAGTTGTTTGGTTAAGATGGCAGTGAGACTATATCTGCATCTGTAGGTATATAAACATAGTTTTGGATATGTTAGAGGACTTGATCATCTATAAGATGACTATTAACTTGAATTTGCTCATCATCGAATATTAGGACTTTAAGTTCACCTCTGTTAAGTTGGAGACTTAAAAGTTATAAACATAGTTCATTAAAGCAAGACCACCATAACAGTTTCTTGTACGTTTTAGTAGGTAAAAAGTCCATAGCTTATAAAAATCTATGGCCACACTATAAATTAATAATATTACCATTTTTAGAACACAAGACCAAGCATATTTTAACCATTTGATGGTGAAGATATGGTACAGTAATCAAGTTTTAACATAAACAAATAAATGCCTCTAAAATTAATAGATCTTAATTTAGAGTATTGGTAAAAACTTTTGCGTAGTAACCCCTGAGTTTTAAAATCAACAATATAGAACATTATAAAGCAATTTTAAAATTACATTTGAATTTATTATACCAAACCTGTTAACGGGAAAGCCTAGTGGTGACTCTGGATCACAGGCAACTAATGGCAGGAAAAAAAACAAAACAAAACAAAATAAAACAATATTTATTCACTAATTCAGGAATTGGTAAAGACATAGGCAGTTAAACATACATTTCAAATTAGTTTAATTTGAATAGACCTTTATAACTTTGAAATTTTAGCATCATATAAACATCATGTTTTGAACCAAGTTTGAATCATATACATATATATCTCATGTTGTAAAAATATAACTTTGAATTTTTATAAAAATCGATATCAATTTAAAATGAGACTTGTTGTCTTAGTCTAAAAGGATATAAAATAAATAGAGAATTAATTATGATTAAATTTGTTCATTCCATGTGGTCACCTTAAGGTTTACAGTTTAATCTTTTTTTTTTTTTTGAGAGTATGAAAAGAAACTAGAGAATATTTTTATTTAGTGGGATGGCAGTCAGAGAGAAACGGACAGAACTTTGAGAAAAGAAAAATAAGGAATCGCTTTTTATTTCACTGATCACTCTTATTGGATATTAGACATTTGAGTAGCACAAATACAGGTGTAGAAGCCAAAGGTTTCCCTAAGAGGAGCGCATATGAGGAGGCTGTTCCTGTGAATGCGAAAGGGGAAATAGAAATGGACCATGCAGTTAGTGGTTCTTCAACCAAATAGCTCAGCAGGTCATGAGCTTAGCCCAGCTAAGCCTGAGAACCTCGGTGCCTGGTATCAGGGCTTTATCAGCAGCAAGGCCGAGTTCTCATAGAGGGAATCTCATCCACAGGAAAGGATAGGGGCAGACAGGTAGCTTTAGAATGGAGGTAGGAAGGGACATATTGGCCATTCGGGGCCTACAAGAGACTTTGTAGCTCTAAAAACAGTGGGACAGAAACAAGGTGGTGAAAGCAGCTGGCAGCAGGAAAACCACAGCATGTTTTGTTGTTTATAGGCAAGATGGCTGGCAATCATGTGACTGCCTTTGATTGCCCTAAGTTAAGATGGTGGTGAAATCATGTGCTTGCCCTTAGAGGAGACAGCAACGAAGCCATGGCTTCACCCTTTTTATCCCCAAATCAGCATGGCAGATAGCCATGAGTTGTGTTCTGAAGCAGTGGCATGGCAGAACCAGGATTGCAGGACAGCATGGCGGTCCCTCCCTGAATGGCAGCAATTCTAAACTGTCCATGGGTGGCATAGCCGAGTGGGTGTCAGCACAATTCAGAAACCCTGCTCCATACAAAAGCACACAAATGAGGCGAGAAACTTAAAACCCCAATTTCTGGGGCCTCAGGCAGTGGCAAAATTTAAAGCTGTTTGAGGGCAGTTTAAAACCGTCCGTGCTGTGTAGTGAAGTCCAGTGGGAATCAGCTAGTGACCATGAAAGACGGGAGCAGATAAGGGTGTAGATAAGAAAAAGTTTGTTGTGGGCTTCAAACACACCTGAACAGCCATCAGAAGCGGGATAGATGCACGTGGCAGCTGCGGCAGGCAGAAACAGGCTAAGCGATCACGAAAGCAGCAGGAAATGAGGGTAGAAGAGGCACCCCATTTGTCTCATTTCATTTAAGACTCATGGGAGTAAAAACATACTAGTCTTCTCTCCACTTACTGAGGAGGAAATACATCTGAGACTCCTTAAGCCTCTATCTTAGGAACTTAAAAGAACTTACAGAACAGAAATGACTGGGCTCTTCTGTCTTAAAGTCCTGATGAACCACTTTGTCAATCTGCTGTACTCACCTCACTATTAACAAATTCACCAACCTCATAAACTAATCAGTAAATGTTTGTACATTAATCAGAATTAAGAATGGGAATAACAACGTGTATAGATGGTGAGTATTAGAAAAGTCCCGTCGCTCAGCCTGCATGTTTATGGACACTGCGCAATTACATACTATGAGCTGAAGAGCAAAGAGGCAAATCAACCATGGGATTAAAACGACAGATTTGTCCATAGAAATATGGGCATTTATCAAAGTAGCAAGTAGAGGGACAGCGACAGAGAACATACCTGTCAAATGTAAACATCTTTGGTGAGAGGTAAGGTTCAGTTAAATGAACCAATTAAGGAACTGGAAGTGTGGGTCCAGCTGAACACAAAGCATTTGCACTATGGGAACTTTTACATTACAGAGGATTCTCAAGGGAAACAGTTAAGACATTTAAAAATAGACTGCATTTGTAAGAGAAAAGAAAGAATACATCCATACAAAGACATGGACATGAATGTTTGTAGCAGCTTTATTTGTAATTGTTTCAAACTGGCAAGAACCTCAATGACTACCAACAACTAAGCAAACCAAAAATTGAAGCATATCTATGTATTAGAATACTATTCATCAAAAAAAGAGAGAATGAACTATTAAGACATCCTCTCACATGGAGAGATCAATAACCATGCTTAACCATGCTGAACCATGTGAGTTCAAAAAATGGCAAGATGTAAAAATATTGTATGCTCAGATTCTATTTATTTGAGAAGTCTACAAAGTAGTCAGTATTAGGTTGAGGGAGTATTACAAAGGAACATCATGAAACTCAGGAGTCCGCATAAAATGTTCATTGTGCAACTATAGTGATGATTTCATGGCATACAACAATTGCCAAATGTGCTGTGAGTTTTAAATATATAGCTTATTTTACAGCAATCATACCACAGTAACTTTGTTTGAAAAATTAAATAAGCAAATATATCCTTAAATGGAGAGTTATGGGACATAAATGGATGAGGATGTATGACATGGTCCCAGCAACCAAAAGAACAGAGTGCCATCTTCCCCAGACACTGTCCTCATTAATTCTTCTAGCTACCTACTTTTCTTTTAGGTGACCTGCCACCTGGAGCAAAGAATTAAAATACAAGCCACTCACAATCCCACCACACAGACAATAGCAAGAGACTTTCTTGCTAGTGTTTGACTACCAGGATTTTACTTTCAGTCCTTGAATTAGTTTTGACTAGGTAGGTTCACATCATTTACACTCTATCTCAATGACATTTTAATCTTTGAACTTTCAAAGCCCACACAAATTGCCAACATATTGCATGCTTTTTTAATTATTCATTGACTTTAGTTTTCTACTTAAATTTCTTTAAAAAAAATAAACATTTTAGGTGAAGTCCTACTCCTCATTGTGTTCCCTTTTCGCTTTCAACAGCAGTAAGCTAACTCCAGAAATTAGCACCTATTGTGGGTTATACTTCTTCATTATGTATATGCTTTTCGTTTTTAAATATTTTAAATTAATTAATTTTTATTAATTATAGTTTATTCACTTTGTATCCCATCTCTAGCCCTCTCCCTTGCCCCCTCCTACTCGCCCTCCCTCCCTCATCTCCCCCTATATCCCTCCACAAGTCCATTGATAGAGGAGGTCCTCCTCCCCTTCCATCTGACCCTAGTCTAGCAGGTCTCATCAGGGCTGCATTGTCTTCCTCTGTGGCCTGGAAAGGCTGCTCCCCCCTCAGGGGGTGGTGATCAAAGAGCCAGCCACTGAGTTCTTGTCAGAGACAGTCTTTGTTCCCATTACTAAGGAAACCACTTAAAAGACCTATAACCTCCGTCATGAGCAATATCATGCTGCAGCTTACCTTCTTTATTAACGTTTTTGAGATTTGTTCATGTTAACATTTTGTTTGACAATGTTGCCCTGAATAAGTAAACCAGTTTAGCAGCCCTGGTTCACTTTAAATTTTACATGATTCTTTTCCATTTACTTGTAGTAGGTCCTGTCTGGAAGGCTCTTCACAGAACTTTCTAGCAGGCTGTCTTCTCTCTCTCTCTCTCTCTCTCTCTCTCTCTCTCTCTCTCTCTCTCTCTCTCTCTCTCTCTCAGGTCATATCATTCTGTCCTGTCCTATCCTCCCTTCCCCTTCCCTTTGTTTTCTTCTTTTTCCCTTCCATACCTTTCCCTCTCCCCCTACCTCTCTCTCTTCCCTTTTTGTCCTCTTAGCATTTAGTTTTCATCTTGTCCATTTGTTTATTTTATGATTCTTCAAGTAGACTTCACATTCTTTGTGGTCATATGTGCTATCTTTCTTAAAGACCTATCCACATTGTCTAAGACTTTGAAATCCTTTCTTCAGTCTCTGAAATTTTTCTTCACATTCTCAATTCAAACAAAACACAAAATACTTATCATTGAGTTTGATTAGGAAAACATAACACTTTATAACATTAAAAAGTAACCATAAACAACTCATGCTGAGTCTCATGAATTTTTATATGATTTATATAAGACATAAGTCACAAGTATATGGGTTTATTTCTGGGTCTTCTATTCAGTTCTTTTGATCTATCTTTCTGCTTCTATGCCAATATCATGCAGTTTTTATTACTATTGCTCTGTAATACAGCTTAAGATCAGGGATGAAGATTCCTCTAGATGCTCTGTTTTTGTACAGGATCATTTTGGAAATTTGGTTTTTTTTTGTTTGTTTGTTTTTCCATGTGAAGTTGATAATTTTTCTTTCAAGGTCTGTAAAGAATTGTGTTGGTATTTTGATGAGAATTGCATGGAAACTGTAGTTTGCTTTTGGCACATGGTAGCTCAGTATCCAAGCAGGTTCCTAGTAAGGGGAACAGGGACTATTTCTGACATGAACTCAATGGCTGGCTCTTTGACCTTCCCCTCCCCACCCCTCCAAGGGAGGAGCAGTCTTGCTAGGCCACAGAGGAGGACTTGGCAGCCAGTCCTGAAGATACCTGATAAGCTAGGGTCAGATGGAAGGAGAGGAGGACCTCCGCTATCAGTGGACTTGAAAAGGGGCAGGGAGGATATGAGGGAACGGGGGGGGTGAGATTAGGAGGGAAAGAGGGAGGGGGCTATAGCTGGAATACAAAGTAAATAACCTATGATTAATATAAAAAAAATAAAAATTATTAAATAAAAAAGACGTAAGTCACTTTTGCAAATGTCTAAATATCTTTGAAAGTATTAAAAATTTGAAAAATTCCACATGTTCAAATGATTATAACTATTTTAAATTTTATAGAGCTAGCATTTCAATAACATAATGAGACTAGGATGTTTAGATAAGATCTAAAGGTCCTGGAAAAACCATACTAATGCATACCTTACTGAAGCATTGCAGGGCAGATAGTAATTTCTCTGAGAGTGAGAACACAATAATGTAGTAATTATTTTTCCAAAGAACTCTACAAAACCAATATTTTCCCAAAAGGACATTACAAGGTAGACATTATTTTCTCTATTTTACGTACAAAACAAAAACGCTTGGAAAGAGTAATTAATGTAAAACTAAGAAATAGTTCTATGTTTATATAACTTTAGCCTTGACACAATATTGGAAATCAGATATAGCATAAATTAGAAAATAAGAGTTAACCCATCACCCAAATTTCACAATTATTAATATTCAAATTAAATTCTCTCCATGACAACATAAGACTATGTTCCAACACTTTTATTTATCTTTCATTTAATCTTATATCTGTCCTGTAGCATGATTTTGATGACTGAGCGTTCCTTGGTCTTAGGAGGCAATTTTCCAACCTTTTTTTCCTTCTGAAACTGTCCTCACCACAGTTCTAACTCCTCCATTTGCACTAATGTACTAGAGTATTTTTTAAAAAACCATATCATGATCTAAACCATATGCTTAAATGAGAAAACACTATTTAGAGGAAAGACTTGGGATTAATTAATACTTTATAGAAAAACGACTACCTCAGGTTTGACTCAACTGTTCTTTAATTTAAATTTCCTTAAATATCGTTCATGATAATATGATAAATGTGTTAATGATTTTACGGATTCTCCCTAAGAATAGGCCTCAGAGCATGTCTCCTGACAATGAAAATACTAATGTGGCTCTGTGGATGATTTTTGTGTGATGGGATTAAACACTGATAATTCAGCAACAGAACCATCACAGCAGTAAAATGCCCACTAAAAATACAGATTGACCTGTGTGTTACAAAAGGTCATTGTCTGACGAATTAGACTGTCTCCAAGTCCGAAGATTATATATGCCAGACTACAGCTTCATAACTGTAACTTGATACAAACTAAGGATGGGGCAACTGCAGATTTAAAAAGCCACTCAGGAAAACAACGAAGCATTGTAATCATGATAAGCTAAGAAAATGTGTTGATGAAATTATGCCAAACTTTGACTAGTGCATTAAACAAAGATCTTTAAGTAAAACAGTATATGTAGATTTCACAGATATTTAAAGGCATTCTTTTGCTGGAAGATATTTTTTAAAAGCAAATAAATCTTACTTTGTAGGTGTGATACTCTGTATTACATATGTAATAATTACCCTAATTAAAATGAAAATATCCACATATTTACTCTTCAATCCAAGAAGTTTTAAATGTCACTGTGTGTGTGTGTGTGCGTGAGAGAGAGAGAGAGAGACAGAGAGAGAGAGAGAGAGAGAGAGAGAGAGAGAGAGAGAGAGAGAGAGAGAGAGAGATGTGTTTTCATGTGTGTTGGAGAGTAGTGTTCATAAAAGCCAGAAGAGAGTATTGGATCTTCAGGACTGGAGTCTAGGCTCTGGCGAACCACTCAATATGGGTGCGGGGAGCAAAATCCTTTTTGAAAGAACAGCAAGTACTCTTCACTGAGATGCCACCTCTCCATAGCTCAAGTCTGACTTTTCGCGGACATGCTCATTAGCAACAGTTACCGCGCAGCACATCTAGTCAACAGCCAGTAGAATTACTTTCGGCTCACACAGGCCTTGCACATTTCCTCTCACACCGAGGAGGTCAGGCAGCATGCCTAATAAGGAAGAGGTTTTGATTTCTCTGTGAGACAATTTTATACAATGAGGACAGTGAAAGAGATTAGTTTGGAAATTTCTATATCCTATTTTTAAAACTCCTTTACTCAAGACAACTGTTTATGATTATCATGACAATTTGGATTTAATTATTTTTTGATCTTACAAAGTAAGGTCTTTAGAGACTGCTAAGTGTGTAGAGATGTCAGCTTACTACATTACTTTCATTTGAAATACTTCTCTAATTCTTTAACATATGATTTGGATAGTCACTCTGCATACCACTATTTTGGCAAATGTAAAAACCTGTTTGCTATTATCTTTCTCCTAAACCTGTTTTTGAAATTGGTAAAAAGGTATATAAATATCTTTTGGTTTTAGGATCTAGTTTCCATGGTAACCAAAGTCATAATGAGTTAGTTAACTTATTCTGTAAAATGGCATGGCTTAGGAGTTGTAATCACACAAGTGACAAGCGCCTCTGCAGGAGTGAGGCATTTGGTAAAAAGCTAAGTTTCCTGTCATTAGTAATTCACTTTTGCTTAACCTTTTTATTGATGTGATGTTTTTGTGCCATCAGCAGAGGATTTACTCTCATCCTGACTAAACAAATTTGATTTGACTCTTTAAAAATGTCCTTTTCATGATCCAACACTAGCATTCAGTTATTCAGCTATTGTAATGAAAAGCAATGTAACGAAGATTTTTATAATAATTGAAATAATGCCTTTTATTTTACCACAAACGTTGCCCAATTTGCCTTAGACTGACAGTGTTTCTGCTTAATCTAGAACATGCCTAATGTCTTGTCTCAACCTTCAGCTCCTTGAACTTACACTGCCTTGAGTTTTAAGAAAATTATGCTTCATGCACAGCAATGTTCTTCTGGACCACATAGTGGGGCCAGTGGCAATTTTTATTTGATTTAATCAATCTAATTATGTTATGCAATTATATTCTGTAAACTTGAGCAAGAAAGGGGGAAACTTCACCTCTGTCAAATGCTATCATAGCATCTGCAATCTTGGGGGGCAGAGGGGGCTTTCCCTGCTGGTGTCATCTACAGGAATCCACGAGATGACTACCCCTTGTCACCGAAGACTAAGGCTTTCTTTGTAGACTAGATCATTCCAATGGTAAATCTGAAACAGTGGAGAGAAACTCTGAGCAAAGATAAGCATCATTGTGCTTGTTTACAGAGAACTCACACAGAGAAATTTACTTAAGGGAAAAGGGCTGGCAGCCTTTGGAAATGGCAGAAACTAATGATTTTTATGCCAGACTCTCCTGTTTACAAAAAAAGAAAGCACTCTTGGGTAAGTGGTGAGTTTAAGATTGTTAGATTGAAGTCCACGGGCAGGGTGCAGTTTCCCCAAACTTGTTCCTTTTGTTCCTCATGTGTGACTTTGCAGATGTACTCTGTTAATCTAGGTCTCTCCTTATCTGACATGCCCATCAGCATTTAATACATGAGACACGAGTTGGGTTTTATGCATAGTAACTAGAGACAAAGTCAATATCATGTTAAAGAAATTCTTTGTTACTAAGCAGGTTGAAATGTACACTGGTTGCCCAGATGGTGGCTTTCTTTACTACTGACCTATATATCCAGATGTTCCCTAGATAGCAAAACACAACTTCTTTCCCAACTCGATTTATCCCTGTCAATTAGGCCAAACAAAATGTCAAGGGATCATAAGAAAGAATTGTTGAGCACAGTGTTTTTGTGTCCTGACAACTGACTGATCCACTGGATCCCGTGTTTTTTCAAGTATGTGCCTTTCTTTTTATAGCATGTATTCAGTATGGCAAATACCGTGGAACAACACAGTGTTGGCCTGGCTTCTAGTTCCCGTTGGTACTCTGTGGAATAGGATTACTTTATGGTAACTAGATGCTTCTTTCTGAAGAATGCCCTTGGGAAGTTAAGATTGCATGCCAGGCCTTGGTGTTCAGGACAAGTAGAATCCAAGTGTCAGATACTCCAGAAAGACAACCTGACAAATGACTCAGGGTGTCTGCGAGTTAGCAGGAGAGCCAGTGACCTTGGCCTTCCTTGACAGGGGTGACTGGAGAGGTTTCTAGGGAAGCTCTCCTTTATGTTGCCTTATCCAATAGTGAAAGAAATTTAAAACTGATAAGCTTGATTAATGCTATTCAGCTGAGAATTACATTTATCAGGATTTACTTAGATCAGAGCTGTCTCCTTGGGACATTGGGTATACCTACCACATAGAAGGAATTGAATAAATATTGAATGAATCTTTCAAAAACTTGATTTCTCAGTTAAAACTGAGCCTTCCTTCAATTACTTTAGGATGGAGCAAAGTTACCACCTCATAGTTTTCATCTAATTTAACCATTTTTAAAGCTCTTGAAAATAATTTGATTGCACAATTTAAAGAAAACACGAACAATTTTTTTTTTAAGGAAAAGACCAAAATGTCATGCATTAAATGACACTCAAAATGATCTGTGATGAATGGTACATGGAAAAACCAACCATATCCAGCTTTCTGCTGTTCTTACAGTTTATTTGTTCATCTGAAGATAATGGCAATAATTTACTATGTAACGTAAAAATATATAAGAGCTCCTAGCCAACCAATATCTATATCGCCATATACCCTCTTACCATCAATTATTATCAGTGAAAATATGCATGGAAATTATTTTGTTAGATGTCTAAAAGTATTCTTCTTTTCCCCAAAAGTTTAAGTCTGATTCTAATCCACTTTTGTTGAGATTTTAAAACTTTTAGTTGCTGAACAAATTATTACATAACCTGTTTTCTTGATTTTGAATGTAACAAAATAGAAAATAATGCATCAGTTTCTTGGCCATGCAGCACTCACAGAAAGTGTGTCCTGCTGAAATATAGGTAGTTGTGAATCTCCTGTACTAGTATTCATAATACAGTCTATATTTTTTTACTACACAACTGTCAGTTTTTACTAAAATTAATATAATGTCTAAATCATAAAGTGGATTTGGAAGACTTTTGCCATTTTGTATACTCTGACACTTTGGAAATTCTAGTTCATATATGTATCAAAATGTAAGTTAAATAGGTTTGAAAATGTCTGTTGCTAGTTGGTTTTGGTTGGGATCTGTTTGCTTGGTTTCTAAGTGTATGGAAAAAGGCTGACTTAGAGATTGTTCTGTCTCCTAGACTCAGAGTTGAAGTAACTTTTAGTATTCTTGTAATTTCTTCTACAGTTAATTTCTCCTTATAATTTTTCGTGTGGTATTTTTGCATCAATTTGACATTTTTAACTGAATACACAGATTTGAATATGGTTATTAATATTAGTTTTTCTTCTAAGGCAATCAATCTTTCCTTCTAGATTTAATTTCTCACACATTTTGTTGAGTATATTTCCTTATCATTATGCTAATACCTTGGGTTGTTGGCATATTTCACTTTTACTTTTTACAGTTCATTGGCCTTATATTTAAAGACACGAATCCTAAAACTCAAAGAATTTTAGTTGTATTCAGTGCCTCCAAGATATGTTTTCATTAACATGGTTCTCTATGTATTTATTGAGATATTTTATTGGACTGAGATAATAAGATAAAGTTTTAAATTTTACTATTTTTTGTTTTCTTTTACCACCACCATCTATGTTTTTATAGGTTTTAGTTTTATTGCATATATTATTTGCTCTTTCAATAATTTTTTTCAGTTAGATTTTTTTTCTCTATTTGGGTTCATAGTTAGTTTCATTACTATCATAGTCACATGAAATGAGAATTTTGAGTGCCCGTGTCTCTGCATGTGCGTATGTGAGCATATGCACCTAGTTGCCCCTCCCCTCCCCTTTTTAGCTCTAGGACGCTATTGCCAATTCTGAAATATTAAACAAAATCTCCCTTTGCAAGTCTTTTTCTGCTATTCTTATGAAGAAAATTCATGGTATCTTTTTTCACTCAATGAGTACTAATGTTATACTGTTTATTAATACTTTGACTTACACATTTTAAGGTTAAAACATTTCTGTAGTTGATGTTTTGGAGCATGAATTCAGTCTCCCAGTTAGTACACTGGGTGCAAGCTCTTCTTTCTTATTTGCACTGACCTGCTGTGTGTTTACACACTTTTTTATTTCTTTTCATGACTCATTTGTTTTAGGTGTGGCCCTGTGTACAACACACAGCATCAAGCTGAGGTTTATGTGATCAGTCTAGAAAGCCTTTCTTTTTTCTCTTTTCTGTTCAGATTCAAGCTTGTTAAACATGCATTTTACCTTTGAGTGACAACTCCACCTTTACAAATACTTTTTTTTTAATCAACAAGTGAATAAAAGCCTCAATTGACAGGACACCAATTTTAGTCTTAGGTGGCATTATTGATATATTTACTTATTGCATTTTCACTACCATTTTTCTCTCTGCCATTACCATTGTTCTTTTTACTCTGCTATCAAATTTTATCCAATATTTCTCAATATTTAAATTTGAGGCTTCACTATTCTTTCAATTTTTTGAACATTTCACAATTGTGCCTGGGTTTCTACATTTTTAGTTCCATCTTTTCTTTGGTATGTTAAAGGTCTTTAAATTCTTCTTTCATTATTGATTTTCTGTGATGTTGAAACTTTATTATACAGTTTTGAATTTTAAAACTTCATAGACTGCTGGTTTTTACAATCAGGAAATAAAGTACTTACAAAAAAAAGAAATAAAATAAATGTGAGTTTTTAAACGGCTTTTGATCTGTGATCAATTCATTTGTCAGCTTCACATTTTTATTGCAGTTACATAAAATGAGAACTAATTCATTCAAAGTATTTTCTCCTAAATTTTATTGCTATAAATTCTTGATCAATCAGCAGAGATTTGATGCTTGTTCTATACTTTTGGATTCATTTTTTCATTTCTCATCTGTCTTATGGAGGGAGTTGTGTTTATTTTCATTTTATTGTATTTTACTTTTGGGTGCTAGGGATTGAACCCAGGGCTTTGAACATGCTATAAAAGTTATCTACTGAACAACAGCCTAAATTTTGGTGTGCCCACACCGAGCACTGATAGATAGCCAAGGCTGGCCTCACAGTATTCTTCCTTCGTCCCGACAGTACCGACAACACCTGGGATTACAACTGAGCTTAGTCCTTGTTCAGAAGGACAAACAGCTCAGTGTCCAAGTGGGTGTCCTAGTAAGGGGAACAGGGACTGTCTCTGATATGAACTCAGTGGCTGGCTCTTTGATCTCTTCCCCCTGAGGCAGGAGCAGCCTTACCAGGCCACAGAGGAAGACAATGCAGCCAGTCCTGATGAGACCTGATAGTCTTGGGTCAGAGGGAAAGGAAGGAGGACCTCCCCTATAGGTGGACTTGTCAGGGGAGCATGGGAGGACATGAGGGAGGGAAGGTCGGATTGGGAGGGGACAAGAGAGGGGGCTACAGCTGGGATACAAAGTATATAAACTGTAATTAATAAAAGAATAAATAATATATATATTAAAAAGGACAAACAGGATAGACATCGGAAGCAGAAGACAAGGAGCAGGACAAGAACCTACCACAGAGGGCCTCTGAATGACTCTACCAAACAGGGTATGGAAGCAGAGGCTGAGTCTCATAGCCAAACTTTGGGCAGAGTTCAAGGAATCTTATGGAAGAAGGGGGAGATAGAAAGACCTTGAAGGGACAAGAACTCCACAAGGAGAACAACAGAGCCAAAAAACCTGGGCCCAGGGGGTCCTACAGGGACCGATGCTCTAAGCAAGGACCACACATGACGAAGACCTAGACACCCTGCTCAGATGTAGCCCATGGCTCAGTCTCCAGGTGAGTTCCTTAGTAAGGGGAACAGGAGCTGTCTCGGACATGAACTCAGTGGCTGGCTCTTTGACCACCTCCCTTCATGGGGGGCAGCCTTGCCAGGCACAGAGGAAGATGATGCAGCAAGTCCTGATGAGACCTGATAGGCTGGGGTCAGATAGAAGGGGAGGAGGACCTCCACTAGGGAAGGAGCAAAGGGGGAGAACAGGGAGGAAGGGTGGGACTAGGAGGAGGTGAGGAAGGGGTCTACAGCTGGGATACAAACTGAATAATTGTAATAAATAATAAATAAATAAAATATTAAAAAAAAGCAGTGTGTGCCACATTCCAGATAAAATTCTTTGGCCAATTCTGAAGCAGATCACGTGGAAATGATATTCTCCAAGAGTCCTCTGAATTTGCACTTGAATGAAAAAGCATTTCTGCCCAATGCTTTTTCTCCCCAGAACAACTTCTCCATCATTTGCTTTTAATTCACTTTGACAAATCTTAGCAATCAGCTATTGCTTGTCCTGTCACCTTTCTATCCCAGTGTCTCCATCTTCCCTTCCTCATCTTTCTTCCCTGACCTGCTGTACTTTCCCTTTGTATATCCTTTTAAACCCCTTTTGTTGGAGGAGTAGGATAGCAAACTTGGACTAATTTATTAACACACTTTTGTCAATGACACATGGCTTACTAAGATATGCTGTTACAATGCTTTTAGGTGGTTTGTGCAAAGCACATGCCTGTAAGTAGAAGTTCCATTTCTCGTATTTTCTTCTAGCATTTGTGAAAAGTTTCTTGTTTTCTGTATGTAGTACACTATCTCAAACAGCACCAACAATGGCTTCATTTAACCACCACCTACTCAGTTCTCTAAAACAATGAAAGCAGTGGTGATCTGAATCAAAGTCTCATGTGTGCTGTCCTAGCAAGTTAACCTGTGAGATTTGATAAGGCTATTTCCTGGTTGATAATGTTAGAATTTAATTTAAAGACAGGTCACCCAATTGGTGTCCACTGGAGGCTGGTTGTGAAAAGAAATTCAAACACATTTAGTGAGTGGAAGGTGATATATTCTGTATTCAGGAAAAATGAAGTTTGTCTATTTGATTTCTAAATTTTATCCTAGTACATTCAAGCCAAGATGCCCCACCACAATCTATTATCCTGGCATTTAGGTTTGACAAATTACTTTTTGCTCAATTCTTTAAGTCAAAGGAGTCACATGCATATATGGGCTTATGTGTAAACTTTTACTTCTATCATTAATTAAAGAAGAAAAACACTGGAAGACAAAATGTAAACACAAGAACAATTCTGAGAAGTTTGTTTATTGATTGATTTCCAGATGAAATAAAAAGTCATTGGCTTCCACCAATATGCACAGTTGAAAGAAAAGCATGAATATGTGTGCTCCAGGTTAGCAAATTTGCGTCTTTGGCCCTGATGCTAATAGACTAAAGATATAGGACCAGATTGATTAAGGACTTATAGTAAATGCCTTTTGTTGCCGTTTTAAATGGTTAAGATAGTCTCTTAATTTGTAGTATTTTCATCACATCTATTCCCATCAGTCACATTAAATCAACATTAAAGAAACTAACTGTGCACACGACTTTGAGCTGAAATCTTAGTCTGTCCTTAGGCAGATTCTTCTATCTTGTATTTTGTCTGACTGGTCTAAGTGTATTCATTTTCTTTATATATATTAAAGGAAAATACTTATGACTATAATATATAAGATAAATCTCCCTTAAACCTTACTCAGACACATTTTATTTTCTTAAAAATCCTTGATTCTCTTTCTACTTCAGAGGAACTAATATGTAACTCAGGACTCATCACAAACCCCATCACTTAAGAGTAAAAAAAAGACACTGCTCCTCCAGAAATTTGATTCCGTTCTTGGGTTCTTGTTTACAGACAACTACAGAGAAACAGTTAGTGGTCACTGGTGAAATCTGGTGGACATGCTGTTTGTGTTATTCATGATGTTATAGATTTGACAAACAACCTCCATGGAGCATGGTTTTATTTTTAAATTCAATGAATTAAAAACCATTGTTACAACTATTTAGAACCACTTTATTAGTTCATAGTATAAACAACTGGAACATACCAAAATACCACATTAATTAAAAAAATAAACATGAATGAGGGAGGGGGCTACGGCTGGGATACAAAGTACATAACTTGTGATTAATATAAAAATAAATTACTTAAAATAAAAAAGTAAACATATGTCCTTAAGCCAATTTTATTACATAAACTTGACAATTACAAAAATAATATGCATACGTGCAGATGTGCATACGTGTGTGTGTGTGTGTAAGAGAAATGACATGTATAATATAAAAGTCTCTGGTTATTTTTATATTCAGGTTCTGTGAGATTCACATTCCTATTAAGTATGATTCATACTGACTAAGTCTCTGATGAGTGTTTTTTTCTTTGAATTATACAAGTTCAATTAAATATGTTATGCTTTGGGAATGAAGCCTGAGTCTTCCAGTCATGAAAGCTGAGTTCTTCTAAGGTTTCCCATAACTAAATGAGCTAAAACCACTATATTGAAAAATAAATGATCAAAATAATTGTAATTATTTATATATATTTTAGAGTCTTGCAGGATTCTAAGTCAGAATTAGGACCACTAGAGTTTGTGTACATTTCCAGAAAATTAGCTACGTATAGTTCTAATTTCCGTCATGGTTCAAAATTAATAGAGAGAAGAAACCTTTATATGGGGCCAAGAAGATATTTGCATCCCAGCATATCTTCATTGGCTCAGACATTCATCTGAGATAACACGCTTGCTAGAAGCTCATTTCTGAGAAAAAAAAATGAACTTTCTTATTTTCTTTTAATTGCACAAATTATTGAGATAATATGTAACAATATGAAGCATATACATGATGTGTCCTGATCAAATCAATCAGCAGGTAACACTTTTGACTCTTCTAAACAGTTTTTAAAATTGTAGGATAATGTGATAATTGCATATTCAAGGTACAGCATAATATTTCAAAACATATGTACATACATATATACACACATATATAATACGTACTTATTAACATTTCTGTTGCTTTGTTATTTTACATTTGGGGCCTCTGGGTGCTTCTTTCATATCTCATTATAGAGTATACTGTAGGGTATAGTACAGTCACACAACTGTTCTGTAGAACAAGTCTGGCTTCTATCTGTTTATACTTTGGTATGTGATATCCAACATCCATTTACATCAGCTTCTTCTTTTGGCCTTTAGGAATCACTATCGCACATTCTCAGATAAGAAGAAACATGCATTGAGTAGCTATTACCTCAAAATCGAATCATTGCTTTCTGGAGAGAGGAATCCTCAGAAGACTCAAGAATTTAATGAAACTTAAAAGGCTCACAAAGTTAAGTTAGTTACAGTTCTTGCCAGCCCCTCCTCAAGGCTATATGAGCAGTGGAGAAACAACTTCCATGAATCTTCCAGCAAGCTAGGCGGAAATGTAGCTTTCACAACCTGTCCATCCATCCACATCTGTACAGGAGTGGGCTTTTTGGTGATCTAATTACCTTGGAGTCACCTAACCTTCTGTAAGTTATTCCAACATTTTTTTAATTCTCTAGACTAAATTTTTAAAAGGGATTTTTACATCAGTCTATGTCATGTACCCTCTAGAATACATACAACTCCATAACTGCCTATCCGACTCATATGACTTTCTTCTTCTTGGTCTTTCTGGTCATTACATCAGCTGCCCACTCAGAAAGCAGGCCATTTTCATTTTCTTCTTCTGGTAACTGAAACCTAGACTTTCCTATGTCAATGTAAAGGTCTGATTACTTTATTACAAATTAATTAGCTTTTCCTTGTAAGAAAATGGCTTACAAACTGCAAAAGAAATTCCTTTGCAAAGTCTGTAGTGATGTATGGAGGTCATGTGCTTGATATGCAGAGGACCCTTCACCTAGATCAAAATCTAATATTCTGAAAAAGGTTATCAGCATCCTGCTGGTGGCCATAATGGCTAAACTCCTCAAAAACAGGGTATTATTTATTTGGCTTTCCTACTGATGCAGCCAGAATGAAATGTAAGATTTCCCCTGTGTCTCTAGTAAAGACAGATATAGAGAAAGAACATCACACACCACTCAATGTGAACTCCTGTGGGTTTGGCAATCCACATACTAGAAAGATTTTGCATGATTTTCCTTAAAAGGGAACTACTGGGGGAATGCCTTCTTGTTTCTTGGGAAATTGTGAATATCTCAGTTCTGTTTTACATACTACTTGAGTATAGACATATCTAGTATATCCAGGCTCATGGCACTTGGTAATTTGCAAAGTTCACCAAGATATTCACTTCCAATAAGCAAACCATACCTTATCATTCATACTGAAATCTCTAAACTAAGGTCTTATTTAGGCCACACATCTAATAGTGATTATTTCCCACTTCTTGATTCAGCAGTACTCATTTTATAAATGACAGACACCTATGATACTCCCAACCATTCATAATGCACAGCCACAGAAATGACCCCCTTCTGGCCCTATCTACGTTACCATGAAATCACAAGGACTCTGGAAAGCATGTCAGCTGGCTTATGATTTTGCTCTGGTTTGCTGTTGGGTCTGCTCAATGGAAGATCCTGCCAGAGCAAAACATGAACAGTCAAGAACTTTTATTCTCCATGATTCTATGGACCAGGCTACATATTAATAGAGCTTAATTTCTTATCCTGACCAGAAGCTTCTGCTGCTTCAACTCTCACAGGTTTACTAGAAGATGATGATGATAATAATAATAATAATAATAATAATAATGAAAAGGAGAAAGTAAAAGGAAGAGGAGGAGGAGAGGGAGGAGAAAGGGAACACTTAGAACTCTATACCAGCAATTCCTGAGTGCTTCACTATCTGCATAATACCCACAATCTTGATTTCTTCTCCATACTCTTTACAAATACCACCTTTGCATCTTTTATTTTTCTTGTGAGGCACTGGTTGGTAAACTGCCCTTGAGAAAGAGACCCACAGAATGCCATATATAGGTGTAAATATATAGATATAGACTTAATTTTTTACGGGGCCAACTTTGGATCCTTGTGTTTGCAGGGCAAGCGTTTTACTGACAGAGCCATATCCCCAGCTCCTTAGTAAATAGTTCCAGTTGTTTTTCTTAAAAGTCATTTTTATTTATCCCTTAATGGCAGTATCCTATTTTTTCTGATTAATTCTGTTTTGTAGGATGTATGGCTCATATATCTGACCTGTGAGGTTGTTCTGTAGGTTTATTGTTTGGAAGATATGACCATGAAAGACAGAAGTTCTGGGTGATGGTGGCTGGGTGTAATTGTCACCCAGAAGGAAAAGAAGGAACACAGAGGAGGAAGAAATGAGGGCAGGTCAAGCTAGATCTTAAAGCATTTTTGCCACTGTGTCATTCTGCCAACAATAAGGCCTGTATTAATTTTACTGCTTTTAGCTGCATACAACACATTGCCTAATAATCATGGCTTAAGCAATCTGGACATTTATTTGTACATACTCCATACACAGCAGAAGTTGATGAGAAATCAGAGACTCCCTGATCGGATCTGTTCATAATCATCTATGTCTGTTTTCACTTTGAATCCCTCAGCTTTGTATTACAGAAGCATTCTGGCATTTATAGTCTAGAAATAATATCCAATAGATAAGAAAATAAGCTAACCAGCTCTCTTCTCTCTCTTATTTTAATTTACTTTTATTTCGGAGGTAGGTCTTTCCCAAAATCTTGCATTAGACGTCTTCACAAATTGTTTTGGAAAAACTAAGTGCCTTCCCTTATTAGCTTTACAGCACTAAGAAATACCAACTCAGAGGAGAAAATTTTTATTTTGGCTCATAGTTTCACTGACTTTAGCATGAGCTTGGCTGTCTCCATTGTCTTGAATCTGTGTTGACATACACAGATCACGGTGGTGAGAACATGTAATAATACAGGCTGGTCACCTAAGAACAAGCGAGAGCTCATGCTACCTCCCACAATCCACTCTTCTGTAGCCAATTCACCATGAACTTCCCAATAATTTGATCCATTGGTAAGATGTGTAACATATGACCCACTCACTTCTTAACAACAGGATCAACTAGAGACCAAGCCTTTAATACATGAGCCTGGGGAATATTCTAGTGATGAAAGATGTTCATGTTACCTTAGGCTCTTCTTATCTCTCAGACTATCTTCCCAGTGGAAGAACTTCATCTGAGCTCAGGGTAACCTGGAATAAATAGTATGTTTCCCAACTCCCTTTGGAACCAGTTACTTTTTCAGTTCTAGCCAATAGGTTCTATGAGACAAATCTAATGGTATCTAGTCAAAACCTTTCTTAACATTTAATGGGGATGCTTCTGCATAATTTTCCTATGTCCCTTCTGTTTGCCTTCTATCTTAAAGGCAAACTAGATAGTTCTGTCTTGAGCCAATATTAATTGCCACAAGATGACTTTAAGGATGAGAAGTTTTAAATGTAATGGCAGGAAGGGCTTGAATTCTTGAGGACTCTGTGAACAAAGACTTGTCATGTTCCCAACTCTCAACTTTTGGGTGTGATCACTAAAAGGAAATAACATTCTTCTGCACTTAAATTATTACTATTTTGATTCTCATTTGCAGACAAATGTAATACTATCAAATTAAATTGCTTATGATTTACCTTCCTGGTCAAGGGTTGTTTCCCTTAAGCACACTGCTGACTGATAATGCTTCAACAGAAAAAGCACTACCTCATCAAAATAGGACCGAGTGGTGTTTGATAAGGGCTGTCAGCAAGTGTGTTACAGGCGAGATGGAATGTCGTAGTGCTGCACAGGCAGGTCCACAAGAACAGAAACCAGGAAGAACAAATCAAGCTAGGAGGAGCATAGAATAGAGTCAACAGGAAGGGAAAGACAGGAGCAGGTATTAGCTACTGAATGAATTACCATGTGATTAAAGAATGAGTTAGGAGCCAAGAGAGAATAGTACATTGAAATCACACAAAAAAGGCAGATTTAAAACACAGTATTCTGTCTACTAGTGTTTTGTTGTTGGATGACAAATACACAATCAATCAATCGAAAGCTTTCACTAAGCACTGACTACATGCCAACACAGGTCTTTTACTATATGCTGCTGTTTGATTACCTTCAAAACTAAAATTACTTTCTTGCAAGTAATAGTCAGTATTTCTGGGAACTAAGTCAATTTATAGGTAGAAGCAGAGATTCTCTTTAGAATGAGCTCTGCCTCCCTGGACCTCACAGTGCTAAGAAGGATAAGACATCAGATGCCTGTCACAAAATAAGGACTCCACGGTGATATCTATAGTAAGCACAAATGTGCCCAGAGCTATAAACAGGACAGTAACACATGGTTGAGGTTCAAGTATTTAGGGATACAAACGACAATTGCAGTTGGTTCAAGCAGAAGAAACTTCATAAAGAAGTAAGAGTTGACTTCTTTGTGACTTAATTAAGTTCATCTCTTGTTTCATTGTTTTATCTGTTCCTTTTGTTCAATTTTACTCATCATTTTTAGCAGTATCAAGATAGACTGCTTTTAAATTTTGAGATGTGAACAGCTGTATATTGGTAACAATCTTGTTTCATATTAAAAGTGTTCTCAATAAACTATAACTTATTATATCCCCATTGTACGCCAGGATTTTGATAGGAGCTTTTGCACTCAGTATTTTAATTAATAATTCTGATCAATTGCAAAATAATCAATTGTCAGTGCTTATGATTGTTACAAATAATAGTTTAGTAGACTAGAAATCAATTTCCTATCCCACAAAAATCCGTAGGCCGCTTTTGCTTCATTAACTGCTTAAAAGCAGGCTCTTTTGTGCACACTGTTTTACCACTGTGAAGTTATGGCCCTTTTTGCTTTTTCTAGCAGCTTACTCAGCACATCTGCATTCCAGACAGCAAGATGACAGGATTTGAAAACCCAAAGAGGAAATGGTTCTTATCTCTCCTTTTCAAGGTAGTGCATGACACTTCTAATTACATTAAAACCCTGATCATGTGACCATCTCTCTATACAAAGGAAGCATAGTGTTTTCCAGCCAGCTATTATGAAACAGACTGGTATAAAAGAAACAATGAATGAATAAATGATGCTGGATAATGGCATTCTCGGTCACAATCTTGTCATTTTCTTTTGATTAAGAATTTCATACATATGTATAATGTGTTTTGATCAAGTCTACTTCCTATTTCTTCCCTCCAATACCTTCACTACCCCTACTACTATTCCCTCCCAATTTCTTGTGCTTTTTTAAGTTATTTTTACAATTTATTCATATTATGTCCTGATTGTATTCCCCTCCCCTATCTCCTTTCAGTTCCACCCTCCCTCCCTCTTCCTCCCATCCCTTTCTCCTAGTCCACTGAAAGGGGGAATTCTCTTCTCCTACCATCTGCCCATAGCATATCAAGTCTCATCAGGACTTCCTGAATCCTCTTCCTCTGGGGCCATACCAGGCCACATTGTAGTGGGAAGTGATTAAAGGGCAGGCAATGGAATTCATGACTGAGACAGCTTTTGCCCCCCCTTACTCAGGAACTCACATGAAGACTGAGCTGGGCTATCTCTGAGCAAAAGGTCTAGGTTCTCTCAATTCATGGTCCTTGGTTGGTGCATCTTCAGGGACTCCTGGGCTCAGAATTTTTAGCTTGTTGGTCTCCTAGTCTAGCTCCTATACCCTCTGGGTCCTTTTACCTCCACTTCTTCCACATGACTCCCCGTGTTCTGCCCAAAGCTTGGCTGTGAGACTCAGCATCTACTTATATCCCCTGCTGGGTGGAGCCTTTCAGAGGACCTCTATGGTAGGCTCCTGTCCTGTTTCTTCTCTTTCACGACTTTGGGTGTCTATCCTGTTTGCCATTCTGAATGAGAATTAAGCATCCTCTCTAGGTTCCTCTTTGTCTTTAGCTTCTGTAGATTTTAGCATGGTTATCCTATATTAAATGGCTAATATCCACTTGTAAATGAGTATTTACCATTTGTGTGTTTCTCATTCTCGGTTACCTCACTTAGAATGATTTTTTCCAGTTGCATCCATCTGCCTGAAAATTTCATTATTTCTTTGTTTTTAATTGCTGTGTAGTATTCCATTGTGTAAATGTGCCACAAATTCTGTATCCATTCTTCTGTTGAGGGACATCTAGGTTGTTTCCAGATTCTGTCTATTACATATAAAGCTGCTATGAACATAGTTGAGCAAATGTCCTTATTGAATGATGGAGTATCTTTTGGGTATATGCCTAGGAGTGGTATAGTTGGATCTTGAGGTAGTACTACTCACAATTTTCTGAGAAAGCACCAAAGTGGTTGTACAAGTTTACATTCCCACCAGCAATGGAGGAAGGTTCCCTTTTCTCTACATCCTCTCTAGCATGTGCTGTCACTTCAGTGTTTGATCATAGCCATTTTCATGGATGTAAGATTAAATTTAAGAGTTGTTCTGATTTGCATATCACAGATTACTAAAGATGTTGAGCATTTCTTTAACTTGTTTCTTTTCCAATCGATATTCCTATGTTGAGGATTACTTGTTTAGCTCTGTACCCCATTTTTTAATTGCAGTTTTTGATTTGTTGCTGTCTAATTTCCTGAGTTCTTTATATATTCTGGATATTAGCCCTCTATCAGATGTAGAGCTGGTGAAGATCTTTTCCCAGTCTGTACATTGTTGTTTTTTTCTGTTGATAGTGCTCTTTGCTTTACAGAAGCTTTTCAGTTTCATGAGGTCCTGTTTATTAATTGTTAATATTAGAGCCTGAGCTGTTGGTGTTTTGTTCAGGAAGTTGTCTCCTATGCCAATGAGTTCAAGGCTCTTCCTCACTTTTTTTTCAAACAGATTTAGTGTGTCCTGGTTTATGTTGAGGTCTTTGATCCACTTGGATTAAACCAGTGAAAGACTTGTCTTCAAGTATCCAAAGAAAGAAATTGAATAAGATACCAAAAGATGGAAAGATCTCCCATGTTCATGGCTCGGTAGGATTAACATAGTAAAAATGGCCATCCTACCAGAAGCAGTCTACAGATTCAATGCAATTCCCATAAAAATGGCAACACAATTCTTTACACATCTTGAAAGAAAAGTTCTCAGCTTCATATGGAAAAACAAAAATCCAAGAATAGCTAAAACAATCCTTTACAATAAAAGATCTTCTGGAGGTATCTCTCTATCCCTGATCTCAAGCCGTTCTATAGAGCAACAGTAAAAAAAAAAAACAAAAACAAAAAAAACAAAAACAAAAACAAAAAAACAAAAAAAAACCTGCATGGTACTGTCATATAAACAGACTAATGGATCAGTGAAATCAAATTGAAGACCCAGAAATAAACCCATACTCCTATGGACCCTTGATTTTTGAGAAAGAAGCCAAAACCATACAATGGATAAAAGATAGCATCTTCAATAAATGGTGCTGGTCTAGCTGGATGTCTACATGTAGGAAAATGCAAATAGACCCATATCTATCATCCTTCATATGTTTTTTTATAAACCCACAAATTTCACTTAGTGGTGTCACTATGTACATGCACTGTGCAGGTAGGGCCATATGCAGGAACATAGTTAACCTGTCAAGAACAAAATCCCTGGAGAAAATTCATTCTCCCTCTCACAGCAGCCATCATTTGTTAATAGCTCCTTGACAAGGGGTAAGCTTTTTTGATTTCTTTCTGCTCCCTGCTGGAATTATTATCTGAATTGACATAGCAGAAGGTGTATGCAGGCTGCTAAGTTCTATGTGCAGCTACCCTATTCTATCTAGAAAACATTTTCCCACTGTAATTATCTGCTGCCTCTGACTTTTATTATCTACATATTGGCCTGTTGTGGGTCTCTATGTTTACTGCCATCTACTGTAAAATATTTTTTCCTTAGCTATAGAGATGAGAAACAAACACTTGGAATTACTGACCTCTGATAACATAGGTGTTTTGTATCAAAGTCCAGAATCTAAATCTCCTTCACCTTGATCAAAATTCAGCATTGACTTCACTATATCCCTACTTTTACTGGCTGAAACAAGAAATGATTTGTCTTTTGCTTTGTACTTCCCCCTTAGATCTGACATCTTTCCAAAAATACAAACTTAAAGAAATCATGTGAATAAGCTTATCTAGTAATGGCATTCTTGGATACCATTATTCTAATCTTTCATTTGCTTCCTTTATCTTTGAATCATATAACAAAATCTAAATATCAATGTCCAAATGAAACCTGAATTTGCACTATTTTGCGGGTCTGGTAGAAATGAATGTAGATCACTATTTTATTTATGCTAAGTGGTTATATCTTGTGTGTGGGATGCTGTTAGAAAAGTAGGTAATTGTCTGGAGGAATCCATCACGCATGTCTTCTGTGTCCTATATTGGGACAAGACTATCTGCAATCGCAGTTTGCTCTGATGCTCATTTACCACTATGCCTCACTCTTACCTCTGATGAACTTCTGGAAAAACTTGTTTGCATTGCTGCACTGAACCTCAGAGATTCTCATAATATAGATTTGTTGTTGTGTCTGAATCCTCATGATAAATGCTAGTTCCAGTGTTCAAATATCTCAAGGCCTGGTCCCCCAAATAACCTAAAAGAAATCTGAAGGTAATTCCTATCCTTTCAGTAGTCTCTATACTGCAGTCTCTTCTCTCTGATGTATTGAATCCATGGTATTTTCCACTACTTTTACAGCAGTAAGGCCTGTACTCTGCCTAGTGTGTTCAGATTCTGTTGCCATTGTTCTTGTCAGAGTACTCTGCTGCAGTTGCTGACATCCCAAAGGAACTCCTGGACACTCCGTCAATCTTCCCATCTCATAATCGAAGGAAGAGTGGCTGCCAAATGATGGCAATTTCTTTCTGAAATGTTTCTTATCTAGCTATCAGAAATAATGTGCAATGCAAAATTTCTATTGTTCAGCATTTTAATTTGTCAACTAACAAGTACTCACATCTGAATCCAAGCATTTCTCGACAAACTGAAGGGATTGTTTGGGGAGAGAAGGGTCAAAAGTGGCCCTTCTTAAATGATTCTTGTTAACATAGTGGTGTAAACTGATACCTTCATATCATTGCTGTTATTACACAGGGAGGAATAAATACATCATAAAGTTTGGCATGAGCCATACTTGATATGGAAAGTAATAGAACACATATAAGACAGAAAGAAACTGTAATATACAAGAGGTGTTCTGCTTTAACTATAAAATACTACACCACAGACTAAGTGGTTTATGAGCTGCAGCAGTTAAGAGAATGTTTCCCCCACAGGCATACATTAGTAGGCTAATGACAGCACATTTGACAGCTTAAACCTTATAAATGATATCATCCAACTTGCCTCCCTAAAAAGAAAATACTTTCAGAGCCATAGATTGGACAGACATTTACTTAATAGGAAGAAAACCAAGTGATATGATCATTTATTATTTTTTATTAAACCTATTGATGTAAAATTTATTTTCCTTTGACAAGGTCACTGAAAATATTTCAACAGGAAACGATTGGAAAGGGTCGGTGAGCTCCTTGCTCTCAGCACTTCATCTAAGGCACTCCCTTTTCGTTATGGGAAAGTATCAAGACAGGGTTTGAAGAATGTCTAGGAGATGGATCCCTCAAAAATTGACTCTTAGAGCCAAGAATATCATTGAGGTGACTCAGAAACTAGCTATGCTCTCAACTTTTGCATGGGTTTGTTGGAATCTCATATTTTTTCTCATTACATCTAATGATTGCATTTTCCTCTTTATCTCTCTATGCGGTTCTTTCAATTATTGGATTTCTATGCTAAATGTAAAGATATTTGATCAGAGTTTCTTTCAAAACTTTAAATCTTTATAAAGTACTTGTTTTGCCTGTCAAATGGCTTACCTTAAAGACGCTATGTCTTTCAAGTCTATGTTTGCAATTAATGAACACAAAATGAAAATATTTGTTAAAATGATATTCCTAGTCATTTTCTTTGTGTTGGCTTTTGAACTAGATAATCATGAATTCCAGGACTATGTAGCTGAGGGTGGTGTTGAACCACTGATTCACCCACCTCTATGGCCTGAGTGCTATAATTGCATGTGTGTTCCACCATACCCAGTTTACATAGTGCTGGGAATTGGTTGCAGGGCTGCTCTCATGCTATGAAAGCACTATACCAATTGAGCTGTATCCACAGCCTTCACCCTCCCTTTTCAACTACACAGAGCAAACAAGAATCTAGACTTTTAAAACTATGTTCACAATTAATTGCATCTACAGTTTCACTTTAGTACTATTTAACATATCCTCATTTTTGTAACATAAAAATATAAATATTTGAAATAGAAAACAATTACCTATCATTTGCTTTATATAAAGACATAATTTAATGTCTTGGGGAAATATATTAGAAAATTCTTCAGCAAATTTTAAAACTCTTTTGAATAAAACTATCTCTGGTGCTAGTCATCAAATATTTTCAATATTCAAAATAAGGTTTTGAGTTGGTATGACTAATTCTGACCAATGTTGTATAAGAGAAAGTCATTTCCTATCTGAGCGTTTAATTTGTGTCCAGCCAAGGTCTTCTGCCTTGATAAAGTGCTTTAGAAAGTGAGAGATAGGTGGCCCCTCTGTTAACCAGATTTCTTGGTACCTAAGATTTGGTAAGCCTCTACTGACTCGAAATGGACATACAATATAATATTACCCAGGAACATTTGGACAGCACAAAATGTGTTTGTAAGATTAAAAAAAAAAAAGACAGAAAGAAATTTAGGTGGACAGCGAAGGGGGAATGAACTGGGGAAACGCTGAGAGGGGAGTGCGCATGATAAACATGATGTATGAAGTTCTCAAAGAACAAACTTAAAATATGTAAATAATAACAATAATAATCTTATTGATTTAAGCTAGAAAGTTATAACAATATATTTTTTGTTAATAGCAGAATTTCTCACTGTTAAAAATAGAATGTTTAAGATACTGACTTTTTACTATTTCTTTTGTTTTGGCCTCTTCACATTTGCTTAATTATGGCACTCTTCTTGTATGATCCACTCTAAGAACAGTAAAGATTTAAAGAGAGAGAGAAAAATACAGAGAGAAAATTGAGTTAGATGCTGAGGAAAAAAAATATTAGCTAGGCAAGACAACACAGAAATAACTATATATAAAATTTTCTCTTTTTAGTTGCTATTCTATCTTCTATTTTTAATTCTGAATGAGTATCTGACTATAAAAGTAAAATTGTACATACAAATATAGAAGGAAGCCAAACAATTTCTCTATAGCCATGACTTGATTTCTTAATTATATTGACATTTTGTTATTTCCTGTTAGCTATTCTCAGGCATAGTCAGTGTGTACATGCATATGCAAATTTAATACTGTGCTGTGCAAATTAAAATTTTTCAATAATATTAAGAACCAAGAGGAATTGCATTTAAGTGACCAACCAAGCTCATATAATTAGAGCTGTACCTCAGCATACATATAAAGTGAAAACCCCTAGCCACACAATTATATTAAACTTTAAACTCATACATCTCAAAGCACTCTAAGAGGACTATGACAAAACACACCTGTGTCACCTAAAGTTAAAACATGTTCCCAAGGAGCATAACTAATGCAGCAAGTCAAAATGAATATCTTTGGTTTTTGAAACTCTTTGAGGTTTTATATTTTGCTATGCTTGGAATATATTTTCAATAACTGGACATGACATGGGTTTCATAATAAAGTCATCAGAAGAAAATTCACAGGAAATAATTGAAAAGAAAATTATATATATATAATATATATATAATTATATATATATATATATATAAATGTTTCAGGCCAACATATAATATACCCTGAAAATACTTTAGGAGTTCAAAGAAAGGAATTAGCCCTGAGAGAACAATATTTATAGAGAAGAAGAACTTGGCTTTGCATTGATTCTATAACATAAAAAGACTCCCTCATCTCTTTATAGAACCATTTGTGAATCAGTGTTGAAATATGCTGACATGTCATACCGTATTAGATTAAAGCATTAAGAACACAGGCAGCATAGGTACAAACGACATAAGTCAGCAGCAGTATTAGTCCAGGAGGGGAGAAGTCATGGTCAAAATCATAAACTTGGAAAGACTTGCAACTCTGGATGGTTCCAGGCTGCTATTCAGACACATGTGAACTTTTGGATGGTTTATGTCATCACAAGGCAGAAGCACATCTGGGCTGTGATCTCAAGATCAAGACAAGTGACCTTGAGATATGTGCTCATTTTAAAACACAGGTGCGGTACATGAATGTCCATAGTTGGTAGAGAAGCTGGAAAGTGATATACAAGCTTCCCTGCTGTGAACTACAACAAACAGACTGTTGCTTGGAACAGGGCCTGATTTCTAGCAAAGACTGGCTACAAAACAAGAAAGAAGACTAAATAGGACCACCATCACTTGGAAATCTGTTGTGATTATCACTTCTCTGGAGAGATGAAAACATCTACCACCTTCTTATAAGGTCTCCCATTACCCACCCTTGTCCCCCCAAAAAACAGAGTTCAGTTTGAACAAGCAAGGTATTTACTGGGCTTACTCACAGAGTATGGATGAGGGTTTGCCTACAGGAGCAGCAGGTAGCCCTAAGTTAGCAGCTGTACTAGAAAGTCTAGCCTGATAAGGATAATCTTTTCCCCATAGCTTCCTAGATAAAGTTGCATCAATTAACCTTCACCTAGTCTCTATATTCTAGCACCTCCTGGGACTCCTAGTGAGGCCATGTTCAATTACAATAGAATTGCATAAAAATGGTTGGTAGGAGCCACTGCATTCTCAGATATGAGTCCAAGGACCCTTTCCCAACCCCTACTACTCAGAGGGAACTTTCAGTGGTTTCTTGAAAGAAAGCACAGCTGATGTGGAGAACCATATTCCATAACAAACTCAGAAGTAAAGCATATAGGCATCCAAGGAACTCACCCCAACATTTGAATAGATAGGTTTCATCTGCAAAAGTACTTATAGAGTCTACCTGTAGTAGATTATATATATATATATATATATATATATATATATATGTAGTAGATATTCACCACTTTTAAAAATAGCCTTATCTAGGATACAATTAGGGTGTAGCTGAACATGAACACTGACAATCTTTGTTACCTACCAAGTATGAAAGGGAAAAGCTGCCCTTCTCTAATTTTCCAGAGGTGTCTCTCTTCACCATCTTATCTAAATGCCTATAAGTATTTGAAACAAACAAAAGCATTCATCGTTTTAGCAGTGAAAGATGACATGTCCGTATCTTGTGTGTCTTCAACACTGAGTTCTTCCCTTGATCCTGTGGAATCACCAATATTTCTCTAAATGATGTAATATATAGAGAAAAAAAGGTAAAATGTAATATCAATGGTTTTGGTATAGGCAGATGATGGAAAGTCAAATAGAGATATAAAAATATAAAGCATGGGAAGCCTTTATGATACTAGTCAAATTGTTTAATAGTCTGCTAATTAAATACCTTTGTCTGTATGGCTTAAACAATAGAAATCTATGTTTTCGATTCTGGAAACTAGAACTCCACGATCATTATTTCAGTGGGAATGGCTTCTTCTAAGTTCTCTCTCTCTTTCTCTTCCCACCCCATCCTTGGTTTGAAAAACATGTTTTCATTGTATTTAGTATTTTCAAAATTTTAGTTTTCCTGAAAGGTTATTAATTATGATCACCTACAGTCTTATACTTTCTTAATGCCTATTTTAAACACTATGTTTCAAATATGGTTACTGTGGGAGCTAATTTTATGTCAACTTGACAGAAACTAGAATCATCTGAGAGGAGAAAATCCCAATTGAGACAATGCCTCTATAAGATTGGGCTGTAGGCAAGTCTGTAGAGAGCATTTTATTAATTAGTGATCAGTGTGAAAGGATTCAGCTCATGTGGGCAGAGCCATTCTGGGCTTTTATTCCTGGATTCTGTAAGAACAAAAGATGGGCAAAAACATCAGACTCTTCCGGCAAGTAAGCCATCTGTCCACCATCCTACCCAAGGCTGGTCCAGCTTCTAGTTTCCTTTCTGCCGCAGCTAACTGCTCTCTTTGTAACTGGCAAGGCTTTCTGTTCTTTCTTGCTACTCTCCCTGGAAGGAGAGGTAGCCTCAGCATCTTGGACTTTACAGACTCATGTGGTTATCCCCTCTCTATCACTCGAGAAAGTCATGTGGCAGTTTCATATTTCTAATAAGTTCTTTTTCCAAACAAGAGGTCTGAGTTCGTTTTTTAACAGCACCCTCGCTTATATGAATGTGTAAAGGAGTAGATGGAAACCATTCCTTTGGTCCACATGCAAACTCTCTTTGTGAAAAATAAGGGACTGCTGCTTCCTCCTTCCCAGAGGTTTACAGCCTGAGAAAGCCCTCCTACAGAGACCTCCAACCAAGGCTCATAACTCCTCCTGTGATTCACTCCCTAGCAAATAAACTGAGCCTGGTGGGTTATTGCTGTGTAGGCACCATCAGAATGTACACCACACACATGACTCCACCATGTCTGTACATGTATCTGTATGGCAGTCATTTCTCCAGTCCTTTGTTACCAAAGTCTGGTTACGGAGACTCAAGTTTCCTCTGTCCACTGTCTGTTATCCAGACTTTGAATTTAAATATCCCAGTAATGATAATTATTACTCATTTCACAGACCATTTAAACATCAGTCCTTCAAATTTTTCCTTTTTAAATTTTTATGTATTTTTTTATTTATTACAATTTATTCACTTTGTATCCTGGCTGAGCCTTCTCCCCCACTTCTCCCAGTCCTACCCTACCTCCCTCTTCTCCTCCTATGCCCTTCCACCAGTCCACTGATAGGGGAGGTCCTCCTCCCCTGCTATCTGACTCTGGCCTATCAGGTCTCATCAGGACTGGCTGCATCATCTTCCTCTGTGGCCTGGCAAGGCTGCATCCCCAGGGGGAGGAGAACAAAGAACCATCCAGTGAGTTCTTGTCAGAGACAGCCCTGCTTCCCTTACTAGGGAACCCACTTGGATACTGAACTTCCTGTGGGCTCCAGTTTTGAGATGGGAATCCTTGTCATTCTTGTTAAGCTTTAAACAAAAACATTTCACTTAACACATTTCTATAAATGAAATTAAAAGGATTCTGGGTATTGCTCAACAAGATGCAAAGTACATAAAAGTCACAACATACATTCTAAAAGTTTTATTATATATTCTATGATAATCATTGTATGTGTTATGAGTATAGTAATGTTTGCCCATTCATAATGCATTTACTTAGCAGTAATATATGGAACAGCAGCTGTGTATTCTGTACAAAAAGTACAAGGTCTAGTTCTCCCTGAGAGGTGCCTGTGACCCGATAAGTTTCATAAGTATGGTTTATTTTTTGTCAAATAATTTAAACTTTTTTATCTTTCCCAAATATTTCTTCCTCTGGGCTTTAGCTCTATGCAGAACCAACCATTTACTCCTAATACAAGAAACTCCCTTTCCTGAATAAAGCACGGCTTTTTCTTCATAGGAAGAGTATATTCCACTACAAACACACCACAAAACACATGCACACCCTAAGCTTCCGCTCAGTGCCTTCAATCAGCCTAACCCCAATTGACTTCAAAGGGAAACCAAAAGAGATATGGTGGGGAAATAAGTTGGCAGCAGTACCCACACATCCTCAAAGTGCGGTGTGTTAAAAACACAAACCTTTCATGAAGCTAAGTGCCAACAAATGATAATTTAGCATTTTCAAAGAACTTCCCAATGGTCTAATTAAACTTTATGAGGTCAATCAGTATTATTAGCCTGGTTATGTAGATAAGAAAATGGAAACACAGAAAGGTCAAGTGATGTGCCCAGGCATTCAGAGTTTAGCAGCATTCAACACATTAGTGTTTGAACTCTAAGGTCCTGACAACCAAGGAATGCCTCAGTCATTCATCCTGTTCCCCTCACCATGATTTATCAGCCAATGCGATGGACATTCTTTATAGCTATTATAGGTGTGATTTAACATCTGAAAGTGAGGGTACTTATTGTACATCCAAAAAAGCAACAGCAATTTCTTATCAAATAGCTGCACATCAAGGTTGGGTTAGGGCAGAAAAGATTCAGCTGAATGTGAAAATCTGCTAATAGGAAACTTTATAAATAATTAACACTGCTCATATTTGAGTTTTCCCAATGTGTATCCTAGTGGTTAACATGAGATATATTTTTCATCACAAATAAAGCCAGCATAAATCCTTACAGTTCCCATAAACTGTCATATATTTTTTTCAAACTGTATCACAAGAAGAGGTCATTTAGGACATCATCAATTCAAGCTGTCACATTAAAATGACATAACACAAAGGTGTAGCCTCAGACTAAATTGTCCAATTATCCACATCTCATTGACTGTTTACTGTTAGTTTAAATGCCATCTTTTTAGTAGAGATGTTGATATAACAGTATAATTTACCTACTACTAATATCTTTACTGCAAGTTCATGTAAGAACCACTCTCAGTGGATACAGTCAGTACACACTTTTAGTCTCTGGCATATGCTCTTTAAGACAGAGTTAAGTATTAGGAATTGAGTTTTATGCTTTTAAAGTAGAAGCCCTTTTCTTCCTGCATTAGTCAGAAGCTGTGCTTACACACTAGCTCACCCTAGTACTGCAGAATAAATTATTTAAGTCTTGAGAGTCTAATTTCTAAACATGATATTTTTCATATCTTGTATCTAATAAATATTGAGAAAATAAAACTTTCTTAATTGAACTTTTGCAAGCTTTTCATTTGTTTTGTTTTACTTAAGACAGGGTCTCACCATGTATCACAGGGTAGACTCAAACTCAGAATATTACTACTTAAGTCACATAATTCTGAGCTTATGAGCATGCATTACTATGTCCAACAAAATATTAATTTCTTAATATGCATATTATCTCTTTTAGTTTTTCTTTAAAAGGTGACAATGAAATATGAAATGATATTACATTTAAAGATCTCTGTCCTCTCCCTCCTCACTGCAGCCAGTGAATATGATGCCCATTAACCTAGGAATCAGCTTTCCTAAGTAAATTATAAATTATTCCAGTTCTGTCAACTTTTCTTCTTGTACCTTGGGGTTTATCTCTTCTGTAGCTTTTTATGTTGTTGTTAAGGTAGGTGAAGGAGCACAAAATAATGGTTAAATTCTGGAGTTCACTCATCTTATATTTCCAGTTTATCGGCTATCTAGCTGGAAAATCTAGAGCAAGCTGCTTAACCTATCAGTGATACATATGTCCACTCCATAGCTTTGTTGTATGCATTAAGCTTAGTATAGACCTAAGTGGAATATCTGGGATAAAGCAAGTGCTCAATATATGTCAGTTGTACTAGAATGAACAGAGTGGAACTAGCAGATTTGTCCATTTATCCTTACTGATTGTTTTACAAACATCTATTCACTAAGCATTTTAAAATCTAATCCATGTACAGAATAGATAGTCTATGTAAATTTCTTGTTTGTGTACTGGGTGAGACAACAAAAAAGAAAATTGTTCCCATTTCAGGCATTAAAGTTCTTGTGGAAAAAAGATGATTTTAGTAAAAACACTGAAGAAACTATGACATCATAGTATCATAGTATGACACCATACTGTTGTTTGATGTGAAATGATTTGTAATATTGAAAGGTAAGAATAACAAGACTGATATCTTGAGGAGAGAGTGGGCATGTTAGTGGTCAATGAGTTGGCCAAAGTCTGCAGAAAAATTTAATGAAGCAGAAGTAAATCATAATTTGAGTCACCAAAATTTGATGAAGCATAACTTCGTAACTAATAGGTAGGACATATAAATATATTAAGATATAATAGTTATCAGGCCAGTAAAATGGCTCAGCATTAAAGACACCTGCCAAAAACCATGAGGATGGTAGTTCAGTGCCTCACTCCCAAACAATGAAAGGAGACGACTGACTCCTACACATTGTTCTTAGATTCCAAACATGTTGTGGTATGCATGCATACACAGACACAGACACACACATACACACACACACTCACATGAGCAAAGGGGGAAGAAATGTAATAATGTTTCTTGCATATAAAGAGCAATTTTGTTAACCCCAGGGTATGAAAGCTGCAAACCTCCACAGTTGTCCAGAGGAGAATAGAGAAGAAAAGACAAAACAAAATACACCACTTGAGTTAAGCCATCGTGGAGGACAGCCACATGATACTAGGCAACCAAATGACAAGAAGAAGGGCTTTAAAGGAAAAGCAAGAAAGCCAAAAGTATATGGAAAACATGCTTAAGCCAAAATTGTAGGGAAAAATGATTAACCTAGATATGGAAGAAAAGGAAAAGCTGTGCTCTTCTGAGTAGCTAAGAGAAGAGGCCAGAATTACAAAGTTGTAAGGCTAAGACCGAGGTGGCAGTAATTCTGGAAAGGTAGAGTGCACACATTGAAGGAATAATTGTTCCCCCTATCTCTTTAGCATGCTTAAGTTGAGTTTACCTTTCTAAGCATGGCTCTGCCTTCCTAAGGTATGGTCCCTTGGCCAAGTCGTGGACCTGCCCAGTTGAGTGAACTCTTAGGGGAGGAGACAATCTTTGCCTCCACCTACAAGAGTCCCTTTTTCTCTAACACCTCCCTCCCCAGTAAGGAAACCTAAAATCATTTAAGAGATGGGCTGGAATTGGAGAATAGATAGAAGTTATTTTCATGAAAATCTAAAGATTCAGTTCCAAAGCTATTCTCCCATAAAGATTATGAATGTCTGGACTGGAATTTTAGGTCCATCCTCATTCATAGCCTCCAGGCAAGAATCAAAAAAGAATGGAGTTCCAATAACATGGTTTCTGATACTACTTATACATAGGCTGGTAAAATGCAAGTCATATATGTCTATAAAATTTGATTAGTAGTGTTTTTTGGAAGGCTTTAAAGAATAATAACCATAAGGTTAATTTCAGATTTATTCAAAATGAGAGCCATCATATATATCGTGCTCACACAGGGGACAAATATAAACACAAATGCCACTCCTTCATTATGTTATGATATCTCCTTTTACATATGAAGTATGGTTGCTCTGAGATTGAAGTACTAACCACTTCCATTGGATAAGATGAGGACCTTAAATGGAAATATGCTATTTTAGGTACTCAATTGTACAACAAACTTCATCTTGCCAAAGATGGATCCATAATAAGACTTAAATTTCTGGTTATGCCTTCTTCAATGAAGATACTTAATGTCTCAAACATTTCATTAGCATATCCCATTTGAAATTATATCTTGGTCAGTTAGATGGGAAAACCTTACCATCCTCCCTCCTAGGTTAGATTGTCGGCTGCCTGATTTGCCAGAATCTGTTCAGATGTTGTAATGTATTACACCCTTACACTGTAATTAATGAATGCTGATTATAAACACCACAAATGGAATCCGTAGCATGGCTTTAGGATTTCTTCCAGTGGACAAGTCTTATAGCTATCTCAAGTGGGATGACAGTTGCTTAATGATAACATTTTCCAGTGGTATCTCAAGAGGTAAATTAGAAGTTATCTCAACTACCAAGCTGATTGCAATTGTGAAAAAGAAATTAAATAATAGTTCTCTTCTTAACTATTCATTTGCTTTATGTGTTTTCAGATCCTCTGGATTAATCACAGTCCAAAATCATGGCATGAAAATTTTCAGAAGTAATCAGTTATTAAGTATTAAATAACTTGTATTGTAGTATATCATTATAATTATTACATCTTGAAATAATTTACTTATTTTTGTGTACACATGTATGTGTTTGGATGGTGAGTACATGCACTATGCAAGTGTGTGAGGCAGAACACATCTTGCAGAAGTGGGTTCTCTCCTTCCATCATGTGATGTTCATTTTGGCACTGTCCTTAGGTTGTGAGTCTCAGCAGTAAGCACTCTTACCCACAGAACCATCTCATTATGGCTCTAATTATTCCATTTCACTTATTTAGTTATTACCTATCATTGTGGTTGTTCTTGCTGTACTAATATATAAATTGAAATATATCATAGATATATATGTATGAGAAAAAAATAACACAGGTAGGATTCTCCACAATCTGCAGTTTCAGACATTGACCAGGTGATATATCTTCTTGTGGGGGGAATCCATTATAATTTAAATGTCTATTATAGTCAATGAGATCATAACAATGCTGACAAATCCTAGTCTTTTAACCATGCCTGCATCAAATCAGTTCCGGGTCTCAGGTTAAGCCAAACCTGGACATTTTCATTCTTGGCAGTCTTCTTCCCAGCCTGACCTCCTGCTGGTAAAGATGTTGTATCTGCTAATGGAACAGGAGTGGCACATAGAACATAGGGCTTGCCGAGCTCCTGCTCTGGTGTGTGTGTGTGTGTGTGTGTGTGTGTGCTCCTAGTGTCTTGATGCAGCTGCATCTATGGGGGAGGGAGAAGAGTAGCCTTCAAAGCAAGACAGGATGATCTCATGAAAACTGGCTTGTCTCCCACCTCTCCTGCTGTTAACCAACTTCATAATTCACTGGAATGGAATGTTGCTCCACTAACACTTTTCTCACATAAAACACCCATTGGATTTCAACTCTTCTACACCAGTGTTTCTGAAAACTTGAGGGGAAATATGTTTATTGCTGGGGATGGATCTCTCTGTTTATGTTTCATTGAGGCTCAGTACTTCAGCAGATTTTTCATTGGTGTCTCCAATATATTTAGGAAAACCGAGTTGCCTGAATATCTTCGGTTCTGTAAAGGAGGCTCCTAGCCTGAGGAAATTTAGTGTAAAACAATAACCCTATTATATGCATATTCTTAAATCCCATCCAGAAAAGTATTTCAAAAATTACATGCTAGAAAAGATAAGGCTTTACCCCCTAATTTCAGGAACAACTGTATGTCAGACTGCCAGATAAATATTTACAACACATTCAAATTTAGCTGAACTTATATGACTTCAATCAGTGAAACTGTTTCCAGAACCAAAGGTCATCAAAGCTGTTATCAGAAGTCCTAAGACAGCTGCCACAATCACGATTCTGTTGGAAACCAAACACCACACACGCTAGGCTTCCTCAAGTCCTCCAAGTTCTGATAGGGAGATAAGCCCCTCCTTTCTGTCCAAGGAAAACATCTTGTCACTCCTCCTCCTCTTCAATGACCCAATCCCTTCTTTGCCCATATGAAGGTACTAGCCAACTCCCTGAAGCTACCGTGCCTTTCTACCCTGTAATGTGCATTGCAAAATGTTTAGGCTGGAACTTCCAGGGTATGAATTGGTGTGATCATTGGGAGGGAGAGTGAAGAAATCTCACAGTAGCAGGCTCTGAGCCAAATGTACAGGGGAAAGTTATCTGCCTAAAAAATGTTAGAAGGGCCACAGAGGTGCCCAGAGTGGGAACCTGCCAATTTAAGGGGTGTGAATGAGACTTAGGGGGCTGGCCAGGGTGACAGGGCCACAGTCATCATCTGGCAGGAGACAATTTACAGATAGGTGCCTGACAGGGTAGCTGGGGTTCTTGGGAGCTTATGAATGGTTCTTGGAACTGTGTTCTATGCTGCAAATTGTTTTGCTCAGATTAGAAGTGCCGCTTGCTGACGCCAACAGTTACAGCAATTATAATGAGCACTTCATTTCCTTAAAAAAATGGGCACTGGAAAGGTTTAGTTAGAGGTCATGGGGAATATGTAATAGAAGTAGGAAAAATTTTAAAGTACCATATTTTCTAGCTTCTGGTCGACTCTTTTGGAAAAAAGATTTTAAAGAACTCGAAATAAATTTCAAAATAAGAATGAAGAGTAATGTTATGCCTCCCTAATAAAAATGCTTCTAAATCTATGAGCATTATACTTGATGAGTCCGAAGCCTGTAAAGTAACATTGAATTCATCTACATCATCGTATTAGGACTAGATTTCTCTTTAAATATGTGAGCCACATACTGCAGTGAAAAAGAGGTGAAATTCAAGTATGTTTTCCTGAGTGTGATATTAACGGTCATAAACACTGAGTTTCAAGGTGTGTTTAGACCACATATGGGAGCTGAGGTACAAGCTGAGGCAAAGGTGTTTCAAAATAGGATATTTCAGGGTTCTGGGTATAGGTATATTTTGATATAACATTGATAAGAATTGACATTTGCATAGAGAAAGTACAAAAGCCCTAAATTGCAAGGCAAAGGGGTTCAAATAAGCAAAATCTGGAGTTAGATTCATGAATGTTAACTTCACCTTTTACTATCCTTAACTGTAAAATAATATCTTTAGGTAAAACTAAGAGCTAAGAGTGTAGAGTTCGCTGTTGGAGAGTTTCAGTGTGTTCTAAGAGCTGTCCATGAGTTAACTCATTCACTATCGAAACCAACCCTGTGTAGTGGGGATTTTTATTAACGTGATTTGAAAGATGAGTAGAAGTGAAATAATTTGGGGGCTGAAGACACAATTCAGTTGTTCCAGAGCATTTGCCTAGCATGTATAAGGCTCTGGCTTTGATCCCGAGTTTACAAGCAATGGATGGATGAATGAATGAATGAATGAATGAATAATTAGCTCCAGTTTAGAATGTAAAGTAGGACTCAAATGAGATAACTTAGCACCAAACCTGATGGTAAAGCCATCTCCAGCTATAAAATTTCCAGGTTATTATTGTGGTGGGTTATACACACACGTTTACTTTGAATTCTCTTTGACTGTGGTATGGCAGAAGCGTAAAAAGAGAAAGCAGAGAAATGTGGGCCTTCTTTTAAAATGCCTTCTCTTCCATATTACCTGTAGTGACAGAATTCAGAAACAAGGTCAATTTTACTTAAAATAAGTTTCCAACACCCCCAAACAAGACTGTGTTCTGTAATTCTTATTATGATGAAACGTTTTCACTGTTTAAAATGTAACGGGCATTTACTAAAATGAACAAGTATTACAATGACCCCAGTGTGGTAAATTGAAGTATTTGTTGTCAGTTCTCAGGAAGATAATTGATGGGTCTACTCTTATCTAAGGAGAGTTCTCCATGGAAGAAGAGATTGGAGGGTCTTGCTTCTGGGTGGTCCAAGCACTCCAGAGTGGTGTTAACAATGATAGCAGTTCCTTCACTAAAACAGAAAGATAAACTGTATTGTTGAGTCACTGGATGTATCTTCATCATGCCGAGGCACTGTTGGTAAGTTCCTCCTAGCACCTAGACAATGGATTGACTGTGCCAAGACAATGGCTTCCAGACACCAGTCTAGCATAGCTACATGAACACAATTTCTGTTACTCTCTACATGTCCTCTCCATCTTTTCCTTGATACTCACACTAACACTTGGCACCATCCAGACACAGCTGCTAGTCTCAGTTCTCTGTGATGTCTGTTCTGGTTAGAGCCCACACTTGTCTTCAGAGATTCACAAGTCAAAGATTTGAGTTCAATCCAGGAATTCAGCAGAAGATCACGGGAAGACGACAGCTCCTGCTGGAAACGAATTTGAAACCTCTAAGTATTCTCTGTGATTATCCTCCTATATTTCATCGTTTTTGATCACTCCAAGTTCCATGTGGTACTCCTATCACTACATTAACAATTAAAAATTAATGTCATCTCTTCAGAAAATCTTTCCTTCAATGCATGCCTGCCTTTCCCAAGGGCCACGAGAAGACACCTCTCAGTTTTTCCCTATTGTGCTTCATATAGATTGATACCAGCAAATGGTTTTGCATGGCAAAGGGGGGTTGAAAGAAAAAGCATAAATCACCCAAGAAGCAGAGTAGACCACTGAGCTATCTTCTGGCTCCTGTGCCCCTTCAAATGTTCAGGCACATCAGAAACTTAAAGTTCCAGGATGGTGTTTTCATCCTGACTCTGTACTTAGGAAAACTGGCATCCCTTAGGCAGGGAGAACTGCACAAAATCTGCTTTGGCAAAGGCTTTCTCTCCCCACCTCCAGTTGAGAGGAGGGATGTTTGAAGAGCTATGGGAATCTGGCTTTCTCTTCTGCTGCAGAGAAAAAGTGAAGTAAATAACCAATGATGACTAGCCTTGGCTTTGAGTGTCCAGCATTTATTAAATGCACTCAGGCTTTTAGGAAACTAGGAGAGTGATGATCTACAGGGCCATACAAACCACTTATGGTGCTAAAATACTAGAGAATGAAGCCTGAGTTTTGTACTGAGGTTTAGGCACTTTGATTGAGAGTATGTGTAAGGATAGAGATAGTAGAGACCATGTTGCTGACTTATGGAAATTATAAAACTGCTCTCAACAAAAATCAATTGCTTAATAGATTTCTCTTCTGTAGACAGCAAAGAGAATATGACTTATTCAAGGTCTTGTCTGACCCAAGTACTTTCCATGTACTGACCATGTACTTTATCCTGCAATGGGAATTTCCCTCCCTACTGCTCCCAGCCTGAATAGAACTGCGTTGATTAATCACATGTATTGCAAGAGATCACAGTTAAATTACACATGGTGGTAAAGGTAGAAGAGTCCCATCTCTGGCAGTAATTTCATCAATTAATCTCTATTGGTCAAAACAGACCACTCTGTGAGCTGCAGCTGGCTAGATAGTGTCACAGCTTGTCCAGAGAGGAACAGCTTCATACAGTTCTTCAGAATTCTGAGAATCCCAGTGCTTAATTACATCAAGTGCAATGATATATGGGGAAATCCAAGTTATAAAGCACCAAGGTCACTTATCTAATTCTTACACATTGCCACATCTAAGCATTATTCTGTTTCTTTCAATCTTAATTTCTCAATATAAAGTAAACATACAACAATTTGTTTTTAACAGTTGGTCTGATTCCAAAGAATTTTATCTTGCCAACCTCTAACAAATGTTACAATAAGCAGAGAAATATAAAATACTCAGTAAACTTCCCTCCTCTGCCATAAAGCTACATGAGGTTACAATTCTATCTGGTAATTTTCTCCTTTCCCTTAAAAATGCCTCTCTTCAATATAATGTCTCACAAATGGGCCATGGAGGAAATGCCAGATGTAGCCTTTACATTCTCCATTGTCTCAGGTGGCTGTTCAGTCAAATAGTATTGGGATTCAACAATATTTAGGGTTCCTATTCTATTTATATTCTTTCTAATAGTTTGTTTACTAGAATGAATTGACGATCCAATTAAAATATGTGAGTAGTCTTAATGTCTGCTACATTAGTATAATAAATAACTTCTTAGCATGTTAGTTTGGTTAGTTTGGTAGTTAGTATGGTTCATTTGAGATTTATTCCCTTCCATCCCATGATCAGCAGGAAATAAATGGATTATACATATATAAGAAACTGACCCAAACTCTTTTCAAGAAGGCCTATGTTGTTTTATATTTCCACAAAAATCATGTGGAGTTACATTCTCTACTTCTTATCTGCATTTGGTGCTGACACTTCTTAACTTTACATATTCTACTAAGCATGATTTGGGATTAAAGTTGTAGAATTAATTTTTTTCTCAATGTCTAATTATACTGAACATTTTCACTCATATGTGAATATATACATTATATATATAAACTGCTTAATATACACATATACATGCATTCATACACACACATACTTATACATATATATTGCTTAAAATACCCTATAAAATGTGTTCAAATCACTGCTAATGGTTTCCAATTTGAAGATTAAAGCTCAATATCTTAAAACAAGCAAACAGCAACAAAAACAACACGACACTGTTAGCAATGGTCAACAAGTTCTATGCCATTTACACTGTTGGTACACTGGAATCTGGGGGGCTTTGTCAGTCAAGAGGTATACCTACCCCCAAAACTTTGGTGATTAATAAAAAGATGCTTTTCCTAAAACATAAGATTTGCCTGAAAAAAAATAGAAATAACCATCCCATTTTGCAGATTGAGGCATCAGAAAAATCTCCATTTCCTCATATGGTATCATGAGCAAAAGAGAATGGGGTTAGCTCTCTTTTCATTATTTATTTAATGAGCTGTGTGTGTGTGTGTGTGTATGTGTGTCCTGACACAGCATGTTTGTACTATTCAATGAGCTGTTCATGTCTATCATATGCCATCCCTTTCATCAGAGCATTCACCCCCTTGTGGAAGGCAGAAATGAAAACAGAAAGCAAAATGCCCTAAAGGAAATGACAACCTAAATATGAAATGATATGATTCCTTGAGGCTTTATCAAACACCGTGGTGTCATTTGTCCCTTGTCTCACCCTTTCTCCTTGTGTTTTGCTCTCCTCTCCTCCCCGGTTGGAATTTCGTCCCCAATTATTCTGTTTCCCAGTTCATATCATCTATGTCCTGCTTTCCTCCTCCCAGGGCCCCTTCCTTACCTATGGTCCTTTTGTGCTTTCCTGGTTTCTGTGGTTATTCCAAGCTGTATATTCACATCTGAGGATTCAGGGCTAGGAACCACAAGAGAACATGTGATGTTTGTCTTTCTGGCTCTGGGTTACCTCACTCTATGTCTTTTCTAGGTCTATCCTTTTATCTGCAAATTTCATGAGTTCCTTACAACTGAACAGGATTCAACTATGCATACGCACCATCATCTATCTAACCATTAAAGGACATTCGGGTTGTTTTCATTTATTAGCTATAGCAAACCGGAGGCAATGAGCAATGCTGAGCAAATATCTCTGATGTAGGATGTAAAGTCTTTTGGGAATATATCAGGGAATAGTGTAGCTGGACCATAAGGTCTATATTTCACTCTGGGATTTTACATAGCAATTTCTAGAGTTAGTTACACCAATTACATGCCTACCTACAGTGGATGAGGGTTCCACTTTCTCCAGCATTTGCTTTTAGGTGTTTTGTTGAACTCAGCCATTCTGACTGGGGTGAGATGAAATCTTAAAAATCTTTTAATTTTCATTTTCCAATTTGCGAAGGATGATGAATTGTGTTTTAATTATCTGTTAGATATTTTTATCTCTTCTGTAGAGAACTCTCTGTTTGGTCCCTGGTCATTTGTTTTCTTTACTCTGTTTTTCAAATTCTTTTTATATTCTGAATCTTAATTCTCTCTCAGATGTGCAGCTGGCAAAGATCATCTCCCATAATTCCGTGGGGGTTTTTCTTCACTCAATTGATTGTTTCCTTAGCTGTGCAGAAACTTCTCAATCTTGTGTGACCCCAGATGTCAATCATTTGATAAACCTCAAGGAATCAAATTATTTTATGTTTACCTAAAACTGTATCCAGTACATATAAGTGTATTGTAAACTTGTGTGTGTGTGCAAATTAAGTCACATAGGTTTACAGTATCCCCTACCAGAACAGACTAAACCAAACCAAACCAAACCAAACAACAACAAGAAACTTCTTTTCTAATGATTGGTCATGGTGGTCCCAAAACAGTATAAACTGCCAATGTAGCCCTTGCTTGGCTCTCAGTGGTTGAAGGTTGCCCCCTATTGCTGAACACATCATATACTTAGGACACAGGACTTAGATGATTCAAGCTGGATCCGACCTGAAGGTATCTCTCCTAGTTTCCATGGTATTTTCTTAGGCTCCCCTAGAACTATGGTCTAGTTTCCATGGTTTGTGTGTGTGTGTGTGTGTGTGTGTGTGTGTGTGAGTGTGAGTGTGAGTGTATGTAGGCAATAATAATACAAGAAAAAGAGGCTGCCAACTTGAGAGTGGAGGGTACTGTGAAGAGTTTAATAGGAGTTGGGAGTGGCTGGAAGAATAAGGAAAGACAAAGTCATATAACTATTTCAATTAAAAAAGAAAAGAATGCTTCTTGGTAACAAAGTGAGAATTGGTAAAAAGAGACTTCTCTCATGGCAATTTTCAGTTATAAGCATTTAGAGCATGGGTCACTCTCAAAGTACAATTGTTTTATGATATTTCTTGTCACAGGTATTGTGGAGTGTTTTTCTTTTTTTTT
>CM053752.1:52909060-52920750 GCA_028658305.1 Pachyuromys duprasi
CAGTCTTTTACTTGGAAATCTTGCAAAAAGTCTCATGAAGGTCTCAATAATGTAGGTAGGTTGATTTCTGAATTTCCCCTCTATGGGAGAACCTTGATTCAAAACATCAGCAAGGATCATTTCATTGCATTGCATATTCCATTACTTGCCTGCCTCCTTTCTAATTTTAGTCTAGGAAGGTAAAATGTTTCAAAGTTTTCTTGGGTCTACATGTTATCTTTTATAATGGTGCATTATTGTATGAGATAAAATCAAAACTGAAAACATTTTTTAAAAACTCATCTTCTAACAGTGACGAATTTTGATAATTGTCTGAAGTTATTCTCTTTCTTCCAAAACATGCTATCCAACTACACATAAGTTCTAAATAAGAAAGCAAGCTGTGTATAGGCTTTTATACTGGCAAATAAGCATGCAAATGATTAGAGAGTGAACAGGTATTTAATGTGATGTATGGTTGACCTTATATTTTAATTCAAACTTTCAAGCACAAATATTAGTTTGGATTAAAAGATAAAAACTGCTGTTGATAAAAAGTAATGCTATCATCTGGATTTAAGCGACATTCTTTTCAAACAAGGTTTCCTGAGAACCACAGGGTACACAGAAAGTGAGGACTGCCTTTCTTATTTAAAGAAAATTGCATTCATGCTTGTAAGTGATTCCTTATTCTTGTACTATTTTTAATACTACATTTTTATTATGTGGGCAAAGGGCATGCCTTAGAGGGATTTTTTTTTGCACAATGTTTGTTATTGCTTATGAAAATGTTTTAAGCCTTGTTATTTGGCTGTTTCTGCATTCTGAACCTAAGTGAATTTTTGAAAATGTTACATGTTAAACTCTTTTGTATTCCTTTAATGAAAAATTCTTTCCTATCTATGTTCGTCAATGTTTATCTGAACTCATATCCCATTATGTAAAAGAGAAAAGTACTTGGCTTATTCTCAAAGAATTGTTTGACACTTAAAGGATTAGAGAAAATTTGATTTATGATCTGAAATATGAACCTTTAGTATGGACAGGAATAATATTCTGAGATCTAAAATCAACTACCAAAAGAAGGATTCAGTTGATTTGCGTTGGTGATTTGAAATTCCATCTCATCAGAAATAACCTGAAACTATTCACTTTAATGTGGTTTATAGACTCTGACATCAATATTTAAAAGGTAAATATTATTGATATCTTCTGACAAATACACATCAAATGCTTATTATGTCTTATTTCCTTGATGTTTAAATTATTAAATTCATGCTTGCTTATGTAAAGAAAAGGTAAGATTTCTAATATAAAGAAATTAATAAAGACCCAAAAGCTTTAAAATGTATGTTTCATTTAAAGTACTAAAAAGAATGGATTGAATTTTTTTAAAATAAATGTAAAAATACTGCTGATGCCAAAAACATCCTGCTAGCAAGCATTGCATATCTCTTTAACTGATGTGTTTATAATGATAGTATAATGATGCTTGGGAACCTTTCCAATAGTAAATTATAAAATACTGGGGGTAGAAAGCACTTAAATAGTGCTATTAGGATTTTCTTAAGAATAATCTCTTTTATCCTAACTAAATCATACTTGAGCACCCAATGGGGTTTATTTTCTGATCCTTTGCCCTATACAATATGCTAATCTGATTCTATTAAAAACTGAAGTAAGAGATGCTGGAGAAGTGGCTAAGTCAATAAAGTACTGTACAGAAACATGTGGACATGAATTTGAGTCCCTGAAACTCACAGTTAAAAAAATGTGGTTGCTGGTGTCAGTAATTCTAATACTGGGAATGTGGAGACAGGCAGGTCTGTGGAGCTTTCTGTCCAGCTAGCCCAGCCAAAACAGTATGCTCCAGGTTCAATGAGACTCTGTCTCAAAAATATGGTACAGTAATTAAGGAAGATATCTGATGTTAATTTCTGGCCTCTGCATGTGAAACACACACACACACACACACACACACACACGTGAGCCACCAAGGCAGATAAAGAAGAGTTCACCAGGGCAGAGAGACTGAGAGGAGGAACTGGTCACTTTAGCAGCAGCAGAATTATTGCCTGAGCTGTAAAGAAGGAATCTGAGTGACATAGCCAGGGATCATGATGTAGGTGGAGCAGATGTTGTGTTTTCAGATCAGCATACAAAGAGGACTACAAGAGTAAATAGTACCGAGCTCCTTAGTAGGGCTTTCCCTTGGCAATTCAAGCCACTGAAGAAGTTTAAAACAAGAAATGAATGCACTAAGGAGGGCAAGGACATGTCAGAAGTCTAACAGAGGGTATTATAGCAATCAGAAAAAGGTTAAATAAAGGGTTTAATCAAAGCAATGAAATGATAACAGATGCGGAAGAGATTTGCAGTAGATTCTAAAAACAAAGTCAACTAAAGCTCTAACACAGAAGATAATAAAGGAAAGACCCAGTGGATTATGGTCCAAGCCTGAGTGACTAGTCACTAGATAATAACACATCCAGAAAAGGAAAGCATGAGAAGAGGAGGTGTTTAAGCATACTATGGTTTCATAGTGCAATGGAAATTTCCCAGAATCCATGACAGTGACCATTTTGAATCTGGTCTGAGCTGTCTATTTCCTGATCTACCATGATAGGGGCAAACCTGTTGTGACACCCTACTTCCATGACAGAATTGTTCTAGCCACCCTAGCTGCCATGCCTTGTACACCAGGATGGACTGGACCCAAAACTGTCAGCCAAAAATAAACCTCTTCTGTGGTAAGTTGTTTCTGTCAGATATTTTTTTCACAGTGACAAGAAAACCCAACTAACACAGGAAATCATTAAGTGTCTCTAAAGCATGATAAGTCAGAAGAATGGAATATCTTAGTGTCAGTAAAAACAGGAATATTCAGTGTATGTTTTCAAATACTTTGGACCAACCAAATTTAGCTAAGAAAGAAAAAGTGTGTAAGATCAATTTACAAAGACCAGGTGACTTGCAAACAGGATGCCGAGAGGCCTATCACATTGTTAAGTACTGAATGTGTGCACTCCCCAGATTTCAATTTGAAGTAACAGCTCCTAATACTTCGGCATGCAGATGCTTTTGAAAGCAAGATAATTAAGTAGGTGTTTAAGCTAAAATGTTGGCAAGTCTTAGACTCATTTGATAAGTGTCCTTATATGAAAAGAAAATCCAGAGGCAGAGAAAAACCCAGGGATATTCACAGAGGAAAACCTCAATGAGAATGCAGTGGGAAAGCAGAATCCACTCATATAATCTACTCATATAATGAGTAGGCAGCATTCAGTGTCCATGTGAAGACAACACAAGAAAACACTGTCCCTTTTATGAAAATGGAAAGGCAGAGCCCTCATGAGGACACAGTAAGCAGTGTCTCTGTGTGGATATAAGACGTGCTTATGTGAGGGTATGATGTAAAGTCATTGTCCATACAAGAACACAAGAAAGACAAAGGGATTACTTGCAAACCAAAGAAAAAGGCTTCAGGAGGCGTGAAACCCTTGAGCTTAGCCATCTGGGCTCCCCCTGTAAGAAAACGAAGTGGTATTTTGTTAAACATTCTATAGAGTAAGAACAGGCAGCATCCTAGCCTCACCCCCTATTGCCATCTGAATATGTTTCCAGGACAAGCCTTACACGTGCAGCAAAGTACAATATCTCATTCTTCAGACTTTCCTCAGCACCCCTCACAATTTCTATAGAAAATATCAAGTACAGCTTAGTTTTCTGCCACACTAACAGCCAAGATTTCTTCAAAACATCTAACTTGGCTGTTCATAGTTTGGCTGAGACCATGACTTACTTTCTCTGATCACACATTGACTTCTCAGCTTCTATGATCTCTAAGACCATCATTGTTCCATAAAGATCATGGCCAAAAGGTACCTTTGTTTTTTGGAATTGTACTAAATTACCACATTGCCACATATGCTTATATCCGTCTTTCTCCAACAATCTTGAATACTGATGTATACTAAATAAAACAAACAAATACACAAGCAACAACAAAACCACACAGCAGTAGTGAGACTTTTAAAGGCATAATTTACCAGGATGAAATGAAATTGATCAGAACCAAACATTTTAATCTCTGTAGTATTAAAGTTGATTAAAAAAATCAAAGAGTCAGGTAGGAAAGCTCAGAAGGTAAAATACTTGCTGCATTAGGGTATGGACCTGAGTTTGGATCCCAAGGACAACCTGAAGTCAGCTGACCACAGTGAAAGGTTTGTAATCCTAGTGCATCAGAGGCAGAAACAGGAAATGCTTGTAGCAAGCCATCTTACTGGAACAACAAAATGGAGAATTCTGGGTTCAGTGTTCAGCCGGAGAGGCTGGCTTAGTATGTAAAGTAGAGAGCATTTGAGGAAGGCATCCAACATCAGCCACAAAGCCTCTACTTCACAGAAACACAGGTGTACATGGTAAACCAACCTCACACCTGTGGCCCACAAAGGCAAAACCACTGAATTGTAAACCCATGTACAGACACATACATGCACAAAAATTAGAATGTCTATTCTCCAAGCACTAATGGTATTTAGTAGAAGATAATATTGCAGTGGGAACACACATCCCAGGCGAATGAGGGATGCTGAACGGAGATGTAAAAGCGCTTTTTCTATTAGAGGTACATAAGGTAACAGCAGTCTCTGCAGAAGCAGGTAACTCCAGCAGCAACATCAGACAGTCATGCACAGTCGCTTGTCTTCCATAACACCCTGCCCTAATTCAGCTGGTTGTCCGTTTGTTTGTTTATTTATTTATTTGTATTGGTAACAGTCGAAATAAGTGATTCCATTTCTATATGGACAGCTCTCAACTTCTTTCACACATGAATGCATGGATAAGCTTTAAACAAACAAACAAACTGTTGAAAAAGAAGAGTTTCAGCAGTGTGGGGAGGGTACTAGAGCGGAGACTGGAGGGATGAAAGCGGTCAAAATTCATTATATATTCTCATGAAACTGTCAAAGAATAAAAATAAACAAAACTGTAATTCCAGATTAGAGGGATGCTTAGGGGAGCCTGAGGCAAGAGTATCACCGCGTCACATAGGCAACTAAGAAAAACCCTGAGAGTGGGGCACATGGTCTTACGCAGGAAAGACCACATTCATGGGTTTTCCAGTTGGTCAGTCCTGAAAACATGGAGTAACGTTATATACGCCGAGCAAGTTATGTTTAATAATATATATGCATGCTCCTATCTATATATGCATGTAGCAACAATTAATGAAAAAAGAGGTCATGAATTTGAAGAAGAACAAAGAAGGGTATAACAGATGATTAGTATGGAGAAAAGAGAGGAGGCAAATGAGATAATTATATTATAATTTCAAAAATAAAAGAAATCACAAAACAACTATTACCAGTTCAAAGCTAGTGTATACTATAAAGCAAGATCCTGTGTCAAAACAAAAAACGAAAAAAAAAATCCTTAAATAGTCTATAGACTAGAGCCTGTTTGCAATACTTTACTGGCTTCTTCTGAGGAGGTTTCTGTCCTTGTTTTATGATATCCAATAACATAATTCTAGAAGAGCCATTAACTCTTCATTCAATAAATAATGTTATTACTTCTGACTACCTACTTCTTGCCTGGCACTGTCTTAGGTATAAGGACATAAGTAAGCATGACTCCTTAAATCTTTGCAGACGGCCTGGGGACAAATGTATTAGGAGATATCCAGACTGATCTATCTTAGTTCTATTTATTACGCTGGCAGGAAACTGCTTTCTCAATGCCACCTTTAATCCAGTTTCAAACACATAATGCAGAACAAGCAGCGATTTCAAGGTAAAGCTGCTTTTACAGCTTAAGATGAGCGTGACAGTGTCATGTTTGGGAAAGTTATGTTGCCGCGTAGCTTTTTTTAAATATAAATTGTAAATGTCAGTATTAGGAAATTAAAATCTCTGAGTGTTTTTGCCTTTTGGCCCATATTCATTCTAACTGTCAGGATTTTAGAAATCTGCTGCACCTCGAGATAAGATATTACAAGAGGTGTTTAGGTGAAAAGAAACCCCTTAGGGTATGCCTTACTTCAGACTACTTCATCTTCCTTACAAGAAAAGAAAATTTGGGCAAGCAAAAAGACCCCAGGCTCACCCATGAACAGGACAATACATCTCTATGAACAGGACAGTTCATCTCTAAAAATACATCTTTTGCAACTAATGAAAGAAGCCCCAGGACACCAACCCTTATTGGCACCTTTAACATCTAGCCTTCAGACCTCTGAGAAAAATAATTTTCTGTTGTTCACATTGCCCAGTTTTGGAGTGTTGTTATGGCAGCCTAAGCTAAGACAGTGCCTAGCAAAGGCATGTCAAGACATAAAATGAAAACCAACTGAATAGCTCATCATTATGCACTTAACAAGGACATTGCCATGTGTGACATACTCAGATAATACAAACCATCCACTCAGTTAGTCATTCTATTGAACACAAAGGGACACAGCACATTTTCCTATGCTTATGACCTGTTGTTTAAACAATGAAATTTTGCAAGATGCCTTTATCATAACAAATGGGTGACATCTAATGTATCAGTCCCTATCAGCACTGCTATTCATCTCTATGTTTCAATAAAGGTTTATTAACTTTTAGCTAACTTTCCTTCAGTCATCTCAGTGAACCATGATAATTTCTGGCACATGTGGAAAACAGAGCAAGCTTTCTTGAATTAATGAAATTAAGTCTGTCAGATTTAGGCTGGCTGGGTATGAAATTCAAAATAGACCAAGTACTGGCTGAGCAGAGCTCCTGCTTACATGGATCAGATTTGGCATAAGATTCAACCCATGATGCAATGTCAATTGTCAAAGTGATATTGCTGCATATTCCACATGGCTTATTTTTAAAATGATATACATGTTAAAGAAAAATAAATCTTAACCTAATGTGAAAATAACTACTTATAAGAAAAGTAGAATAAAATATAAGTTGAGTATTCATTAAGAACTGGCATATGGTTCCGGACATAATCTTACACTTCATTGTTTCCATTAAGATGGAACAGAAAAATGAGAGAGAGAGAGAGAGAGAGAGAGAGAGAGAGAGAGAGAGAGAGAGAGAGAGCTTCAGGCCTGACTGCAAAGTCCTCCTCTGTGGCCTAGTAGGGCTGCTCCTCCCTTGAGGGGGAGGTCAAAGAGCCAGCCATTGAGTTCATATCAGAAATAATTCCTGCTCCCCTTACTAGGAAACCCACTTGTATACTGATAGATACCTGATAAGCTAGGGTCAGATGAAAGTGGAGGGGGTCCTCCTCTATCAGCGGATTTGGAAAGGGGTAGGGAGAAGATGAGGGAGAGAGGGTGGGGTTGGGAGGGAATGAGGGAGTGGGATACAGCTGGGATACAAAGTTAATAAACTGTAACTAATATTAAAAAATAAAAAATTTTATTTAAAAAAGAATAAAAAGCAAGAATCCATAGAAACTTTAAAAAAAGTGCTCTCACTGTTATCTGGGAATTTTAAAAACCTACATATATTATAATTCAGGAATTGACGCTTTTTGTTCTCTCAAGTGTAAAATCATCCTTGAATTCCTTATGATGATGAAAGAGACAAAAGGAATAAAGACTATTTGACTTAACTGGCATACAAATTGAGCTCAGTTAAGTTGAACAGTGTTGAAATGTGCATGTGCCTCTATGACAAATACAATGTGTGAGTTTGAAACACCAGTTCCATGTAGCTGCCACCATTTCAGTATCTGAAGACTTTTGTCAATAGACTTTTCTCTCAAATATCACAAACATAAAATACCAAATCTTGTTCAGAAAGATTTTGACACAAATGTTACAAAGGGTCAACAGATCCAACAGGATATTTGTATCAGAAACCTCTGGGTGGATCCAAACAGGTTGAAATTCAATGCAATGGGTGCCTTAAAAAAAAAAAAAGTGGGCCAGGGAGCATGCTTTCCATTTTCAATTAACATAAAATCTCAAAGGAAATATGTCATTGTAGTTTTTCGGGTTCTCTTAAATATAACAACGGACAATTCAAAGTACTGATTTTGAGGCCCAATTAAAATACCAAATTTGGTTTTGTAGCTAAATACATTAAGCTCTTTCCAGTTGCTGTGGTATTACTTCATTCATTCAGATAGATCCGCCAGGTGCAGTAGTTCACAGAGGGTCCCAACCCAGTTGAGATACAATGCTTCTACCCTCATGGAACGTATATACAAGGAAAAAGATAAACATTAAGTAATGAAAATAAATATGAACCACATAGAAATCGGATCACTTCTGTGTGGCAACGTGCTACAGTAAGTGTACACATAAATTCTTTCATCCCATCCTCGGAATAGTAAGGAGAAGCCTTTATTAATTTTAGCCTTATTTTACTCAAGAAAAAACTTAGGAAGAAAAATGTTGAGTCTGATGGTCTTAGTGACGACTAATCTGCCTCTTCGTGACAGCTGGAATTCGAACCCCAGCCCTTCGCCTCCACTGCTTGTATCTTTAAATACTATATTACACGTACCATTCAAATATGTCACTGTGTCCTAAAGAAAAGGACCATCTACAAAATTGTAAACACAAGGCCAAATTTAACCTAATGTCATGAGGAACATCTCAGGAACAGATTGTTTAGGAATTATACTTATTTGTGTGGCGGGGGGAGGTTGAAAGATAACTTGTTGAAGATGGCTCTCTCCTTCCACCAACTGGGGCTGGGTGGCTGATCTGAGCTCATCAGGCCTGGCTGACCACCTTTACATATGTATCCAACCCACTGGCACCTAGGAATACTGATTTTTAAGCAGAGACTCGAAGGACAATTGAAAGGAGGGAGAAGATATGGGCAGAGCATTTCTAGCAGAATAAATAACATGTCTCAAGTTTATAGTATTAAGAAAAGTATATTTTGCCAAAACTGAACAAAGAGACAAAATGTATTTTCTATTTTATATTTCATTCAAAACATAATTCTTATTTTTTTAAAAAATAGGAGACAAAGGAATTTGAAAATGGAAAATGCTGAAAGACATAAGAAAATTGAAAAATTACTTTGCACAATGCCAAGATTGCTGATACAATATAAAAAGGATAGTGGCAAAGTGATTATTTTCAAATGTATTTCCATCCCAAAAGGTATCTTGTACAACATTTTATCCCAGCAAACTGTATGTTTTCAATTCTTTCTTTGCAGGCAAGAAAGGCTGTCAGGCAGATGGATCAGTGTAGTCAGAAATAAAAACATTGTGGCTTATTCTCAGAATTGCAAAGAGCTTGGATTTGGCTCAGGTATATGAGAAGGTATGGGAAGAAGAAGATAAAGTTGAGCTGGTGTTGTAATTTGCATGTGGTTTGGGTTAAATGTTCCCCTAAACATCTAAGTATTGGAAGCCTCTTAGTCCCCAGGACAGTAACATTGGGAGATAATAGAACATTGGGAAGATGGAGCCTACTGAGAGGTGCATGGGTCATTGGAGGACTGCCTAGCAAGGAAATAAGTGAATGTGATTGTACAAAGGCAGCAAACCTAGACTTCCTCACTTCTCTCTCTGCTTCTAATTCTTCAGTATCATTTTTTTTCCAGAAAAGATTATGGCCATAGCTTACTTCAAACTGAATTCTTTCATCTAAAATCGACTTCAAGACCCAACTGAAAGAAGCCTGAGTGGGCTAGAGAGATGGTTCAGCAAATGAAGGTGCTTGCCCTGGATCTTAGTTTGTTCTTCTGTTGCTGTGGTAAAATAGGTACTAAACCAACCTGTGCAAAGGAAAGGGTTAGCTTGACTTATACATCCCAGGACACAGACCATCACTGAGAGAAGTCAGAGAAGGAACTTAAAACAACAACCTGTAGGTAGGAACTGAAGCAGAAACCATGGAGGAAGTTCTCACCGACTTTGTCTCAATAGTTTGCTCAGCCCATGGATGATGCCACCCACAGTGAAATGGGCATTCCTGTACCAATAATTATTCAAGAAAACACCTCAAAATTATGCCAAGAAGCCAATCTGATGGAGACATTTTTTCAGTTGAGTTTTCCTCTTCCCAGATGATGCTCACTTATGTCAAGATGAAAAAACAATTGAAGAGAATTGAATTGCACACACTATAAGCCTGGTGCCCTCAATTTGATCTACTGAACACACATAAAAGTGGAAGAAGAAAGACAACATAAAATTTTACTCTGACCTTTACATAATTGACATTGCATGCCTTTGTCCCCTCCCCACATCAGAACTGTACACAGACACACACACTAATTGTTTTTTTTTTCTTAAAGCTATAGTGGAAAACGAAGTAAATAACAAGCTATACACCAGAAGCTGTGACAGGTATTTAATGACTCTCACTTTACTATCAAGACATCCCTACTTATGTTCAAAGATACTTAATATTAGGAGGTGTAGTATGATGCTCTTTACACAAGATGGAAGAGTGGTAGAATTTAGGGTTTGCAACCATATTTATATATATGGTTCGACCCATGTTTGTGAAGCTGTTGAGTAAAGTAGAATATACTATGATGGTACAAAACTTATGGGAGTGGCCAAACAGTATCTGGTTTAACTTGAGGCCCATGCCAAGAGAGGGAGCCCATGCTATTCACTGTCTCTTCACAAGGGACTAGATGACCCAGACCTAGGGTGGACCAAACAGAACTGGTGAAAGGAAGAAAGAAAGAAAGGAAGAAAGAAAGAAAGAAAGAAAGAAAGAAAGAAAGAAAGAAAGAAAGAAAGAAAGAAAGAAAGAAAGAAAGAAAGAAAGAAAGGATTCCTAATTATATTCTGTTATATTCATAGACTAGTGCATTGTAGAGTCGTCATCTGAAAGGCTTCCACTGGCAACAGATGAGAGCAAATATAGAGTCCCACAGCCAGGCACTATGTGAAGAGAGAATCTAAACTGGAGGTATCCATCTGTTCTCTCTGCTTGGAGCTCAGGGATCCTGGTGGAAAAGTTGAAGAAAGAATATAGGAATCAGAGGGGACAGAGGACACCAGGGAGAACATAGCCCACTGAATAAACTGAGCAAGGCTCATCTGAACTCAACAAAGACTAAATCAGCAAGCACAAGGCCACCATTGGTATGCACCAGGTCCCCTGCGTATATGTTATGGCTGTTAGCTTGGTATTTTTATGGGACTCATAACAAAGAGATTGGTTGTGTCTTTGTCTCTTTTGCCTGTTCTTGGGACTCTTTTCCTTCTATTGGATTGCCTTGACCAGCATCTGTGTGAAGACTTTTGCCTTGTCTTTTTTTTCATATATATAGATAAAAATTCCTTTTAAAATTTAATGTTCAAGTTATTACATGATCTATTTTAAACAATATTGCTCATGGTCTGCAATTGAAGAAGAAGCAGCTCCATATATTACTACCAGCTGCTTATTTTCTCAAGGCTCTTGACACAACAGTATTCTTATGCAATATTTTAAGTTGTCTGTAGTTAAAATAATTTTTGGGTTTTTTTGATCGTCTTTTTTAAATTTATTTTTTAATATTAGTTATAGTTTAATAACTTTGTACCCCAGCTGTATCCCTCTCCCTCCTTCCCTCCAAATGCCACCCTCCCTCCCTCATCTTCTTCCTGCCCCTTTCCAAGTCCACTGATGGAGGGGACCTCCTCCCCTTTCATCTGACCCTGGTTTATCTGGTATCTTCAGGACTGGCTGCAAAGTCCTCCTCTGTGGCCTAGCAGGGCTGCTCCTCCCTCCGGGGTGTGTGTGTGTGTGT
>CM053752.1:52921250-52937489 GCA_028658305.1 Pachyuromys duprasi
GATCTATAAAAGATCATCTTGAGTGAGGTATCCCAGAAGCAGAAAGACACACACAGTATATACTCACTTATAAGAGGATACTAAACCTATAAGAAAGGATAAACATACTAAAATCTGTACAGCTAAAGAAGCTAAGGAAGAAGGAGGTTCCGGGGTAAGATGATCAATCCTCACTTAAAAAAACAAATGAATGGGATGGACATTGGAAGTAGAAAAAAACAAGAAACAGTTCAAGAGCCTACCATAGAGGGCCTCTGAAAGACTCTACCTAGCAGCGTATCAGAGCAGATGCTGAGACTCATAACCACATTTTGGGCAGAGTTCAGGGAATCATATGAAAGACAGGGGAGTTAGTAAGACCTGGAGAGGACAGGAGCACAAGGATCAAATATATATGGGCACAGGGGTCTTTTCTGAGACTGATTCTCCAACCAAGGACCATGCATTGATATAACCTAGAAGCTCTGCTCAGATGTAGCCCATGGCATCTCAGCATCCAAGTGGGTACCCTAGTAAGGGGAACAGGGACTGTCTCTGACATGAACTCAGTGGTGGGCTTTTTGACTCCCCACCCCCAAGGGAGGAGCAGCGTTGCTAGACCACAGAGGAGGACATTGCAGCCAGTCCTCATGGGACCTGATAAAGTAGGGTCAGATGGAAGGGGAAGGGGACCTCCCCTATCAGTGGACTTAAGATGGGCAGGGAGAAGATGAGGGAGGGAGGGTAGGATTGGGAAGGAATGAAGGAGGGAGCTACAGCTGAGATGCAAAGTAAATAACCTGTAATTAATATAAAAATAAAAATTGCCAGGCCACAGGGGAGGACTTTGCAGCCAGTCCTGAAGATTCCTGATAAACCAGGGTCAGATGAAAGGGGAGAAAGTCCTCCCCTATCAGTGGACTTGGAAAGGGGCAAGAAGGAGATAAGGAAATGAGGGTGGGATTGGGAGGGAATGAGGGAGCAGGATACAGCAGGGATACAAAGTTAATAAACTGTAACTAATATTTAAAAAAATAAATAAAAATCATACTAAAAATTGATGATATTGTCAATATGTACTGATTCTACAGTTTAGCATTTTCTTTTAAAATTTATTTATTTATTTTTATTTATTACAGTTTATTCACTTTGTATCCCAGCTGTAGTCCTTTCCCTCATTTCCTCCCACTTCCCCTTTCCCCCTCTTCTTCTCCCATGCCCCTCCCCCAGTTCACTGATAAGGGAGGTCCTCCTCCCTTTCCCAGCCTATCAGGTCTCATCAGGACTGGCTGCACTGTCCTCCTCTGTGGCCTGGTAAGGCTGTTCCCCTCTCAGGGGGTGGTGATCAAAGAGCCAGCCACTGAGTTCATGTCAAAGTAGCTCCTGTTCCCCTTACTAGGGTACTGGCTTGGAATCTGGGCTGCCATGGGCTACATCTGTGCACAGTCCTTGGTTGGAGTATCAGTCTCAGAAAAGACCCCCGTGCCGAGATATTTTGGTTCTGTCAACATCACATTTTCTCGTAGATGTCTTAACTATTACCCACAGTGAAGTTGAGAGGAAGAAGAGTAAGCCACTGGCTGTTCACAACATACCTAAGAAAAGAGAATGCTGATAATTAAAAGGAAACCAGGTGTGTTTGTATAACCGTAGACAGTGTGGATAACTAGGAAGCCTGAAAAAATTGTCTGGTAACAAGAGTGAACTCAGGAAAAAAGAAAAAAGGTCTCTGGCAGCTAAGGCAGACAAGAAAAGAAGTTTTATTTAGATGGAAAGAAACAGGCAAAAGAAGTGTGAGCAAGGAGTTTACTTTTTAACTCCAAATAAAATTGCTTAAAACATGGAATAATCAATTATATATGTATATAATACATATTCCAAAATAGAACATTTGGAATTATGTATAGTTCAGAAATCTGCATGTGAAAGGTATTTTTCCCTTTAGTACTGAGAATTGAGGAGAGGGCCTTCCTTGCCCTTACAAAGCCCCCTACTGCTACAAGACATCACCAGCTCTAAAACATGTTTTCGAAAACAAGGGTCATCTGAGCCACCTGTGAACAACTTGCTTGTTTTGTGTTCATTATTAACTGTAAAATTCTGTTATAAGGATCATGTTGCAATTTCTGAAAACAAGAAAAACAAATAATGGAAAACTATAGGAAAAAAAAACCCATCTCTTTACATAATCATCAAAGGAACTCAGGCTTTTAGACAGGATGACAGTCTCAGCTCAAGCACTGTGTCAATTCATCTCATCTGCTAAGAGTTTTCCGGAGGCCCCTTTACATATGATTGCTCTTTTGTGCCTTGTTTCTGGATCAAATGAAACAAGGCATGGAATACATTGATGGATGTTAGGCAGAGAGCTAGGTCAGATGGTGTTAATACAGGACACTGACCTCTCCTTGGATGGATGGATGGAGAAGCAGATCAGTTCTGCTCACTCCTGTAGCTCCACCACAGGGAAGGAAGAGAGCAGCAGGTCCAGTAAGCTCAGTTATTTCAACTAGGCCACTATACAGAACTACATATTCATACAGGCTCCTCTGGCTACCATACAAAACTACATACCCCTACAGGCTCCTCCGGCAGCAGATGACAAGGTTGTCAAGACTGAATAGTCAGCAGGACCACTTGAAAGGCTTATTAAAACTAAGTTGCTGGGCTTCACCTGAAGAGAACCTATAGGCTTGGAATTCTCACAAGTGCTTGGTGAGATGGTACTACTGGTTTTCAGGGCCCACACCCTTTGGGGATGAGGATCAATGGTGCTGAAAAGGGTCGAGAACATCACATTCTCAGGTCTGCCACAATTTCACAATGGCACTGGCCATACTCTCTTATTTTCATCCATCAAGAACAGGCACCACGCTGGTGCACAATGCTCGTGAGATGTTTGCTGGACTGAATATTAATGCTGTGTTGTTTGATTTCCATGCCAACCACTATGCAAAAACAATGCAAAAAGAAAAAAGCTTGAAAATACCATTTTGAACTTTCACCTATTTTTAAAAAGCTAAATGCCACTGCATCTTCATTTGTTCTTGATTCTGATATATGATTCACCGCATCCTGGGGGTAGATGGATGTGAACTGAGAATGACTTGGGGCCATGAGGCTGCCAACATGCCTATTTATGTACAATTTTTCTCTGAAAGTACCAGAAATTCTTGCCCTGAAGGGCATTTGTGTCCTGCTGTGTCTCAAGAGAGATTTAATAGTTGAGTAACTGGGAAATTAAAACCAAGAGTTTGGCTTTTCTGATGTAATTCTAAATACTAGAAGGTTTACTTATTTTTTCTCTATTGGACATCTCCAATTTAGCTTTCACTGATATGGCCTTCATTCGATACATCTAGGCTATATTCTGACTTCTCAAAGACACACAGAAAATTGTAATTCTTTGTTTTTCTGGGAGTGTTTTAAAAAAACATGTCAGGCTACATTAAATTTAAGATGACTCTGCTAATAGCAACAACAAAATAAATTTCAGATCCTGAATAATTGGAAGAAAATAAACACGTCGTAAGGAAAAGATTGATGTAATAAGAATGTGAATCCAGAACCAAGAAATAGCATAATGGATGCACACGGTTTTATACTTGCAAAAGCTTCCTCTGAGAGCCTGGAGTGACTGAAATCTGGGCGCTGCTTGTGGGTGCCCTCTTCTGGCCATTTGGCAAAGCGCTGCTCAGGGCAAAAGCCATACCGGACTTTGGGGAAAACATTCCGTGTGTGTGTGTGTGTGTGTGTGTGTGTGTGTGTGTGTGTGTGTATCTATATCTATAACTATACCTATACCTATATCTATATCTATATCTGAGTTTGTACATGTTTTGTGTTTCCTTTATTGTCTGTGTTTCTGTAGAACAGAAGTAAATAATTTGTGTGTAAACGTTTCTGACACCATCTTGAGGTTTTTAGTCTGTAGTCATTGCCTAAGGGGGTTTCCAATGACGATTACAAAAATGTCCTTGGGGACGACCACGCACAAAGAATTTAATGTACTGTAAAATATGATTCAGCAATGTCAGGCTGTAGAAGACCTGAAGGGTTTAAATTTGTAGGTGCACTCCACATCATTTATCATTTTCGACCTCAGTTTGTTTACCTGGATAGCAACCAAACTCAGACCTTGTGGAGCTTTTGTTTTTAATTCTTAGAAGCTCGTAATCTGGTTTGTAACATCTCAAAGAATATTAATTAGGTGAGAAGACGAGAGAAATGGCCCAGTGGGTGTAGTTGCTTCCTGTGCAAGCATGAGGACCTGAGTTCAAAACACTAACCATGTGCAGCCACAGCTGCACAGTGCCTGAAACGCTCGCACAGGGGAGAAGGCAGAGGAGATAGGCCGGTTCTAGGAGCTGACTGGTCCAGCCTAGTTGGAAAACAAGTTTCAGGTTTCTTTTTTTTTTTCCTTCACTTTTATTTTATATTAATCACAGGTTATGTACTTTGTATCCCAGCTGTAGCCCCCTCCCATATTCCCTCCCTATCCTCCCCCCCCTTCCCTCCCTCATCTCCTCCCTGCACCTTTCCAAGTCCACTGATAGGAGAGGACCTCCTCCCCTTCCTTCTAACTCTAGCTTGTCAGGTCTCTTCAGGACTGGCTGCAATGTCCTCTTCTGTGGCCTAGCAAGGCTGCTCCTCCCTTGGAGGATGGGGGAGGTCGAAGAGCCAGCCATTGAGTTCATGTCCAAAATAGTCCCGGTTCCCCTTACTAGGGTAACCACTTGGGTATTGAGCTACCATTTGTTACATATAAGCAGGGGTTCTAGGTTATAACCATACTTGGTCCTTGGTTGGAGAGACAGTCTCATAAAAGACCCCTGTGCCCTGATATATTTGGTCCTTGCAGAGTTCCTGAACTCTCCTGGTCATACTAACTCCCCTTTCTTTCATACGATTCCCTGCACTCTGCCAAAAGGTTGGTTATGAAGTTTCAGGTTTCTTGAGATGCTCTGTCTCAGGGGAATAAAATGGAATGCAATAAAAGAAGACACTCAATGGCATCCTCCTGGTTTTTTACATGTTCACACACTGGCATAGCATCTGCATACCAATATGTATCCATTAGGCACACAGACATGCACAGAGAGAGAGGGAAAGTGAGGAGAGGGGAAGGAGGGTGGGAGGTCCACAGAGAATATCGAGTAAAGTGTGAGCCGTCAGTGACTTCCAGGGCTCCTGGAAAGATTCTGATCCACTGTACACTGTTGATCCTTTAGGGACTCCTAGCCCACTAGTAAAGTCTCAAAATGGATTTCAGGCTAGGGCAATGATTAGTTCTCCCTTCTTTATGGAAGTCTCTTAAGGTGACCTTGACACTCACACCCCCAAACACACACATCTCCCACATTTCCTTATAGTCGCACCAACCTGATTGATTGTTACTGGTGCTTGAGGCTGGCATGGAACAGTCTGATTGGCTTTTCAGTTGTTTAAAGTTTGTTACACTGAATAACAAAGTTAGATCTGCACCTTTGAGTCTGGTCTCCAGAGTCTGATTCCTGGGATTCTGCGTGGGCTCTGTCGCCATCAGCACCCCCTCACCAGGTTCCTGATCTCCACGGTGCCCATACAGGGAGGACATGGACATCAGGGACCCTCTAATTTTGGCGGGTAAGTATATCTCTCTAATCAGAATAGGTAACCTAGATTCTCAGCATAAAGCGAATCAGTTAAAAATCCTGAAAGGTATACTAGAGAGTAGGTGACTTTCTTTCTCAGAGAAAAAAACTTAATCATTTTTATGACAAGGTCCTTAAACTGGGTCCTTGGATGCTGGTGGGAGAGATCTGGGACTATCGGACTTCGGAGCAGGTTACAATTCTTGCAAAGAAGAAAGAAATAAAGGACAAACTTCCACCACACATTTTCCCTATAGTTACTGCTATTCTTAGTTGCCTTCAGGAATCTGCTACTACTAGACCTTTGACCTTGGTAGCAGAGCCTGGAGAGATAGAAAAAGCTGAGGACTCTGCAATGCATGCTTTGACCACTGCTGACTTCATAGTAGGGACCCAACCAAAACAAAAGTAACTTCCTTTTACCCAGAGTTGGATCAACTAAGACTGAAGGAGAATCGTAGCTGCCATACCTGAGCAGTGATGTCTCAAAGGGAATTGCGGCAGCTTTCTGTTCCCCTGTAGGGTCATGGCCTAGTGTGTTTGAGGGAGTGGCTTCCCGTGTAAATCCTTGGTTGGCCCCTCTAGTTCTCCTGTAATGCCTATGTTGCCCCTATGAGGCTATGTTAAATCCTAAAAAAGATGACTCTTCTTCCATCCAAACTTTCCCTGTAATTCTCCAGCCTCAGGGTGGCGACTGCCCTTATCAACGAGATTGGGAGAAGCAAATGCTACGAAAAATATAAAAAAACAGTTAGTGAGAAACTTCACCCAATTGGGGCCAATAGCTTGACACAGCCTTGCCAAACAGCTCAGCAACCACATGGTGTGACAGTGATGGTAATCAAGGGGCAGTTACACCCCTCATGCTAGTAGACCTCCCCAATAACCTCTGGGGAAGAAATGTCTTAGAAGATATGGATGTGGTCATTACCACAGACAATAAAGCCGTTGGTGACGATTGCGTTGTACAAGATAATGTGATCATTTGAGGCACTCCCCCCAATTCTAAGAGCCACTGTTCCAGCAGGATTCCAATTCCCTATAAAAATGATAGGAAATTGTGATAAACCTGTGTGGGTGGATCGATGGCCAATACGGGGAAGGAAACAACAGGATTGCTCAAAATTGTTTAAGAACAGCTTAACTGTAATCATATAGAGCTTTCTACTACCTTTGGAATTCTGGTTCTTGTAATTTCAAGTCCTTACTTGATCTCAGAGCTATCAACGCTGCTATGCAGGTGTGGGAGCTACCCATCCTAGCCTCGCTGCATTATCCTCAGTCCCTCATAGATACTGTATTGTCACCATAGATTTTAAGGATTTTTTTTTCTGTACCTCTACATCCAGAGTACAAAGATTTGCTTTCTCCATGCCTGTAATGAGTAATAAAACACCTATGAACAGATATCAGTAGAAGGTGTTGCCACACAGGATGAAAACTAATCCCACTATTTGTCATATTTTTTAAATGTAATTTATTTATTTTTATATCAATCACAGGTTAGGTACTTTGCATCCCAGGTGTAGCCCCCTCCCTCATTCCCTCCCACTCTCCCCATCCCTCCCTCATCTCCCCTCCCCCTCCAACTCCACCGACTGGGGAGGACCTCCTCCCCTTCCATCTGACCCCAGATCATCTTGTGGGCATCTATTAAAAAAGTGGCCAGCGACTGCTATGTGATTCATTATATGGATGATATTTTAGTTGGTCACTCTGAACAACAAACCTTGCTGCTCAAGGTTATCTCTGCTTGTTTTAAGGACAGCTGTTCTTCATATTGCAGCTGAAAAGGTACAAACTCAAAAAACATATTTTTGGGGGGAGGGGAGCAGACACATGCTTACCTCTGATGCTATTAAGGCCCCAAAGTTAGTTTTCTTTTCCCATACCCCCTACATTGGCTTCCATGCAGACCTTTCTCAGAAACTTGGCATGGATTAGACCTTGACTTCCTGTTATCACAGGACAGCTCACCCCCACCCTTCTCCTGTTTTGTGGTGCAGAGAAGGAGATACTAACCATCACAGAGGAGGCAAAACAGGTTTTGCAAGATGTTAATACAGGATTTAATCACGCCCTTCTGCATAGGGTTGATCCTTCTACCTAGGTTTGGTGCCTTGTGATACCAAAGCAAGGACACCTAAGCAGGCTTTTCCAACCATTCCATAAAATATTATACTGGATTCATATGGCTTATTCTTCTGCTCCTCATGTTACACCTTTTATAGATAATATTTTCACTTTTACACTAAGCGCTTAAAATATCCCTTTATTGTTGGGTAAAAAGCTAGATACAATTATTCTTCCAATTTCCCAGGACTTACTAGCATGGATGCTTTCATACTGTTTTCATATTGCTCAGCTCTTCTTGTTTAATTTCCAGAACAAAATAGATGACCATATCCCTAAAAATAAAATTTTATCCATGTTTCCTTTAACACCTGTGTTTCATATACTTATTAGAAAAAACACAAAACAAAACAAAACAAAACTCCTGATCCCTCTTCAGGTTTACAGACTCCTCAAAGACACATTTTGGTTGTTATTCACCCTTATCATTCCTACAAACCTAAAGTGTTTACTAGTTATTCTGAGAGATCAGTGCAGTTAAGAAAACTGTTGACTGTGTTAGTCCTTTTAACAGATTGGCAAGACCCCGTTAACATTTTCAGTGACAGCCAATGTGCTACTAATGCTTTTAATGTTATACCTTTAGCTGTTGTTATACTGGCTGAGGGTCCTCTGTATTTGGCTGTGATTCAAATATAAACAATTATTGAACAAAGTCAGGCTCCTTGATTTAGTAAGCATGTACGCTCTAGATTTTATGATTCGGCTGTATCATGCCACAACCTTTTCCCACAATTATCCATAAAGCCCTATAACCAATTAATATATGCTTGCATTACTTGTGGCCTCTTTCTGACTTTAGGTCCCTTACAACAAGCTGGCACCAACCCTTAGAGGTCTTTGTCACAACAACTTGTGGTAAATGCACTTGATGCATGTTCCAGAGTTTGGATATCTTAGATATGTAAACATCATTATTGACACCTTTTCCTCATTCCTCTTTGCCATGGCTCAGCCTAAAGAAAATACCAAGATAGTTGTTGCTACCATTAAAATTGCCACGTTGGTTATGGGTGTGCCATATACAGATAAGACTGACAACAGGCCAGCTTATACTAACTCTTTTTTTTTTTTACAGCCTTTTGCTCTGAATGGAATATAACATACACCTTTGGGATTCCTCACAATCCCCAAGGATAAGCCATAGTATAAAGAGCCCATGAATTTCTTTAAAAAAACAATTGAAAGTGGGGACATCAAGTATTACAACCACAGGATAAATTAACTGAGGCTCTTTTACCATTAATTTGTAAAAATTTGACAGAATCTGTCTATCCCCTGTCTATAAATATTGTTGTGCGATGCTTTCCAGGATCATATTTTTACCATTAGTCTACTGACAGGATCCTATAGAAAATGTGGAAGGGTCCTGCCCCTCTCTTAACCATGGGATAAAGGCTTGCATCTGTTTTTCCAAAAGGAACAGACAAGCCGTTTTGGGTTCCTGGTCGAGCCATAGAGCTGTACAATTGGTTTGAGGGAAAGAATGCAACCTAAAAACCCTAGCAAACACTAGTGAAATAGAAGCAGTCATTCAGTCTCTCAGCTAAGGAAGAAGAAGACAAAGAAGAAGAAGAAGATGAAAAGGAAGAAGAAGAAGAAGAAGAAGAAGAAGAAGAAGAAGAAGAAGAAGAAGAAGAAGAAAAGACAACAAAGCCCAAATACCAGATCATTTTAACACAAAATTCTACCATACATTCAAAGACAATTTAAAGCCAATCCCAATCACCCAAATCATTTTATAAGGGTATAGTTACCCTGATACATAAATCATATGAAGACCCAACAAAGAGAGTTACAGATCAATTTCTCTTAATGAAACAAATGCAAAAGGTCTTAATAAAATGCTTGCAAACAAAATCAAGAACACTTCAGAAAGATAATCCAACATGATCAAATAGGCTTCATCCCAGAGATGGCTTTCCATACTTAAATCAATAAGCATAATCCACAATATAAAAAAAAACTAAAAGGCAAAAACCACATGATCATCTCATTAAATGCACAAAAGGCCTTTGACAAAATCCAACATAATTTCATGATAAAAGATGTGGAGATTTAGAGATACAAGGGACATAATAAATGTAGTGTACACAAAGCACATAGCCAACATCCACTTAAAAGGAATAATAATTCCATTTAATTAGTATTTCAATAAAATCTGGAACAAGATGAAATTGTCCACTCTTTCCATACCTATTCAGTAGAGTACATTAAGTCTTAGAGCAATAAAACAACCGTGGATCAAAAGGATACAAATTGGAAAAGAAAAAGTCAAATATCTTTATTTGTAAATGATATGATATTATTCATAGGTGACCCAGAAATTCCAACAGCTCATAAACAGTTCCAGAAATGTAGCTGGGTACAAAATTAATTCACAAAAATTATAACACTCCTATACATAAATGATAAACACTCTGAGAAAGAAATCAAGAAAACAACACCTTTTATAATAGCCTCAACAATATAAAATATTTTGAGATCTTTCTAGCCAAACACATCACAAATTTTGAAAAGGATTTTTTCATCTTCATATGGAAACATAAACACACCAGAATAACTCAAAACAATCCTAAATAATAAAAGACATCCTGAACACATCATCTCCAATTTTAAGTTGCACAACAAAGACATAGTAATAAAAACTGTGGTTTATATTAAAAACAAAAATGGCCATGTTGATCAATAGAATAAAATTGAAGATGTAGACATAAATCCCTATACATATTGATGCCTGATATTTTGTAAAGAAGCCAGAAATAAATATTGGGAAAATGCCATGTATTCAACAAATGGTGCTGGTCAAACTGGATGTCTGAAAGTAGAAAGCAAATAGATCCATACTTACCATCCTGCAAAAAACTCAAGTCTAAGTAGATCAAAGACCTCAACATAAAACTGATACACTAAATCTAATAGAGAAAAAGGTGGGGAATGGTCTTTAATGCATTGGTACAAAGACAACTTCCTGAACAGAACACCAACAGCTCAGGTTCTAAGATAACAATTAATAAATGGGATACCATGAAACTGAGAAGCTTCTATAAGGCAAAGGACTTTGTCATTTGGACAAGTTACAGTCTAAATAATGGGAAAATATTTTTATTAACTACACATCCAATAGAGGGTTAATATCCCAAATATGTAAAGAACCAAGAAACTAGATATAAGGAAGACTAATAACACAATCAAAAATAATGTGCAGATCTAAACAGAAAATTTTCAATAAGGGAAACTCAAATGGCTGGGAAACACTTAAAGAAACATTCAACATCCTTAGCCATCAGGGAAATGAAAATCAAACCAGTTTGAAAGCTTGTCTTACACCTGTCAGAATGGATAAAATCAACAAAACAGCTGACTCATTCTGGCAAGGATGTGGCGTAAGAGGAACACTTATACATTGCTAGTGGGATTGCCATATACAGCCACTGTGGAAATCAATATGGCAGTTCCTCTGAAAGTTGGGAATCAATCTCCCTCAAGATCTAGCTCTTGGCATATACCGAGAGGATGCTTCATCCTACCATAAAGAAGCTTGCTCAAGCATGTTCATTGTTGTGCTATTCATAACAGCCAGAAATTAGAAACAATCTACATGTCTCTCAACAGAAGAATTGATAAACAAAATGTGGACGTTTATATAATGGAGTATTACTAAGGCATTAGAAAAACATGACATCATGAAATATTCAAGATGGAACTAGAAATAACATCCTGAGTGAAGAATCTGTAGTATTCCCATCTGCTGCAGGAAGAAGCTTCTCTAATGATGACTGAACAAAGCACTGATATGTGATTATAGCAGAATTATTAGGAGTCATTTTATCACTACATTTTTTTCTTTATTTATTTTTCAGTAAGAAAAAATATGATATATATATATATGTTGTTAAGTCAATGATAACAAAGGATATAATCTATAGAACCATAGAGGGTAAATGAGACTAGAGGGAACAGATAGATCTTATTAGGAAAGAGAAATTAAATATATATATATATATATATATATATATATATATATATATATGGAAGGGTGGCTGAAATAGGATCAACATGGGAGTAGAAGAGGAGAGGGCATTGTACAAGGGAGTACAGGAAGAGACAGCTAAAATGAAGAGCCATTTGAGGGGTAATACAGTAGAAACTAAAATATAGACATAGATGAAGGTGGTCTAAATAAAATTGCTAAGTAGTGGGAGAGGCAGACCCAAGCAGCCTTCTCTTGTGAGCAAACAAGCTTCCAGGACTGGGCGATATCTAATTGAATTTTTGGCCAAAGGGGCATCATAGGAATCTCTAAACAACCCAAGCTGTAGACAAGATAAGTTCGTGGTTACTCTCCACAAACTGACAGCAAGGCCTGTTTGCTGAGGACAACAGGACAACGCCTGTACAACTCGTTGAAAAAGGAGCTGTGGAGATGATGTCTACACAGAGCATTCACACTATGTGTAGTGTCTTTAGTACAGAAAGGTACTCTGCATGCTATCCAAAGAAAAATGCAAACATCAACCCATGCACAAACTCTTCAGGCTACAATGGTGTACTGCATGCAAGATATGTTAGGGCCATGAAGCACAAAGCTGTGGGAGTAACCAACCAATAACTGATTTGACTTAAGGTGCACACCATGAGATGGAACCTGTACCCATCACTACTTGGGCCTAGACAGCCCAGGGACCTAGGGCAAACCCAAATAACACTTGTTTAGAGAAAACAAGAAGTAGTGATAAAATGACTCCTGATATTCTGCTATACTCATAGTTCAGTGTCTTGTTCAGCCACCAAAAGATAAGCTTCCTCCTGCAGCAGATGTGAACAGAGACCCACAGCCAGACAATATGCAGAGAGATAGAGAAACCCTGGAACACTGAACCCTAAATAGGACCTTTCTTCAAAATCTTCCCCTCACACCTCACAGAAGAGGAGTCAGAAAAATTGTAAGAGCCAGAGCGGAAGAATAACACCATGAAAAAAAAGCCCTCCAAACCAACCCAAGCAAAGCTCATATGAAGTCTGAAACAGCATGCAAAGGGACTAAATGGGTCTGTACCATTATCTCTGCATATATATATTGTGGCTTCCATTTTAGTGTTTATGATTCCTGAATGTGCAAACAAGTGATTCTCTGATTCTTGTTCCTTCTCTTAGGTTCTCTCCCTTCTGTTGGTTTGTCCTGTCCAACTCTGATGTGGTAGCTTTTGTTTTTATCTCATATTTTATTTTTAAAAAGTGAATGAATGAAGGAAGGAAGGAATGAAAGAAAGAATGAATGAATGAAAACCTAGCCAGTAGCGTTAACAATTGAACTGAAATATTATTTATACTTTCCGGGAGAGGAAAAATCAGTTCTAATCAATGGAATGACAGTAGGTATATCAACTCCTCCAGGATAAGCCTCATGTTGAGGAATAGCTGACCAACATATAATCTATGGTAAACATATAACAGGATTTTTAATGCATTTTATTTGGTTACAGTTTGGTATTTTGTTTTATTTTTCCTTTTGGGTATTGTGTTACTTTATTTATTTAGCTTTAGTTTTGGGGGTTTTGTTGTTCTATTGGGTTTTTGTTTGCTTTGTTTGAAAGAGTTTAGGTGCGTAGAGAGGAGCCAGGGATCCGGAAGGACTTGGGGGAGAAAACAATATAATCAAACTATGTTTACACTTAAAATTGTTTTAAATAATAAAATTTAAAATTAAAAAAAACTCAAGAGCAGTTATGATTTTGAGTTAAGAAACTTGATTTTGATGCAGTTTTTAAAAGCCTTCTACTAAAAACGACAGTCTTTATATACTGAGTTTCTTAAGTTTTGAGCTAAGGCTGTAGATGAGAAGAGCTTAAGCACATACAACATGTTAGCCAAGTTCATGTGGTGCACTGCTCACTCGTGGTGAGGAACTCAGTGAAAAAGGCTACTGACCACAGGCTCTCAACAGCTCGTCCAGAGGAGACATCTTAGCATACAATTGAGATCTGAAGAAAGCTCCTTCTTCGAGTCAAGAAAGGACTTTGTTATGTTAAGATTGAAATCCTATCTTTGGTGGGGCAGGCCATTTCTGCAGAATGAAAGACTGAAAGACTGTGCAAATTGCACCAGAAATGTGACTGGTACGTCTAAAATACCTCCCTGCTCAGATGCAGCCCATGGCAGCTCAGCATCCAAGTGGGTTTGCTAGTAAGGGAAACAGGGACTGTCTCTGACATGAACTCAGTGGCTAGCTCTTTGACCACCACTCCCAGATGGAGGAGCAGCCTTGCCAGGCCACAGAGGAAGATAATGCAGCCATTTCTGATGAGACCTGATAGGCTAGAGTCAGATGGAAGGGGAGGAGGACCTCCCTTATCATTGGACTGGCAGAGGGGCATAGGAGAAGACAAGGGAGAGTGACATTAGGAGGGGAGGGGGCTACAGCTGGGATTAAAAATGAATAAACTGTAATTAATATAAACAATAAAAATTTAAGTAAAAAATACCTCCTGTTTTCTCCTGTTACTTTGTATTATCAAAGTAGACCTAATACTGAGTCCATGTTACACCGAGTTAAGACCAGCTTTTGTCACCTCTAATCTGAGAACTCAGAACATCACATGATGTTCTCTCACACAAGACAAAGTTTATGGAATGGCTCCTTCAGTTGTCTGTTCACTGTGCTTTGACTTCTACCCAACATCCAAGTCTTTGGTGCCTGTACTCCCTAAATACTCTGGGGAGAGGACTACAACTCCACACTACCCCTAGGACATATACAGCTCCCCCTTTCAGTATTGGGAGATCAACTATCTCTCCACTTTCTAAGCACTCTCCTTGTCTTTTCTGGCATGCCTACTCTAGGCTTCTGAAGAAGTTCAAGCTTCTATTCCAGCCAAAGATGAATCGTCATCTTCAAACAGCTTCTGCCAGAAAGCTTGCCTGAAGATCTTCAAGACAAATGAGTACCAAGGGGGAGGGGGGGAAGCCAACTCAAAGGATAAATAAAACTCCATTTCCATCCTTTCTCACTCTCCCACAGTAATAAAGTTGGTACTTGTATTGATTCATCAACAAATATTCTGCCACAATTTTGAAATCAGGGAGAATAGAGAGAAATGAGGAATTTGTGGGGTTGAGACTTTGGAAGAAACATTTTTAAAAACTCTCATCCCCTAAAGGATGCTTTCTCCAACTCTCATTGATCAATATGCACAGTGCAGTGAAATAGAGGTTCTGCCTTCACAGCCTCTCCACAGCCGGGATCTCTGTTATACCAGGACCATAATGTTTAAATTATTGATTTCTGCTGCCACCTGCTGGTAAAGAACTTCCTAGTGTGTTGAGGCAGAGTGAGGAAAGAGGGGTGGAGGTATGTGTATGAGAGAGAACTCCTGCTTCATTTCATTGCATTGAGCATAATGTTTGAGGAGATGCCTCCTGCAGGACCACCATTTTAAAATGGTAATAACAGAAAACTGGTTATGCTTCACATACAAATCAAATTGTAATACACTGAGTGAGAGGGTATAGAAAAAGATAAAGTGGATACAACTAAAGACAGAGTGTTGACACTAGAATAATATTTACAGTGGGGTTTTATAAATATCTTTTAACATCATGCCTTGACATTTCTAAAAGAGCATTCTGCATGCCTCTAATTGTTGGTGTAGTTTCAAAAATACAATAATTACACAGGTCACTTGAACTACTAAACATATGTTCTCCTTCAGTTTTGTTCATCTCTTTCCTGTCTTCTTGTTTATCTAAACAAATAGGAATACTGATGTTCAGCATAAAATACTATATGCCAAAAGAAAAACATTAATAAATACTTCAAGCTTAAAATTAGGCTGTCTATGCCACACACAATAGCTCTGATGTACAAACACTAACATGGTGTCAATTGGTGTTTATTTTGGAATTTATATGCTGAGAATTTTTCATCCACAATCAAAACAAATGAAATAGAAAACTCTATTCAGAAATGTCATATATGTTCTTGACCATATATAGAGCACAAGCTTGGGCTATAAAAAGATTTTTCAGGTTCTCAAAAAGATCCTGAATTTAGTTAGGACTAAAATATTCATTGCTACACTGGCTTTACAGGAGACCACACTCCCAAGAGTATTGTCAGCTACCCCTGAGATCCTTCAGCTCTGCAAAAAATTGAATGAGCTCCAACTGACAGCATTGCAGCTGATGTTGAATGTTTAGATAAGTGTTTGAAGAACACAAATTGAGAGATTCCTGAAGTAATTAGGCAGACACAGATGTAAGGTTTGTGATAAATTTATCCAATGCTGCTATCTGAGTGGAGAGGACACAGGCAATGTACTACATATTAGCAAAATTCTTATTCACAATTGACGTCAATTTGAACTGGCTTTGGTGAAACAGGAATGTGATGCAGTTTGTACAATTGCACCACAGGGAGACCAAGGATTTGGGAGGACCCTTGAAACAACTGAAATAAAGCAATAGGGATTTACATTGCTCATCAAATCTTTCA
>CM053752.1:52937989-53024451 GCA_028658305.1 Pachyuromys duprasi
CACCCCTGTGGTCTGGAGTCTTTACTCCTCACTCTGTGCTAGAGTCTGAGTGTCCAGTTTTGAGATGTCAGCTGGGGCGTGTGCACTCCGCCCTGGGCTTGCTGCTAAGGGCTCTCCCCTGGAATGGAGATTTGGTGCCTCCTTCTGTGCCAGGGGCTGTGCACCAAGGTCTGAGATGATATTTGGGGCACACACAGTGCATTTGGGTTGGTGTGCATCCGCTGTATGCAGGCCTGTCTGAAATGGATCCCGAGGCCTTCTCTGTCTGGGTTGTGGACAGACACCCGAACTGGAGTTTTTGCTGGTGGATGCGTGCAGCTTTCGCCCTCAGTGTGCGGTCTGGTCAAGATGGTCCTGGGATCCTCTCAGCCCTGGGTTGAGGCAGAACTCGGTTCCTCCCAGACCCGCTGGCGGACTCACACACTGACTGAGTTTTTGCTGGCGGAAGCGTTTGGCACGTGCCCCAGCAGTGTGTCGACTGGTCAAATTGTTCCCCCAATCCACTCAGTCTGGGGTGGTTCCAGTGATCGGTCTGAGCCTGTAGCACACCGGCAGGTTGAAGCAGTACCCGGGTGCAGTGTGAGCTCGCAGTGAGCAGTTCAGTGAAAACGGCACCCGGTTCCTCCTGAGACTGCCCGAGATACTGTGTGATCCAGTCTATAATGGTGAGTGCGGGCACCCAGCTCGGCTGCTCTTTCCGATCAGAGCTGTGCGCCGCTGGTCACAGGGAAATTTTTCCACGTAATAACTGGGTGTCCCTAGGGTTTTCCCACTTGATTTTCTCACCGTAGGAGTTCTGAGCACCTGGCACTCACAATGCTGGCGTTTTAGGTCCCAGAGTTCAGTCTCCTGGTCGCTGCATTGTTTCTGCTCTCCTATTCCTCAGACACAGTGTTCTCTCGTAGCAGCCATCTTGGATCTCTGTTAATGCTATTTTTTTCCCATTATATGGTTTGGCATCTTTGTCAAAACTCAGGTGTCCATAAGTATTTACACTGTCAACAGAACAAAATGACAACCTACAGACTGGGAAAAGATCTTCACCAACCTTACATCCGATAAAGGACTAATGTCCAGAAGATATAAAGAACTCAAGAAATCAGACACCAACAAACCAAATATTCCAATTTAAAAAGTGGGGAACAGAGTTAAGCAGATAATTCTCAACAGAGGAAAATAAAATGGCAGAGAAACACTTAAAGAAATGCTCAACATCCTTAGTCATCAGGGAGATGCAAATCAAAACAACTCTGAGATTCTATCTTACACCTATCAGAATGGCTAAGATCAAACACTGAAGTGACAACGCATGCTGGAGAGGTTGTGGAGAAAGGGGAACCCTCCTCCATTGCTTGTGGGAATGCAAACTTGTACAACCACTTTGGAAATCAATCTGGCGCTTTCTCAGAAAATTAGGAATAGTGCCCCCCCCCAATTATACCACTGCTAGGCATATGTTCAAAATATGCTCAAGTATACAACAAGGACATTTGCTCAACTATGTTCATAGCAGCTTTATTCATAATTGTCAGAATCTAGAAATAACCTAGATGTCCCTCAACAGGGAAGACCCTAGGGTGGATGCTTTAATCTCATTCAGAACATCAAGCAGGATAGAAAACAGAAGTGATTGCAGCGAGGAAACAGGATTGAAGGTTACCTTATAGGGTCCTCTGAAAGGATTCACCCAGCAGGCAATCGAAGCAGATGCTGAGACTCAGGGCCAAACTTTGGGCAGAGGTCAGGGAGTCTTGTGGAGGAAGAGAGGGGTGAGAGTAGAACAGCATGGAGGGGGGATAGGAGCCCCACAAGGAGACCAACAAAACTAAAAGAAATGAGCCCAGAGGATCCTGCAAAGACTGATGCACCGATGGACGACCTTGCATGGAGAGGACCTGGACCTCCGGCACAGATGTGGCCCATTGCCAGATCAGTCTCCATGTGAGTGAGGGAATCAGGGGCTGCCTCTAGCATGAACTCAGTTGAGTACTCTCTGATCCCACTCCCAAGATGATGCAGCCTTGCCAGGCCATGGCAAGGATTCCAGCAAGGATTTCCAAGGTGGAAAAGTCTTCCAGCAGTCCTGATGAGACTTAACAAACTGTGGGCAGGTGGCAATAGTGGAGACCTCCCCCTTTCAGTGGACTAGGGGAAGAGGATGGGGAAAAGAGGGAGGGAGGGTGGAACTGGGAAGAATTGAGGGAGGGGGCTTTAATCGAGATATATAATGAATAAATTGTGGAGAAAAAATTAAAAAAATAAAAATAGCAACGTGAATAAAATGCTCAGTTATGAAAGAAATTCATTATATTAATATAAGAGGTCATAACTGTTACTTTGCATAGCCATATTAATGATAATGCCTGAAAATAAGACATGTATATTGTGGAGCATAGTGGTGAATATCTTTAATCCCAGCACTCAGATGCAGAAGCAGGTCTCTATAAGTTCAAGGCAAGCCTGGTCTACAAAGCAGGTCAGCTACATAGCAAGACATTGTCTCAAAAACAGTAAAAGAATGTGTATATTTATTAAAGAAGTTTAATGCATTCTTTCATTTTATGTGTATGGATATTACCTATGGAGCCTAGGGTTTAAGAACTTCTCAGATTATACAGTCTTATTAGAGGAAACTCTCTGTGGAATCCGTGGGTACACTAGAGAATTTCTAAGAGTACAAGGTAGACTTTAGGGACAGGGAGAAAGTTTATAGTCATGAAGCAAAGTAAGGTTGGTGGATGAAACTTAGAGAATGAGAGGATAGAGAGAAAAGAGAAACTTCTTAGGAGCTGCAAACACAGCTGTAATATATGGACGTAATGTAATGTTACAGTTCACTGCAGAATTTAGCTATACCACCTACTAAGGCACTTATCTTAAGCCTTTGTTTTAGGAGGTGATTGCACAAATGCTCATAATTATAGTAACTATCTAATATGTTCTTTAGAAAGAAATTCCAGTCTACACAAAGTTCAAGATGAGCCTGAAAATGAAATGTTTGCAGATATATTGAATTCTTTTGCATTAATCCTTGCTACATTGCAACCATGCCAGTTCATTTGGAGTTAAAGAACTTTCTATTAGAATTTCACAATGACGTATTCATGAGCTTTCTATTTTCTTGGAGCAATTATCCTGTTTGAATCTCTTTTAGTCAGCATACCTAGAATGGTCTCAAGAAAGAATACGAATAATATTGGTGACCCTGTTAGAGGGGTACAGTGTACCACTTTTGCAGTGGTTGGAGCTAGTTTAGGAAAGTGCAGGTGAGAATGAAGTTTGTTTGTTTGTTTGTTTAACATGCTTTCCTATGTGATACATCAGGTGAAACAGGATGTGTGGAGCTGAAGGAGGATGCTAAATGGAAACAACTTCTGTTAACTGGCAAGCTAAAAGAGTTGAAAAAATGACCTAATATTTCTCAGGCTTCATTTCTCCCTCTATAAAATACCAATAGCCAAACAAATGTCACAAATCATTATATAATTAAGATAATTCTGTATTATTATAAAGCACCTATTAGTGATATTCAACCAGAAGGTTAAATGAACTATGCCCCTTTTTATCCTACCATGCCAGTCTCAATGTATATTGAAATTATCTCCAGGTTCTTTAGAAAAGAAAACTAATCAAAAACTGAGGAGTGGTCTTATATCTTTACTCATAAAAACCTGAGGGAGCAGGAAAAGGAATTCACAAAGTGTGGGGATCAGGAATCCAGTGAAGAGGGGCAAGTGTAATGGAGCCCACGCAGAATCCTGGGACGCAAACTCTGGAGACCAGACTCAAGGTGCAGATCTAACTTCATTGTGATCTATAAAGGCCTTTAAATGATTGAAGGCCCCATCAGACCATCCTGTGCTAGTCTCAACCACCAATAACAATCAATCAGGTTGGTGCAACTGTAAAGAAATGTGTGTGGACAGGGGTGGGTCGGCAGCAAGTTCACCTCAGGAGAAGGGGGAAGCAGTCACTGCGCTAGGCCTCCATCCATGTTGAGACTTCATTAGTGTGCAAGGCGTCCCTAGTGGATCAACACTGTGCAGTGGCTCAGGATCTTTCACGGGAGCTTCTGATACCTTATTAGCTACTCTCTATGGACTTCAATATGGCTTATCTTGACACTCCCAAACAAGGGACCACCGATTATTTGTATTTCATATGCAAGAATAAAAATCACTGTGCCTCATGTAAATGTCAGCCCTCCAGAGCTGTCAGATGGGTGACAGGTTAATTCAGATGGATTTTCAAAAGTCCCATCATAGGAAGTGGGGGAGAGGTCCTCCCCTATCAATGGACTGGGGGAGGGGCACAGGAGAAGAAGAGGGAGGGGAGGGGATATTGGGAGGGGGCTACAACTGAGAATCAAAGTAAATAAACTGTAATAATCAAAAAATAAGTAAATAACAATTTTTAAAGTCCCATCATAATCGGGAATTCTGGCAGAATCGAGCTAAATGGTAGAAAATCAACCCTTTCGTCCCTGTAATGTGTGACATGATTAAGACAGAGAAGTGTAGAGTAGTGAAATTAAAATGTGGCATGGTATTGGTAACATACCACAGCGAATAACCCATTTTTTGTAAGGCTGTAGACCACTGGAGAGATAGCACTGGTGCTGTATGGCTGATCTCGGCAGTGTCTCTTCCACAGAGCTGAAGGTGCCTGTGTTGTCATTCTTAGGGCAACCTTAAGATCTGCAGTTAGTTGATATTCTCATCATGCTGAGGCAGCTTTCAGATGGCTTTTGCATCATTACCTTGTTCAAAAAAATTCTATTGCGTAGTGTTTCACAGTTGTGAATAAGCCTGCATGTAGCATACTGAGCTCCTCAGTGATTAATTGTAGCAGGTGGGACTTTTTCAATTAATACTGTTTTCTTAAACATATATACAGCAAGATTCCAAGCCTCGGTTTCAATTTTTGGCAAGATCTAATGTAGATAAAGTCCAGATATTTCAAGAGTAATTCCCTATGAACAATCAGATCTTTTACTTAGGCCTTGTGGCTCAGGCCTGTGATCCCAGATACCCATCTATTGGGGAAGCTGAGACAAGAGGATCACAGGTTCATATCCTGTCTGAGCTACAGAAGGAGTTGAAGGTCAATCTGAATAGGTTTATGAGACTCTTTTTCAAAATGAAAACTATACAAAGGACAGAGAAATGACTCAATGGTATAGATGTGTATAAGTCCCTAGATTCGTGTCCCAGTACCGGAAGGAGCAATGTGTTTGAAAATTTTGAAAATTCAATTCTTATTGAATCTGAAGAGAATGTGTAGTTTAAGGTACAGCATCCTTCCTTCACACTCCAAAGTGTTGTGAGTTTACTCTGGTGCTCAGAAATAGGAGTATAAAAAAAAAGATAAAAATCAAATGGAAGTGTGTGTATGAGTGAGAGAGACAGAGACAGAGAGAGATGTTCACATAAAAAAAAAAGCTTCTAAACAGAAACCATCAAATTCTTAAAAACTAACCTCTGTAACCTAATTCCAAAAAACACCTGACACACTCAATCCTCACAGACAGTGAGCTTCCAGATCCTCGAGGAGAACTTTCTGCTCCATCTATGCATGCACCATGTGGAATAAAATAGTTTACTAATAGAGTCCACAGAAACTGCAGTTTCCGGTTTTATTTGTTTTTTTATCTTCCTCTCTTTCTTCATGTCTTCTTGTCTTTTCTTCCCTCCCTCCTCCTTTTCTCCCCTCCCCACTTCTCTCTTCTTTTTTTTTTTCTTTCCCAAAGTCTTGCTATGCAGCCCAGGCTGGCTTTAATCTTACAATCCTCCTTCTCAGCCTCCTGACTTGCCAGGATTACATTCATGGGCCACCATGCCTGGCACAAACCGCTTTGAGTAATACTTGTAGTTGAATACTGAATGGAATTTTCCCACTTAATCCTCTCTGATCTAACGTCAAGCTGAAAGTAATACTTAGATGTGGTAGATGAAATTCTCTCTCGTTAGTGTTTGCAGTCTGGGCTTTTTCAGATCGGCATGGGGTTCAGCTTAGTTCGCTAGACTTGTTTCTTATGCTTGTGTATCTCTTGGCAAGGTGTGTGCCTCCTCTGTCTTGTTCTGTACGCCCACCCCACCCCCTTTTAAACTGAGTATCCACAGTGGAGTTTTATGTTTGTGAAGATACAAGGGAAAGGCAAAAGGTAGTTAGTTCCTAGATGTCTTAAAAACTATTTGCAAGGTGAAGATGAACGCTGCACTATCAGACATGGTCACAGACACGTAGATTCAATCTGAGAACTCCCGGGGCTGAGGCAAGAGGACTGAGTTTAAGATCCAGCCTAGGCCACATAGTAAGACTCCACACTTTCTTAAATCCCAAAAGCAAGTGCGAAACATTACACAAACGGAATATAGATGTAAATAAGAAGCAGCTAAGCAGCATGTCCTTACAGGATCTCTAGGGCACAAAACCGCATGACCAGCTTCCTAGGCCTAACAGGAAGTCCTTTGCTGGAGGTCTTTGAAATGCTAAGGGGTCAGCACAAAGTTACTAGAATTGAGAGTAATCCGTGTTTTCAAAGACCATAGGCATTGACTTACATAGTTTAGTGATGAGCTGTGATGAGTTCTGGGAAGCCGAATTCCAATGGCAAAGTGGTCACGTGCTAGGTTGAAAGGCTCCTCGGGTCGTTTGTTCCCACCATTCCCACACAGAAATGACGACCCAGTCCAACTACCCCTGTTTACAAAGCGACTTCCAGCCGGCCTGGCTGCAAACTTTGCTCTTGGAAAGCCTGAGGTGGTATCATTGCTATGAGTTAGAGGCCAGCCTGGGCTATGAATGAGCACAAAACAAATAAAACCGCTCTGACTTTCTAGAGGATAAAGAATACTGAGGGACAGGAAGAGCAGTGGCAGCCGCCAGGTCCTGGTCCTTAGTAAAAGCTCAGAAAACCAAGTTGTTCCTATGTACCAATTCTGGTCCAGCTAAACACTTGTAAGCCAAAGGCTATCAGAGAAGCCAGTGGACTTCAATTTGTCCAGTGGAAAGAAAAATGCAAAGAGGTGCTTACTGCATACTTATAAAAACTTTGGACACTATTTTAAGTCTTTAACAATTAACAGTTTTAATCTCATTCCTGACCTTAACTTGGTACAATTATTAACCTCATTTTACCTATAAAGAAACTGGGACCCAGAGAAATTTCAAAATCAATATTATCATGCAACGATGCTTGATGGGATGTAAATCTAGGCAGCCAGCCTGGCTTCAGAGTGTGTCATTGTAACTAGCCTCAGAAAGAGCAAATGACTTCAGGCAGATTGTTTTTCTTGTAGCTAAGGAAAACGAAAAACAGTCAGATAGATGGTTTTTTTGTTTGTTTTGTTTTGTTTTTAACAAGAGAAAGAATACAGGGGACCATTCTTTCCTTGCGCTAATCTCAAGTATGAATTAATAGCATAATGAGATATGCATTTAAGCCTACTGCAAAAGCAGTGGACCCTTGGTTTAGTTGGACAACTGGCTTTTACACCAAGTCAGTATAGAAATGTTACTTGACCTTGATGTAAACACTTGGGGCAAGAAGAGGTCCTCCTGTCTACAAGCTCTGCCCCTTGAGCCTACATAAGAGACACAGGGTACCCATGGGGACTGTCTGGAAGATGAGACTGTGACTAGACCCATTAGTCTGTCTTAAATAGCATCTGTCTGAAGACTGCACAGGTGCTAGATTTTCTGTAATTTTTAAGCAAATCTCCCCTAAATTCCTTAATTATAGTTATTCTATATTGCTGAGTACTGTGAGAACTATTTAAGAGGAAGCAAAAGAGATTTTCATGGAGAGTTGAAAAGCCAGACCATCTAGGATCAGGTGGCAAGGCAGGAGGGCTCCCCTTTTCAGTAGGGGAGAGGGATATGGAGGAAAGCAGGAGGGAAGAGAGGACAGAGAGGAGATGAAGGAGGGGGCTAAAATGTGGATACAAAGTGAACAAATCATAAAAATAAATAAACAATAAAACAACTTGAACTATCAAAAAAAAAGAAAAAGAGAAAGAAAGAAAGAAAGAAAGAAAGAAAGAAAGAAAGAAAGAAAGAAAGAAAGAAAGAAAGGAAAAGCCAGACCATCATCTACAGCTCAGGAAAAGTCGATAGCTGCATCTTTTTTTGATGCCAGTATGCTGCCCAAATCTCTCTAGAAATCACTGCAGTTGAGAACTACTTCACCCACACACACTGTAGAGAGTTATTAATGTTTCCTCCTGAGTGAGAAAAACAATACCAAAGTTTTTCAGGATGTCTGGGCCAAACTCACATTTGGTGAGTTACAGATACTGGGCTACCAAAAATGAGATAGTCACAATCTGCATGCCCAGGGAGTCCACACATACTTGTCTGCTACTGTCTATTATTTGAGATTGACCATTTGACATATTAGCAAGGTCCAACTCAAACAGTTGCCAAAGCGTTTCCTCCAAGTGATCTTTTCCAACTCAGAATTCCATTGTGTTTGCTTCTACCTCTGTTACAAGGCATGCCTCTAATATTTCTGAATCATAACTCTTAAAATTCAGAACTATTTTCTCAGCTCCTCAATTCAAATATATCTAAAAAGTGTGTGATCAATTCTAAACAGAGCCAATACCTGATTGTGTTTTGTGGAAGCAATCTTATTAAATTTATTTTGTTTTTCATAATTTTAAAACATGCCTAGTAAGTAAAACATTCCAGAAGGTCTGGTAAGATATCACCCCATAATTTATACCACACAGTGATCACTCAGAGGGCAATTAAAATATGTTTTTAATCTAATGATAGATTGCTGTATCCAAATTAATTTAAAGTTTTCAAAATAAGAACACAATAAGGGCTCAGTAGCTAAGAGTGTTTGCTCTACAATTGTGAAGGCCTATGTTCAAGTTCCCAGAATTCACACACTGTCTTGAGACACATCCCATGGGAGAGAGCTAACCCTTGCCACTATTAGTGATACTCTGCGTTGCTTGCAGACAGGAGCCTAGTGTAACTGTCTTCTGAGAGGCTTCATCAAGCAAATGATGGAAACAGATGCCAAGACCCACAGCCAAACAATAGTCCAAATTCAGGGAGTTTTGTGGGAGGGTAGAGGGAGCCGGAGGGTGAGAAAACACTACAAGTAGACCTGGGCCCATGGGGTCTCACAGAGACTGAACCACCAACCAAAGAGCATGCAAGGGCTGGCCTAGATACCCTACACATTTTTAGCAGATGTGCAGGTTGATCAACATGTGAGTCCCCTAACAATGGGAGTTGGGGCTGACTCTGACTCTGTTGCCTACTTTTGGCTACATTTCTCCTAGTTTGGCTGCCTTGTCAGGTCTCAATAAGAGAGGATGTACTTAGTCCTGTTGGGCTTGATGTGGATATGCCAGGATGGGTTGGTACCCTCGGGGGCCTCCCTTCCTCTGAGAAGAAGAAGATGAGAGGAGGGTGAGGGGGCATGAGGGTGTGACTTGGAGGAGAGGAGACAGGGAACTGAGATCAGGCTGTAAAGTGATTAAATAAATAAATAATAAATAAGGAGGTAGAGTCAGAAGAATGGCTTACTGGCTACCAGCCTAGCTCTAGGCTTAGTGAGAGATTGTTCAAATAAATGAGGTAGAAAACGATAGCACAGAACACCCAGTGCTTTCCTCTGCCCTCCACATGCATGCATAATGGTACATTAATGCACATACTCCATATGTACATACACTAACACATATACTTATACACAGTCACACACACAAACTTGAAATAAAACAACAACAACACCATAAGCTCCTAAAGAGTGTGAAAGACCTGGAGTGAACAGGAGCTCCACAAGGAGAACAACAGAACCAAAAATCTGGACACAGGGTTCTTTTTCTAAGACTGATACTCCAAACAAGGACCATGCATGGAGATAGCCTAGAACCCCTGCTCAGATGTAGCCCATGATATTTCCAAGTAGGTTCCCCAATAATAGGAGCAGGAATCCTCTCTGACATAAACTAATGGGCTGGCTCTTTGATCACCTGCACCTGAGCGGGGAGCAGTCTTACCAGTCCACAGAGGAAGACGGTGTAACCATGTCCTGATGAGTCCTGATAGACTAGGGTCAGATGGAAGGGGAGGAGGACCTCCCTTATCATTGGACTAGGGGAGGGGCATAGGAGAAGAGGGAGGGTGGGATTGGGAGGCGATCAGGGAGGAGACTACAGCTGGGATACAAAGTAAATAAACTGTAATTAATAAAAATAAAATTAAAAAATTAAAAAAGAGTATGAAAGAGTTATTTTAAATGGAAGGTCATAGAGTAAACATGATATTAGCATTCAAGTTCATCTTCCTTATGTTGCCAAGGTTAGGCAACAAATAGAACTTTTGACTAACATGGCAACTAGGAAAGCGTAACAAGCACTATGATTCAAGGTCTCAAAAACAAAAAAGTTGTTCAAGAGAAATCCAGCTTTTTCCTATACCTAATCAAAGATTTCACCTGCACATTTTCCTGGAAGAGACAAAAATTGTGTCATGAAACTTATTAACAATCTCTTTTAGTCATGAATAGAGAAATGTTCTTTAGAAAAAAAGCTATCAATGTGAAATGATGGAATAATATTCACTTTGGTAAAAGATTACCAGCAGCGTACTGAAGCCAGTGGGAAACGCTGGGGCTAGGACAAACACAATGCAAATAAAAATTAGTGGAATGCATGGCATCAGCCTAGAGATTCAGCATTTTTTCTTTTTATTTTCTTTTTTGAATTTTTATTAATTATAATTTATTCATTTTGTATCCCCCCTGTAGTTAACTCCCACCTCCCCTCCCAATCTTACCTTCCCTTCCCTTTCTCCACCCATGCCCATCCCCAAATCCACTGATTGATAGGGGAGATCTTCCTCCCCTTCCTTCTGATCCTAGTCTGTCAGGTCTCATCAAGAGTGGCTGCATTGTCCTCCTCTGTGGCCTGGTAAGGCTGCTCCCCCTTCAGGGGGAAGTGATCAAAGAACAGGCCAATCAGTTCATGTCAGAGGCAGTCCCTGTTCACATTGCTATGGAACCCGCTTGGACACTGAGTTGCCATGGGCTATATCTGTTCAGGGGTTCTAAGTTATCTCCATGAATGGTCCTTGGTAAGAGTATCAATCTCAGAAAAGACCCTTGTGTCCAGATTTTTTTGGTTCTGTTGCTCTACCTGTGGAGATCCTGTTCACTCCAGGATACAGAAATTGTGGTACATCTATACAATGGAATATTACTCAGCAATACAAAAACAAGGAAATCATGAAATTTGCAGGTAAATGCTAAGAATTGGAAAAGATCATCCTGAGTGAGCTATTCCAGAAGCAGAAAGACACACAGGGTAGATACTCACTCATAATTGGATAGTAGACATATAATATAGGATAAACATACTAAAATCTGTACACCTAAAGAAACTAATCAAGAAGGAGGACTGTGGCTAAGATGCTTAATCCCCATTCAGAAAGGCAAAGAGGATGGACATCAGAAGAGAGAGAAAACAGGGAACAGGACAGAAGCCTGCCACAGTGGGCTTCTGAAAGGCTCTACCCTGCAGGGTATCAATTAGGCATTTTTTTCTACTAGTTCCAAGTAATAGTCTTCAGTCAGAAGTGTCTGTGAAGTAGTATTTATTTTTCTAAGTACTAGGAATGTGGTAACTTTGTCCAATGACTTTCACAGTTGTATCATTTGCAGATATGCTCAGTGAAGGAAGAACTAATATCTTTCAAGTGTTTAAAAGCCTACAAAGGAAACATGCCTAAATGGTTGCCATCTCATGTGAAATTTATGTAAAATAATTCCTTTAGGAAGAAAATAAACTCGTTTAAAAGAGTAAATGCTACTTCTCTTCTCAACACACAAACACACACACACACATACACCAAAAATAAAAGTAAAAACACAAAACAAAAATCCACTTCAAAACAAGTAGTTGAGGGTATTGACATTTTTACTTCATAAAAGTAAGTTATAATTACATTAACTTTTTTAAAGTGATGTAAGTTGATAACTATAGTTATAACTATTTTAAAAAGATATAACTAGAAACTCCATTCTCTACAAACACCAAGAAGGGATTAGCAAAATATCTACCTTTGAGATTTTGGTCTCTAGTGTATCTTTGGTGTAAATGAGTGTGGAAATTAAAAATGGCTACCAATTTTTGGCTACTCTTCTTATCGAGACATGAAAGTTTCCTTTCCTTGAATCTGGAGTGGCTGTCATGTCAAGCATACGTAATGGAACATTAGTGAGATTCTGGGAGTCTCAGGTTAGGTCAGAAGAGGAGAAGCTTCTGCCTGGAAACCCTAGGTATCAAAAAAACTTCATGTTTGTATGCACATCTGTGTGTAAAGTGCAAACTCTGTGATTATGAGAACAACACTAGTATTTCAGCCCCATGTAAGCAAACATGTGTAACTGAAGCTAAGACCCTTCAGAGTTGCTCAAACTGTCAATTAGAACATGGAAAAAAAAAAAAAGAAAAAAAAGGACTTAGCAGAAACTGCCTAACCCTTGACTTGAAAAACATAAAGCTCATAAAATGTCTATAGTTAGGCCTTTGATATCAAGAAAATTCCAACAATCATTAGTAGATATGCACACACACACATATACACACACTCATACATAAATGCACACACACATATATATGCACACACACGAACATACAAACACATACAGATGCACACACATACATGTAGAGACATACATATACAAACACAGGTAAATCTTAAAGGGGGATGATGTACTAAAATTAATAATTTGGATTTTCAGTATGGATACCCTACTTTATTAATTGGAGAGAAGAGACTGATGCTCCTTTGGGATGGTTCCTTTTGGCTCACACTCAAACTTTGATTCACATTCTTCAGGTCTTTTTTCCTTTTTCTCTAGTTCCCTCTCCCTTTTTTAAGGTTGGCCTTTTCTATTCAGTCTGTGTTTGGAAAATGTACAATACAGCATGTATAAGTTGCATATCTTATGACATTTATAACAAACACTATACAAATAAATGATGGTCACTTTTATTCAAGTGTGAAGATAGTTTGATTATAGACATTTAAAAAACTTTTTAAAATTGCCAAGCACAGTGGCTGCTACCTGTAATCCCAGCACTTGGTGAGGCAGAGGCAGGCAGATCTCTGTGAATTCAAGGCCAGCCTGGTCTACAAAGCTAGTCCAAGGCTATACAAACAAACCCTGTCTCAAACAACAAAAACAAAACAAAACAAGTTAATTTCTTATTTTTTCATACTTTTAAAAATTTATAAGAAGGTTCTTTTAATTTCACACAGCAGGCAGGGTATGAAGTTTGATGATAAATTCTATTTCAAAATGATGGTGAGAATTAGTAATAGGATTTTCCATGCCTCTTTTTTTTGTACTGCATCTTAGCTTGATATGTAAATGTGTTTACTTTGTCCAGAGCTCTAGCTTGTTGGGGGGGGGAGGAGGAATCTTTTCCAAAAAATAATAGAATTTCAAATTGTCTTCATGTAATCATCTTGGACAAGAATAATTAAACATAATTCTCCAGCTTTATTCCTCTTGGGTTGATTGTATTTAAAATTAATGGCTCTTGCATCACACTACAACTGTGCTATTATTGTTTTATTGAATTTGCATGTGAAGACAGAATGCCAGGCTTGGCTGCTCTTTAGATAGTTCACATCTTTCAACTTTCTCTGAAACATTTCATATTTGAGAACATAGACTCAGCATCTACTATCACTTTCTCAGGCAGAATTTAGATGTGTCAATCATAGCTTTACGACTGTCATTATTTTGCCATTCTATTGCAAAGACTTGAGATACACAGCATTCTTTGTCTTAGCTCCTTAAATTGGTTTACACCTTATTTGGAATTAGTTGACAAGAATTTAGTTGTAACTGTCACTTTAAATGCCTTTGAGAAATGTGTTTTATTGTGTAAATGACCTTCTTCCTTACATATCAAGGATTGTTTTTGAAAGAAAAAATTCCGGGAAGCTTGAGGGTTAAAATACTTAAAACAATTCAATTGATTTTTGAGGTGTATTAGTGGCAGCTCCCTTAATTAATTGTAAATCCCCTACATTTAGAAAGTTGCATGTACATGGTCATGCCCAAATGTTGGCCTGATGCAGCCACTCCTAGAGGTCCCTTAACTTCCCGTAGAATAATTCAATTGTCTTTAAACAGCACTCTGAGTGACTGTAAATGGCTTACTAGAATTAAATAGAATCTGTTTTAACAAGAAGAAACCTCTCACTTCATCACAGCTTTAAGAAAACAGCTGTTTTTGTTCCTGACTTTTTCCTAATGAAGAGCAGCTTCTCCAAGCCATGCACATTTCTAAACATTTCTCCTTTTCAAATATTTAAAATCATAGGAAAATACATTTGATTTTGGCACAACAGAAAGAATAATTGGCTGCGATTAGCATTCTGCTGCTCAGCGCGTGTCTAGAACAGTGATAAGATGAAGAACAGACTGGAAAATCCCAAAGCTGTGAAATGGTACGCCCATACAGAGGGTTGTGAGTGAATGGAACGGATTGTTTTCCTTAATTTAAGAGTATCAATGCCTATTTATCCACAATCTAAATTACAATGTCTATAAAATTCATAGCCATGGAGTCTGAAACCCAGTGTGCAGCTACATGAATATAATCTTAGGAAATTGGTTCATTGGGTGTGTGTCTGCTACAGTGAGAAACATTGCAAAGCATGTAAGGAGAGTTTTAGCAGCAATGACATATATGTTTTAAAAAGCACCATTTAGACTTCTGCTAAATCTGTGTTTGCCATGTGTTACAGAACATTGTGATTTACAAATGGTGATGAGGGGGCATCAATTCTGAGTCTAACTGTCATGTAGAAAGGTTGTACAAGTTTCTTATAACAGCCAGACTTGCCGCCTGATACTAACATTATAATGGTCATATTAACCATCATCTTATAGAAGTTTCTGGAATGTTACAGTTTTAAGGAGTATCCTGAGCCAATACAGATCTCAGTGGCTGAGATTTTTTTTGACTCAGCAAAAGTAATGCTTAGACTAAATTAATTCCACTTTAATATTAATTTTAGTAAAAAATATATATTTAATATCTTAGGAGATAAGTTATTAATCACTCTCAGCATCATCTGTTTTAAGTGTGTAAAATAAGAAACATTTCCCAATCAATAGTTACAGAAACCATGTTGGTGAAATGTCGTATTTTTGTGAGGAGAGGTGCTTAGCCAAGCAAGATACCTCAGTCCAGCAGGATATGAGTACATAGAAAATGAGCCAAAAGTGGAGCCTTGAACTCAAAACCATTTCACTCATAAAATCTGATGATGTCAGTCTAAAATTACATTTTATAAAAATGTCAAAACAAAACATACATACAATTTTTTTTTGACCTGGTTAAAATGCCATGATGGAAGGAATCTTCTTCCCAATTACAAAGAATTTAATTACATTGAGGATTAATTTTAAAGTAAAATGACTTAAGTCTAGTTAGCTAAGACTATTCTCTTTTGATAGGACTCCCACAGTAAATTTCTCTTTCTTAGTTTGAGGAACTTCGAGGATTAGTGTGTGTGGTTTTAAAATCCAGCATGTCTAACTAAGAATATAGTCCTTCCCTTCCTTGCTATTCACTGGGTGAGACAGTAACCTTCCAGGGGTTTACACTGTCGCCACTAAATCTTTTCCAGTAACCAGATATCATGATTTGGACTCAAAAGGAGATTTATTCTAGCATGTGGGAATTTGTGTTCAAATCTGTCATCAGCTCTGTTATTGGTGCAGCATTTGCCTGTGTGTCCTCTTGTGAACTGAGGTAACTCAGCTTTCCATGTGAGGGACCATCCAGGCATCTCTTCTAAATGTGTTTGTTTTCTAAGTCAAACAGGAGCAGAAAAGGATAAACAAACCTCTATCGTAACAAAGAAATCCTACTTCCACTCTTCCACAAGCTTGTCTTCCTTTAGTTTTCTCATTCTAACTTCCAAATTAGCCTTTACTGTCCCAGCTTGGAACATGTTTGGTGGTAAGGGCTGTGGCCAGGCATGTGTGTAGGTGCACTTTTTTCTTTCTGTCCTGGTTTCCATCCCCTAATCCATCTGCTTGCCCAGTGTTTGTGGCATGGGTAATGCATTTTTATTATAACTCTTACCACTACCTCACGCTATAAAGCTGTTACTTTCCAGAAAATTGAGTTCTTCTTCTGTCACAATACAGCCAATAATTTTATCAGCAATGTTGAAACACATTTTTAATAAAATATTGTTTAGATTTATTTTATGTGTATGAGTGTTTTGCCTACAAGAATGTATGTATATCATGTTTGTACCTGAAGCATGTGGTGAATTTCCTAGGAATGGAGTTAGGGTGGTTGTGAGCCTTTGAGTGGGAACTGAACCCAGGACATCTGCTAGAACAAGTGCTCCAAAATGTTGAGTGGTCCTGAAGCACATGTTTTTTTGAATGTTAACCAATCGATTATTTTTCTCTTCCAGGAGTGTACTAAAATTCTCTCTTTTACATACAAAATGTTATTCATTTCTTTCCCTGTATACTTTCCTTCGCTACCACTTATGGCCCTTCAACATTCTCTCTCTCTCTCTCTCTCTTTTTAATTACACTTTATTCACTTTGTATCCCCCCTGTAGCACCCTTCCTCCTCCCCTCCCAAGCCCTCCCTTTCTCTCCCTTCTCCATGAATGCCCCTCCCAAAGTCGACTGATAGGGGAGGTCTTCTTTTCCCTCCTTCTGATCCTAGTCTATTAGGTCTCATCAGGAGTGGCTGCATTGTCTTCCTCTGTGGCCTGGTAAGGCTGCTCCCACCCTCCCCCCTCAGGGGGAGGTGATCAAAGAGCAGGCCAATCAGTTCCTGTCAGAGACAGTCCCTGTTCCCACTATTATGGAACCCACTTGGACAGTAAACTGCCATGGGCTACTTCTGTGCAGGGGTTCTAGGTTATCTCCATGAATGGTCCTTGGTCAGATTATCAGTCTCAGAAAAGACCTTGTGCCCAGAATTTTTGGTTCTGTTGCTCTTAATGTAGAGCTCCTGTCCTCTCCAGGTATTACCCACTTCTTTCATAAGATTCCTTGCACTCTGCCCAAAGGTTGCATTCTTTTAACTTTAAAAATAAAAGTCTTAATTTTCACCTCAAGGCTCTTTGCGTTCTGTTGATTTGTCTCTCAGTAGATATATTCTCCTTGAAAATATAACAGTGAAATGTTTATTCTGTCACTTTCTGTCTCCAGTGTCTCTGTAACTTCCAATAGCCAAATTCATCTCCCTGGAGACACAGGGAGGACAAGTTGTTGTTATTACTGGTAAGTGTCCCACAATGAATAAAAGTTAAGACTAACTCTGGAAACAACCTCAAACCCAGTGCACTCTGTAAAAAGTTGGCATCCTTTTTCTTGAAAGAGTCAACAAAGTCATATGTTTAAGATCAGCGTATGATAAGGAGGTGGAAAAGAAAGGAGAGAGTAAAGGAAAGAAATTTAATATAAATTCATTTCCAATCTGCTACAGTGCAAAATCAACTGGATCAAACTTTATAAAGAGGAACATTTTTTAGAATGTGATATAAAAGTTCTATCAGATATGTAAAAATAACTTCTATGACATAATTTGATTAGATTCCTTAGCTAGTCTGTGGTATAATGGGGACTGTTTGGTAACAATTACTGGAATACTCTTTGAAATGAAAGTTCTAGTGTGAAATATTAGGAAATATTATTTATATCATTGTCCTTTTCACATGAAAGAACTGTCTGCAGCCTGCTGTGAAGAGCTGAATAATAATCATAACATGGTGGGGACTGGAAAGATCACTCTGCTGGGAAGTGCTCTCAGTAGAAGGAGGACCTTATCTGACCAAGTGAAGTCAGATGTGGGGGTACACGCTGCAGCCGCAGCACTGGGAAGGTGGAGAGAGCACAACCACCACGTCTCTCTGCCTGAATTGGTGAGCTCCGAGTTTAGTGATTCTTTCTCAAAAGGTAAGGTGGAGAGTGGCTAAGAAGATATTGACCTTTACATCCATGCACACTCACCCTCTTCTCACTTATGAGCACACTCACAGGTGGGTATCATCCACACACATCAGAATGAGTATGCTTTTATCTGAAGTATGGTGCTCCATGAGGTGCATATGAATTTATTCATTTAATGAACTTTCCCTGTGGCTAGGGATATGGCTCAGTGGTAAAGACTGCCTTTTACTCTTCATGCTATTATTGTTGTTGTTATTGTGATCATTCCTCATATATTACATCCAGACCACAGTTTCCTCTCTGTCCCCTTATCCCAGTTTCTCCTCTCAAAGTCCCCTCTCTCCCAGATCCATTACCAGTTTCCCTTCAGAAAGAAGCATGTTTTTCCCAGGCAAATCAATGAAATGTGGCATAAATTTATAATAAGACAAACCTACACATCAAGGCTGGATGAGGCAACCCAGTAGGAGGAAAAGGGTCCCAAGAGCAGGTGAAAGAGTCAGAGACACCACCACTCCTAGTGTTAGGAGTCCCACAATAATACCCAGCTACATAACCATAACATATATGCTGAAGCCCTAGGTCAGACCCATGCAGGCTCCCTGTCACTTCAGTCTCTGTAAGCTCCTCTGAGCAATGCTTAGATGAGTCTCTGAGCTGTGTTCTTATGGTCTCCTTGACTCCACTGGCTCTACTCTTATAGAGAACCAGAGATCATTTTCCAGAACCTACAGCAGGTATCTCACAACTACCTACAACTCCAGGTGATATGACTCCCTCTTCAGACCTCTATAAGTACGTGCACCCAAGTTTCCACAGCATGTGCATAAAACACAGACACACAGACACACACAGACACAAACATACAAATAAATTAAAATATAAACAAATAATTAATTAACTCTATAAGCCATCCCTGAGAGAAGTCAGAGTACTTTGTTGCCATAGCTCTTTAGGAGATAATAGGCCTAAAACAAACAAACAAACAGCATCTATATAATTATAATTGTTATTAATTAAGGAGACTCCAATGTTTCTGTGGCTGGCTCTGTAATTAAATGCTTTCTAATGGAGTGTGAGGACTAGAGTTTAGATCTTTAGATCACTGAAATGCCAGGAAGAGATAGCAGCCCATCTGAAATTCTGGCATTGGAAGACAGAGATGGGAAATTCCCAAATCAAGCTGTCTAACAGACTAGTCATATTAGTGAGCTCTGGTTTTGGCTGAGAGCTCTTCAGTGAATAAGATGGAAAGGGGATGGAAGGAATTTCCGACATCAACCTCAGGCTTTCCTTCATGCACATACGTGTTTATGTGCACCCACCTATCTTTATCTAAATACATGCAAGAAAATGCATACAGATATCACTCACTCACTCATACACACAGAGAGATTGAGAGAGAGAGAGCAATGAAGAGAGAGAAGGAGAAAGAAAGAAAGAAAGAAAGAAAGAGGAAAGATGGAAAAATGAGATGTTTCTGTAAGGAAATTGGGGCTGCTTAGGTGAGAGTTTGAGAAGATCCAGTATGTATTGGAAGAATTCTAAGGAAGCAAAGTATCTAGAGATATAAAAATCTATCAGAAAGACCATGAAAATACCTTAGCGAAAGACATTGATAAACTTATGACTATGGTTTCAGAGCTATAGAAGAAAGTATTCATTCCAGAGACAGTCTTGTAGAGGTTACATGATTTAATAGCCAGTGGGAAAGGCAGACACTGTGGGTACCAAAAAAAAGTGAGAAAAAAATAGAAGATGATATTGAGATATGTTTTTTAGGTGCCAGGCAAATTATCGTCAACAGAATGTGTGATGTTTAGCTTTAACTGTGAACTTGACAGAACTTAGAATCACTGGAGAAAAAGTATTATTACTGAGAAAACGTCTACTTGTTGTTGGTCTGTGGCCTGTGTACAAAGGACTGTTTTAATTAAGTTAATTGATGTTGGAATTCCCAGCCCACTGCAGGTGACAGTATTCCTTAGGCAAAGGGCAAAGAGAAGGGATTTTTTTTAAATGTAAAAGAGTGGAAAGTTTGCATGCATATGTATTAATTGTCCTCTCTTCTGAACTATGGATGTGATGTGACTAGGTATTTCAAGTTTCTGCAGCTGTGATTTCTCCACAATTAGTTTATAGCCTGAAATTATAAGCTAAAACTAACCTGTTTCCCCCAGGTGTCCTACTGCAAAGATAGTAGAGCAATAGAAATAAAACTAGGACAGAATGTAAGACAGTGAGGTGATTTTTGGTAATGGTCGATGAATAGGTGATGTTGGACATGAATAACAGTTTAAAACATAAGAGCTCCCACATTTCCACCTAAATGTCTTCCACATGTCGGCTGATCTTTTCACTTGTTCAGATGTATCTTGGGAACCAAAGGAGACATTGATTTTCTCGTTGCCCTCTATTGTACCTTGTAGACAATAAACCACAATTTCAAATCAGCATTCCTTTGAAATCCAAGCTAGGTAGATGATGATGACTCTCTTGGACCCTCTCTTGAAAACATGTGGACAGCTTTTATTGCACTTGCCTGCTTAAATGTAAACTTGTCAAGATCCGTTTCTCATATGACACCAAGCATAAATACATACATGTATGAAGAAATGCAATCTTTCTTTCCCGGATTTCCAAGGTTGACCTCCTTTTCTCCAGGATTTTAGTTCTGAATCAGCAAGTGTTCAATCAGAGGAATCAAAGAGGTAGGAAATCTGTTAAAGTATGTATGTTCAAAAGTTAAGTACAGAGAAATGGCTCACACAGTGGTGGGCTCTGGGAAGAGAGTCCTGGTAAGACTATTTCATGAATGGTACAGGCTTGAAAAACATAGGACTGGCAGTTGGTATGAGTAGGTCATGGTAGAGAGGTTCCTCCATGGGAGGAAAACGCCTGTGTTTGATCTATATCTTGAAGAAACCCTGCCCCTAATTCATTGAGCCAAACATTCATTCAAGACTCAGTGCTTCACAGCACAAAGGTGAGACAAAAGTCAGCAGTTAGCTCTTCACTCCCATCACCTTCCAGATATATTCCTCGATAAGCTTATCTCAGATTACTCCCTCATTTCTTGCCTGTTTCCTCTTCTTTTATGTACCCAGTAATTATGGATGTTCCTCAAAACTCTTTCCATAGCTTTCTCAATGTGTGCATTGTCTTCTGTGATTCCTTCAAAAGAGCTCCGTTAAGAGAACAATTAGAATCATCCTGCCCAAAATGACACTGTGAAAACCACCCAAGTAGTTTTAAGGTTACAAGCAAAACAAACTGATAACATTAGTTTTAACATGATTTGCCTAATTCAGCACAATCTTAATCTTATCATTGTAACATGTAATTAATCTGAACGTTATAAACTATTTTATATCTGTTTTGGTAGCATGTCTTTAAAACTGCATGTGCCTGTATACCTATAGCACATCTTCACTTTGTGCTGGTCCCATTCCTAGTGCTCAGTAGTCTCATGAAGCTCTGAACTCCTGTCTTGGATAAGACAGCTTTGGTATCTATGTCCCTGACTGTAGTGCTTGGGTCCAGATCTGGATACCAGCCCCTACCTGTATATCTATACACTTTGCTTGTCCAGACTCTCATTAAAAGTGGCATCAATTATCAATGAAGTTTTTCACTTAAAGTAATTCTTTGAGTTATCTTTGTGAAAATATTACAAAAGTTTAATTTTAGATGCACTGATATATTTTGTAAGCATGTTTCTTACAAGGGCCACATTGTTATCTATGAAGTAGAATTTATCTTTTTAAATGGATTTAGAAACTGTGTGATAAAAGTTAAATAAAGTAGGATGGTGTCTGTGGCTATAATTACAGAATTTGGGAGGCTGAAACAGGAGGATAACTTGCTCAAGCAGCCTGAGAGACATAGCCAGCCCCGTCTCAACAATAAAAAATATAATTAATAATAACAAAAATAATACCAACAACAACAACTTTGAACTCATTGGGACAGGAAACAACTTCCTGAACCGAACCCCAACAGCACAGGCTCTAATATCTACAATTAAAAACTGGGACCTCTTAAAACTGAAAACCTTCTGTAAAACAAAGGCCACTGTCAGTAGAATGAAGCAGCAACCTCCAGATTGGGAAAAGATCTTCACCAACCCTACATCTGACAGAGGGCTAATATCTAGAATCTGTAAAGAAGTCAAGTAATCAAACACCAATAAACAAAATAACCCAATTTTAAAAATGGGATACAGAGGTAAACAGAGAATTCCCAATAGAGGAATCTCAAATGGCAGAGAAACACTTAAGGAAATGCTCCACATCCTTAGTCATCAGGAAAATACAAATCAAAATAACCCTGATATTTTACCTTACACCCATGAGAATGGCCAAGATCAAAAACTCAAGTGACAATACATGCTGGTGAGGTTGTTGAGACAGAGGATCACGCCTCCATTGTTTCAAACTTGTGCAACCACTTTGGAAACTAATCTGGTACTTTCTCAGAAAACTGGGACAAGCCATACCTCAACACCCAGCTATATCACTCCTGGGCATACACCCAAAAGATGCTACCTCATACAACAAGAACATTTGCTCAACTGTGTTCATAACAGCTTTATTCATCATTGCCAGGAATTGAAAAACACCCAGATGTTCCTCAACCAAAGAATGGATAAAGAAACTGTGGTACATTTTCACAATGGAATATTGCTCAGCCATTAAAAACAAGAAAATCATGAGATTTTCAGGGAAATGGATGAAATTCAAAAAGATCATCCTGAGTGTGGTAAAGCAGAACCAGAAAGATACACATGGTATATGCTCACTTATAAAAGGATTTTAGTCATACAGTACAGGATAGACATAGTACAATGCACAGACCGCAAGAAGATAACTCTGAGCTACATGTTAGGCTTCACATTGGCCCACTAGTTAGTGGAGTGGGGCATATCTCTGACATAGAGTATGTTGCCTCCTTTCTGATCACTTCTCCCCTGATAGAACTTCCCTACCAGGTCATAGGGGAGGAAGACTCTATCCTCATGTGAATAGATGAGCTGGGGTGTCTGGGTAGGGTGGCTCCCCTATTCTGAGGAATAGGGGAGAGGGGATGTGGGAAAGAAGATGGGATTGGAAGGAGTGGAGGGAGAGGCTTATGACCAAGATGCAAATTAAATTAATTAATAAAAATAAGAAATGTTTTTATTAGTGAAGTTTTTAAAAATATTAATTTTTTACAAAAAATAACAATAAAATATAATGTTTGTGAAATTTTCCCAATTAAATTGTGCTTTTCATAAGTTGATGAAAAACAAACATTTAATTTTGGACATCTCAGTGCAATAAACTGCATTAGAAGGACCTAGACAGATTCTGATCTTCTTTAAACATTTTAGTTCTGTTCTTCTTAAAATCAAAGTACAGTGTTGGCACTGTACTCATTTTAAAGCAAAACTTGTCATATACTTTCTTTCAACAATTATTAGAGAGTAACACCTGATTTTAGGACCACTGGGAAATATCTTTAAAGAGAAAACTTTATTAAATAGAGAAAGAGAAAGTGATGTGGTTATTAAAGACAAAATATATTAAATATTTCGGTTAATAGCTTATGGCACTAAACAGAGAAAAGTTTTAACTTTCTTAACCAACATTTTTATTCTCACATTCTTTTCCAAGCTCAGTAAATAAGGCAGCCTCTGCTGCAAAGGAGTGAAGTGTCTGAGTACTCCAGAGTAGACCTGTTAAGGGGAAACAGTGACAGTGTTAGCATTAAAGAAACTCATTGTGGACACAAAGATGCCTCAGAGTTTGCTCCAGACAACCATACCTTTTTGAATCAATGCCAACATCATAATTTGCATTTTTCCCTATATCCTTCCATCTGATAATCTGATTGTTTCCAAAGAAACAACTGGTCTTGACATGTTTAGACAGAAGACACGGTTACCCTGGCAACCAGCACCATGCTCCACATGTGACCCCTCTACAAAGAGCATCCACGTCTTTTCAAAAGATAAACTAAAGCACTCAAAACTCTTACACTCTGACCCAAAGTAGAATGAAAGCCCTGCTTTTCAGTGCTGATGAAAAATACATTTACAGTGGATTTTAACTACATCATCTGATAAAATACTGAACGGAAGACTCAAGATTACTTATGGTCATTTTATGTTGATTCTAACACCATGAGTAGAGTGTTCAGTTAGGTAGCTAATTATATGGTACTAAACTTCTGCCAGTATTCAGAGTGGGATGATCCAGCAGAGGGAGCCCACACATAATTGATGATTAAAAGTCCTTCTAAAATGATTTAATTGTATTTAAAGATTTTAGTAATAAAATTCTTGTTAGCTTTGAATCCTATACATTATCCAGCAAAGTATAAATTTTTAATGTTGGGTTGTTCTTTTTATTCTTTTAATGTCTTACATACATTTGAAAACATGTTTATGTGTGAAGTAAACACTGTCTTTAGGTCTTTTTTTGTATAACTAGTTCATTCAGTAATGCTCTATGGGACTTATATGACTTCATTTTAGATTTCCTAAAGCTTTCATCTGCATCTTTTCGTTATCCACCACCCCCGTTTGACCACACATCCATGAAAAGTGTCATGAAACAGATTTATAACTAAGTACAGAAAAAAAAAAGAAACAGAAACCAAAAACCCACGTGCAATCCCTAGTTGCTTTCATAAAAAGAGCACAAGAGGTTTACAGGGCATTGTTTACATGTCAAGAAACATGTCATTGAAAATGACATGCCTTCCATAGGAAGCTGTGGGATCCCAGGACCTGCCTCACCCCAGAAGACATTGAGAGTCTGGGTGCAGTTCACCAACCAAGAAATGTTCATTTTCTCATTCGTCTCTCCAGGAATATTGACATGCCCTTTCGTTTCACTGGCTATTCCAAGCTTGAAGAATGTAAGTGTGATAAAATGGCTACCATTTGTTGGGTTCCTACATGCGAGATGCTGTGCTGTACTTTCTTTCATAAAATTCACAACATCCAGTTTTTAAGAGAAAGACTGCATTTCTCAGAACTTAAGCAACATGTGACAGACTGGGAATTTGCATACAAATGTGAGACCCTAAAATGAAAGCTGATAATCCATTGTGAAATACCTACTTCCAAGATGCAACCCTGTGTGTCGAATTCACTGTTGCTTCTGGTGAAGCCAGAATTTCTTTTTTTTAATTTTTAAATTTATTTTTATTATTTTACAGTTTAGTCACTTTGTATCCCAGCTATAGCCTCCTCCCCTATCCTCTCCCAATCCCACCCTCCCTCCTTCCTTTTCTCCTATGCCATCTTCCCAGTCCAATGATAGGGGAGGTCCTCCTCCCCTTCCATCTGACCCTAGTCTATCAGGTCTCATCAGGATTGGCTTCTTTGCCTTTCTCTGTGGACTGGTAAGGCTGCTCCCACTTCAGGTGGAGGTGATCAGAGAACCAACCAGTCCCTGTTCCTATTTTTGGGGAACCCTCTTGGACACTGAGCTGCCATGGCTACTTCTGTGCAGGGGTTCTAGGTTACCTCCATGCATGGTCTTTGTTTGGAGTCTCAAAAAGGACCCCTGTGCCCAGATTTTTTGGTTCTGTTGCTCTCTTTGTGGAGTTCCTTTTCCCTCCAGGTCTTTCTGTCTCCCCTCCTTTCATAAGATTCCCTGAACTTTGTAAAAAGTTTGGCTATGAATCTCAGCATATGTTTTCATACCCTGCTGAGAAGAGTCCTTCAGAGGCCCTCTGTGATAGGCTCCTATCCTGTTCCCTGTTTTCTCTCTCGTCTGGTGTCCATCTTGTTTGTCTTTTTGAATGATGATTGAGCATCTTACCCAGGGTCATCCTTGATTAGCTTCCTTAGGTATACAGATTTCAGTATGATTATCCTATATTATATGTCTAATATCCACTTTAAGTATATGCCATGTGTGTCTTTCTGCTTCTGGGATACCTCAAAAATCAATAAATAGGATCTCATGAAACTGAAATTTCTGTAAAGCAAAGGACATTGTCATCAGAACAAAATGACAGCCTACAGATTGGGAAAGGAACTTCACCAACCCTATATCTGACAGAGAGCTAATATCCAGAATATATAAAGAACTTAAGAAGTTAAACAGAAACAAATAAAGGAACCCAATTAAAAATGAGGTACAGAGCTAAACAGAGAATTCTCAATAGAGGAACATCAAATGTCAGAGAAACACTTAAAAGAAATGCTCACCATACTCAGTCATCAGGGAAATACAAATCAAAACAACCCTGAGATTTCACCTTACACCCATCAGAATGGCTAAGATCAAAAACTCAAGTGACAACACATGCTGGAGAGGTTGTGGAGAAAGGGGAACCCTCCTCCATTGCAGGTGGGAATGTAAACTTGTATAACCTCTTTGGAAATCAATTTAGTGCTTTCTCAGACAATTAGGAATAGCGCTTCCTCAAGATCCAGCTATACCACTCCTGGGCATATATCCAAAAGATGCTCAAGCATACAACAAGGACATTTGCTCAACCATGTTTATAGCAGCTTTATTTTTAATAGCCAGAACCTGGAAACAACCCAGATATCTCTCAGTTGAGGGATGGATACAGAAATTGTGGTGTATGTACACAATGTAATATTACTCAGCAACTAAAAGCAAAGAAATCATGAAATTTTCAGGCAAATGGTAGGATCTAGAAGCCAGAATTTCTTATCCTCAGTAGAGAAAATCAACACACAAATGACATTTAAAGGTGTTTAATAAACCAGGCCCTAAGCTGCATGCTCTCTGTGTCACTGACCTTTTCAACAGTACACCAGGTAAAGACTGGCCCAGGAGCTTTCACAATGATCTACTCCAGGGAATGCCATGAGCCTAGGATTTAAATCCAGAACATTCTTATTGTAAACTTTTTATCTTTAATTTGCATCGGTTTTGTATAGTTATTCCTCCTAATCAGTTCTCGGGAAATAAAATTTTATATGTATTTTGTTTGTACTTACTCTACAAAACTGTTTGCAAAATATCCTTCTAAATCTCAACTCAACCATTCATTCACAGTACACTTTTTTCATGAATATGCTCATACTAATTTTTAAATAAAAATTGGTTTTACATTCCTTAGATAACTTAAAAGATGTTCCTTAGTTGAGAAAAATGACACATAATGTCAACAAACTGGAATGCATTGGTATCCATTTTGGTTTCATAACATTATTTTACGAATGAGAAAAACTGGAGTTAGGACAGATCGTTACTTACTTGTTCTCTTATTGTTCATTAATGAGAACACAGAACAGCCACTCTAACCATGAAAGATGGATTTTCTTGTTTTGTATCAAAACAAGTTTAAATAAACAGCATTAAAAACACATGTGACCCTCACATCTCTTTATTTAACTGAGTTTAGCAAGCTTAAGGTATTTCATGAGGCCAATGACAGCTTTTATCCATGGCATCAAAATGGAAGATGAGTTTTAATCAACATCAAAAAAGAAAATGGATTCAGAACTCAAAATGTAATAAAATGTATTCCAAAATTCCTTTGTGAGCAAATTCATGTTTCCAGAGGTTTCATTTTTATTGATTGTTGCTTTATGTAGTTCTGTCCCTGACAATTATAGACTTTCAGTAACAGTTTGAATGAATAAATCCTAGCATACAATAAGGAGTGATTCTTGTATGTCAAGCAGGAAAATAAGAACTTCTAAGTTTATTAGCACACCAAAATCACATTATCGTTCTATGAGGTAGACTTGTGGAAAAGGAGAGCTCTGTAACATAGCCAAGGTCACTCAGTGAGTGACAGAGGTAGGCTCTGAAGTGAGATTTGTGTTTCTCAAGGTCGGTGCTTTAATCACCAGACAGATTTTAGTTGGAATACTTCCATCTGAAGCCTAAACAGTTGGTTGACTTTCTGGTTCTGTTCATACAAACTCTATTTTTCTTAAATGGCAATAATTATAGCATGATCATATTGTTGCTACAACTTTTCCTGGCTTATGTAAGCATTTTGTTTGGTTTTCTGTGAATGCTCCTTAAAAAAAAAACATGGAGATCCTGTATTTAAATATAAGTTTAAATCCCTGGTTGACCCAGCTCCAAAATTCCTATGAAAATATTGTTTCCAACAGGGGAAAAGATACATTAAGGAAATGAATTGGTACACAATATGTCAATCTTTGCCATAAAGGCAGAATAAAAACTTTTGGTGTATAAATGGAGTTTGGGTCATCATATGTTACAGTAACTTTACCATCTGGGCAGGAGGTTATTATCTTACTGACATTGGCTAGAATGTCTCCTTTCCCCTGATCAGTATTTTAAACAAAACTTAACCACAGAGTATGATTTGTACTTCACCTCTGAGTTCATGGAAAAGCAAAAAAGGTCTAGAACCAGCTTAATATTGTACAAGAATGTGCAACACTGGCTGTTTTTGTTTGTTTGTTTGTTTTGTTTTGTTTTTCTTGTGTTTTCTTGTTAATTTCAAAGGAGGTTGTCTTCTCTGGACAATGAGTGGCCTTTGGGTTGAGAATATTGTGTAACTCAGGAAACCATCCAAATAAGCAGCTAAGAACACTGTTCCAGCATTCTTGATTGTGGCATATGAGCAGATGACATGTTTAAGTGGGTGAGGTGTGGGACTGGAGGTTACAAACAACAAGAAATTTACATGAGGAAGTCTAAGAGTTACCTTTTCCTTTTTTAGTATATTGAAGATCAACCATGATTTACTAAACCAATCAAATTCCTACAAACTCATTAAACTTAACAAAGTCTTATGAAGCAACCTTTGACTCATTGGATTTAGAAAAATATAGACTAGTATTTTAGGAGCGCTTATGTGTTGTACAACTGGACAAATTAATACTTTTTTTAATGTGGTCCTTTCATTATGCCAACTGCATCAGCTCTATTTTTATCTGTAGTTCCTTATTGACATGGATCCCATTAGAAAAAAAGGTTTGTCCCTCCTGAGCCACTCTTCTGGTGTGATCTCTCTTGATATAAGTGTCTTGTTTAGTCCAGTTTATTACTATGAAAATAGCCTGAATAAAATGTGATTTTTTTTTCAAGAGACAAAGATAGAATCTAGGAACTAGATTCAGCCACATTTTAATCACAGAATCTCTGGTTTGGAGGGTACTTCAAAGGTCATGCAGTGCAAACCACATTAACTATAGTTTGTCATTAACAACCAGCAGTTAATATTCATCAAACACTGACATCACCATATGCTCAAACCTGTCTGATTAAAAAAATAACATTTTAATTTGATTTCTTTAGACTTTGTCACTTGAAAAACCCTTGAAATGATTCCTCCTTAATGCTGTTCATTTTGCAGCAGGACAGTAGTGTTCCAGGAAAGAGCAGGACTGGGGAAAGTGGTAGAATAGTGGCACTGGTGAGAGTAATGCTGGAAGACAAAGCGTAGGAGTTCTAGGGACTGTCTGGATTCAAACTACGGCCGTGCAGTTTGCCGGCTCTGACCTTGCTTGTGGATCAGGGGCTCGAAGCTTTGACATCTTGACATGCAAAAGCAGCATACCCATCTTATAAATTTGTTATAAAGATGAGATGATCTAAGGCACATATAAGGCTTAGCATGGCACTTCAGACAGTGCATACATACATAGCCCTTTTTTTAAATAGCATTGTTGTGTTTATTATTATACTATGGTAGTTTTGGTGATTGCAGGGTACCAGCATATAGTGGGTCCTTTGCATGCATTTGTTGGGTGAGTGAATCAATAAATGAATATTTAGCTCAAGCTTTTATTATATGTTATATCTATAGATACATTTAATACTGTATGTTACATATATCATAACATCTACCCATAAATAAACTGATTATTTCACCCTTAGTTAATGATTGCTGCTTGCTCTTCAAAACCTAGATTATGAGTATAAGTTGATAGTTAGCAGAAAACATGTGGCATAAGGTAATTATACCCAGAAGAGAACCTGCCACCCTCTTTAAGCAGCTAAACAGCAGGCTTGGCTCAGACCTGCTTCATAGCCCAAATAGGTTAGATAGGTTGAAAGCAAATAGAATAGCTGGGGATTACATAAAATCTGGCAAAGATGAACTCAGTGTCCTTATCATAAGAGCTGTTCAGATTCTAACACCCAACATGGAGTGCTAATTTTTACAGTAAAAGGTTGCTATAGTGAACATTTTTTTCCATTTTTTTCTCATTCTTAGGAAAGAATAAGTATTTGGATATCTGACATGATATTTGAAATATGCAAATCCAAATAGGAAAATATAAGTGCATAAAAATGCAGTAACGACATTAACAAGTAAGCTAGCTTTAATTTGAAAGGATGGGAAATATATACAATTCCTTACAAAAGAAAAGTTCCCAAATTCGTTTTTGAAATAATGAGGAATTACGATATTTTACACATTAAGAAAGACTTTGCTATCATTCATTTTAGCACTAGCCTAGACCAGTTTACTTGAATAGGTTCTCATTCTTTGGTGTCTGAGGAGGGTGCTTAAATGAGAGAGATAGGTTGGCTTTAGTTAAAAGACAGTACCTGCTATGACAACACTATGAGAAAAAAACATGGCCAGATCAGACTGGTCATCATTTCCTAGAGAAGATGAAATGTGAGACGTATTTTGACAAATGAGTAGCTCAGGAGAGGTAGAAGTAGGGGTGGAGTTAGAATAGGGCACTTCAGGTAAAAGGAATAACCTGCCAGTGATAAATGAGAAGGGACACGCTGCCTGTGAGTAGCTGCAAATCAAACAGATTCCCAGAATGCAAAAGGAGGGCAAGGAGAAAAAAATACCGAAGGGCAGTAGACTGCATCAGTCTGCACTTCACTTCCCTAGCAGGAACAGATCACCAGATGCCCACGTGTTCAAACTTTCTTCTGCTAAATGTTAATGGCTGTCACTTGAGAAATAAAAATCATTAATTAAACACATATATAACATTCTAGATTATTCAAGTGTCTCGGTCAGCTTGAGCTTCCTTACTCCAATGATGACCCCAGGGTATGTCATAAACAAGAGAAACTTGCTTCTTGTCATTGAGGAGGCTGGAGATCTTAAGTGAAGTGTTCAGCATAACTGGGATTGGAGGAGGTTCTCTTCTGGGTTGTATACTGTAGATTTCTTGATATATACTCAGACAGTAGAAAGAGTCCTCTCTTGCTCTCTTTTTCTGTGTGTATGTGTGTGTATCTCTGTCTGTTGTTCTTTCCCTCGCCCCTCTTCCCCTTTCTTTGCAGATTGAATTTAAGGCATCAGTATTATAAAGTAAGCACTCTTTTCCTATACTATATGCCCAGCTCTAATATTACTTTTTGTGTTGGGTTGTCTACATTGGCCTTGAATTTAATCTGTAATGCAGGCAGGCATGAAGATGTTGCCTTCCCCCCTCAGCTTTCCAAGTGGATGAAATTATAATCCTAAACTCCCACATTGGTTGGTCAGCTCTTTCATGGTGGCATTAATCTCATCCATGTGGATTCCGACCGCATAAGCCAATAATGTTCTAAAGTCCCCATCTTCAAATGCCATCCAACAGGAATTAAACTTTAAATATATGTGTTTGAGGGTGGGAGAAGCTGTTAATCTAACGCAAAAGCGTTAAACAGCTTTCTTAATTTTATATCTTTTGGGTGCCTTTATTAGGTCTCAGATCTCTATGACTTTGTAAGCAGGGAACGCAGCATGCATACTTTTCTAAATGAATTTGCACACAGAGGATGACACAGACCACCTTGCAGGATACATTTTTGTGAACCATACTTTGGGAACCACATATCTAGACATCAGACAGTCTATGAGTAAGTTAATATACAGAACAGTTCATCCCACATTTAAGTTAGAGGAAGAATATGAAAGAGAAAATGTTAGATGGACAAAGATGAATTAATATCTCATTGTTATAGCCCTAGGGAGGCATGAAGGGAGATGGGTAGATCTGACCTTCATTAATAGATGGCAGTGACGACGAAGAGGCAAGTGATTGAGAAACACTCCAGAGTCATAGGAAACACAAATCTGATGGATTTCACTCTCCTGTTTAATTGGGAGGTGAAAATTAGCAAGGGTGGATGACTGATGGGACATGGGGGGTTTGCGAAGATAAATGATTCTCTGATGACTTGGGAAAGTGAGTTGTAAGTGGAGCTTCTTGTTGACATCCAGAACACTGCGGGACATTCATCACAAAGCTGCCATGAAGAGTTTGAGATTTTATAGTATGTATGGGACATAAAGTGCAAAACTTAAGTGACACAGATGTGGGAGATATGATATTCCTGGAGCACAATAAATGGGAATAACATGAACTATATGACCGAAAGGCAGTTTGCTGTGCTTGGCAGTGGGTGGAGGGCTTCTTAAGAAATTGCTTTTAGGGAATTGGCCATTTACAAAATTGCCTTTTGGGTAATTGTTCATTGACAAGTCATTCTAAGTTACCAGTCCTAGAACTTGTTAGAAGAACTCAGGATACAGAAAAACCTTTAAGAGATAGTAGAAAAAAAAGAAAAACTCAAAAAGAGAAATACAAAAACTTTGGAGGTGTCATCATATTTTTACTAGCATGACATTTGTGCAATCATGCAAAAAGTTTTCTATATAAAACCAAAAAATAATACTAAAATATTTGAGCTACAAGGTAGCGGGAACAGTGTATTCATTCTTTGCTTAAATGGTTCAAGTACAGGATTAACTGGACCTCTTGATTTCTAACAATAGTTTGCTGCTACCTTAATTACTTGTCGCTATTATTGACTTTTAAGACAGGTCAAGCTAAAGCTAGATCATTACTGTCTGTAATAGTCCCGGGTGTACATTGCTAAACAGTGCACATGCAGAACTCACAGTAGCCAGTATGTTTTAAAATGAAAATGATATGAGTCCTTTATTTGGGAGATTCCTTAAATAAGAAATGACTGTGATTCTTAGACTCTAACTTTGGCTCTTTAATAACCACATGGATTTCTTCAGCAATGGTCAGCTACCTTCAGAATTAACTTCCCAATGCTTCTGCTATGCCAAAATCTCTGTGCCTCATATCTTTGGTCTGAACCAGAGTAACTGTATAATCTTATGTGTATGGCAATAGAACAAGTTGGATAGCTTCCAGCTTAGAGTCGGGGTCTCTCTCTCTCTTTCTCTCTCAAGGAGTAAGTGGATGAGTATATACCTATGAACACACATGCAGTAGCCATAACAAGAGGTCATGTGTCTTCATTTATTGCTCTCTGCCTTACCCTTGAGACGAGGTCTCTGATTGGACTGGAACTCATCATTCAGACTAGTTTGGTGGGTCAGCTAGGTCTCCAGATCTTGTAAGTTCATTCCTGTTGCTGGGGTTTGAGGCGTTGACAACCTTGCCTGGAGTTTTACATAGGTGCCAGGGATTCAAACTCAGGTCCTCATGCCTTTAGACCAAGTGCTTTTACACACTGAGCCATCTTCCAATCCTAGGCCTACCTCTCTTTGATAAATAAATGTGACATTGGTTTTTGTGGAAAGTTACATGTATTGAGCATCTCTGAAAGTTGGTCTTAAAGCAAGCATGATAAAAGAAATCAGAGACCAATATGGAAATCAGTAGCAAAATGGGCAACTACAGAAGCAACTCTTCTTCTGAACTGGAAATCCAAGTTTCAACTATTCTGTGAATAATGAGATCATGGGAGTTGGAGAGATGACTCAGTCAACAAAATGCATACCCTGTAAATATGGGAGATCTTGTGTTCATATCTCCCACATACACGTAAAAAGATGAGCATGGTGGTATATACCTAGCAATGGGTCAGAGCCAGGAGGATCTTGAGAAGTTACTGGATAGCAGGTTCAAGTGACAGACTTTCCTCTGGAAATAAGGTGGAGATAAATAAATACTTCATCATGGGTTCTGATGTCCACATGCACATATGTCCAGATGTACAAGCAAACAGGTACAAACACACAGAGAGAGAGAGAGAGAAATAGAGAGAGTGAGAAAGTATGTTTCTTTTATGACAGCCCGTATTTTAAAAAAGATATAACTACTTGGAAATCATGTTTGATGATTCTAACATCTATGAATTGAGGAAATGACTGCCCATAAAAGCACCTGGACACTAATGTCCTCATTTTTTCAGGTAGAGTTGTAATATCCAGCCATGGTACCTTGCAGCAACTTAAAACCATACCAGAACACATTTCTTACTCATTTCCATTGAAATTCTATCCTTTCTTCATGACTTTGCTGACATTATCTTTATTGCCCAAGATTTTCCTGGCTTTCTTGTGACTTGTTATTTCATTATTTGATTAGAGAAAAGAAAACAACAAGAAACAATCCACTGAATGTTAGCTGTATGCCGAATTTGATCCTAGGAGAATGGATAAAGTAGCGAATAAACCCAAGCTCTTGTTTCTCATTAAATTTACATTCTTATATTTTTGGTTGTGAGCCTAACCTTTAATGGCTGAGCCATCTCTTCAGCCCTAAGGTCCCTAAAGGAAAAGAAGATAAAGAAAAGGTAGATAAAGATAGATATAAAAATCAGATATGGAGACCTAAGGATGTAGACATAGATAGAAATGTAGGGATAAATGAGTACTAGGTGGGTGGATGGAAAGAAAAGCAAGTGATAGAGGTATTAGAAGGGATAGGTAAAAGAATCATGAGAGAATGGTGTACTTGCATGAAATGATAGGCTATTATTTTAGTCTGGGTGATTTTATCAATCTTTCTTGGCCATACTGAAGAGAAAGACCCCACAGTTCTTTTCTCATTAACACCAGGTCACAGGGTGGACTTGGCTAATAAGTTTCACATATTTGCTTATTGACATGACTTCTCACTTTTTATCCAGATATTTTGGCATCTGATCGAAACACGGATTTTGTTTCCATCGCAAAGTCAGGCTGGCCTCCACAGGCTGGCCAAGGAGTTTGTTTGGTTTCGTAGTTATGTGCAAAGCAAGATGCTCTAAATAAATCTGGAGGCATTCAATAACAAAGATTTGGCAGTAGTTTCCCTTCTGTGCATCTATTTTTTTTTCTTTTCTGGTTTTCCTCAATATCGTTGTACTACTGGGAGACTACTCATGCAGTGGGGTAGGCTCCACCCCCAGACCTTTCCCCCTACCCAGAACAGATGGACAAAGGAGGCCAGAAAACAAAGCAGGGTCAAGACGAAGGTTAGTGAAGAGTGTTGTTTGGGTCAGAGAGGGTCAGAGTGTGAGTGGAGTAAACCTTCTCCTCCTCTGTATAGGCTCCTTCCCCCCTGCCCTAGTTCTCACTATTGCTGTTATAGGAAGGCAGACTTGACAGTAAGGAGAGAAACTGGAGTTTTGTCCAGGAAGTTATCAGGGCACTGCCAGGAAGGGGGAAAAAGAAAGAAAGAAAAAAATAGTGGAAGAAGGAAGAGGAACAAGGAAGAGAGAAAGAAACAAAAAAAGAATTCTCAAGTCTCAGGAAGGAAAATTGCTTTGCCAGGCTCTTGTATCAAGCAAGCATGGTGACCCCAGATACAGTTTCTCAAACCCAGTGAACTTTCAAATGGCATTACAAGAAATTCCACTATGTTTGCAGCTAGGAGAACTTATAGTATTCTTGGAAAGGATTTGTAAACATTGCTGGTCTTCAAAGAATCAACAAAAAGCATCTAATTTGCTCTACGGTGTTTGCGTTTCCTTTCCTCTTTATTAACGCAGTCTTAATGTATGAAAACATTCTTCATGGGTTTCCTCAAACACCAGGCATTCTGCTTGTGTTATTTCATTTAAATTCACAAAAGACTCAGGAAGAAGGCATGTTTATGCTCCTACAGAGGAAAGGTTGAGAGGCAAATGTGCAGCAATGGAGAAACTTACCCCCCAAAGTAAAATGGAAGCTCAGACTCAAAGCAGATCTGTATCAAAGCAGGCTGAGCACAACAGTTCTTTATGTCCTTTCCTAAGTCTCACATTACTCAGGTGAGAAAGTCCAGACATAGCACTGATATCTGAAAATAGGGACGGTATCTGTGGTATCAGTGTGTCCAAGGCAGTGTGCTATACTGGGGGTTGAATTCATGCTCTTATTTTCCACAAAGTTAGCAGAATATGAAGTAAGCCCATTCATCCTCAGCATACATCCCAAATATAGAGGGATATGAATAGAATTACAGATCATGCTGCCTTCCTCTGCCTAACACCATCCATATCTTCTAATATCCTTTTTATTGGTGTGATTCCTCTTGGTCCCTGAGCAGGCAGTCTGGCTTTCGTGTTTGTGTTTATTTATAGCAGTGACTTACTTGTTTGTCACATAGGATTTTATTCCCAGGGCATCCAACTCTCTTACAGGTGTCAGATAACGTTATCATATTAGGAAGGTATTTTTTAAAATGTAAATACAGAAAGAATATAGAGAATGGAAATAGAGAAAAGATCTAGTGAATAGATTTTAGTGGAAAGAATTTTGAATGAAAAATTAAATTTGTTTTTGGCAGTTGGGTATTAAAATTCTAATTTGAATCTTTTCTTTTATGATATTGGGAGTCATTCACCTTCTAGTTGAATGTCACTATAACCTGGACAAAATCTTTAAAGTACACAACTTCAAAATTGTTTGACTTTTAAAATTTTACTTTGCATTTAACTGGTTAACATATATATGTATATGTAAATGTATATATGTATATTCTTGAGCCACACAAATAATCCATCATCCAATATGTAATTCATATTTTGGTGTAGATTTAATGATTGTCACTGATTATTAGGTCATTGTGGGTAACAGACCCATGTGCAGTTTGTGACCATCATTAGCATTGTGCTGAGCCTCTCTCTCTCTCTCAGGACCTTTTACCTAATAAACTTGATAGAGTAACCTGTTAGGGAGCCAGCAGCCAGCAGCCGGGAGCAGCAGGCATACAGTAAGTTAGAGGAGCCAAAAGCCTGCTCCTTTCGGTGGCTCCCTAGCCAAAACCATGGGAACAGATGTCACTAGAGGTCAGAGCCCAAGGTAACAGGACGTAAGATGCAGGAAACAGTGAAGCTAGAACTTCAGAAAGGTCAGAAAGAAAAGGGATCATCTCAGGTGTGTGGAAGGCAGGAGCCTTAAAAAATGTTTTTACTAAATCATTTCTGGTATAATCTAGAAACAGTCTATAGAAGTCTCTGAAGCTTTGTAGTGAAACCAACAGCATTCTGTAGCCTCAGTTGGTAGTGAATGGAATTATGATTGTGCATCCTCTAAGATTGCTGAAGATGGAGCCCCTACACGGAATGACACCATACTCCAGTGGGACTGTGAGACATTTTATCTTTCCAGTGCAAGGGCAATATAGCAGAATGTGTGCCTACACTTTTCTTCTTTGTGATGCCAGATCACTAAAGCACTGCAAATATTTTTTTTTGAATAGTATTTTTAAATGTTTACCTTTGGTTAGTGGGATGGCTTACTAGGTAAAGGCATTTGCCACCAAGGCTGATAACCTGAGTTTGATCACAGGAAACCTCATGATACAAGAAGAAAAACAGTTCTTTTAAATTCTCTGCTGACTTCCACATACATACCACAACATTCAAGTGTGCACACAGGCACACATACACACAAACAAACATTCATATACACGTACACACACAGAGATACACACACACAGGAACACACACAGATAAATCAAAAGTCTGTTTTAATTATATTATATTCTTTCCCTTTGAAGATTCACCTGAATAATTTTAATATTAAAAATATGAGGAAAAAAAGTCAGACAATGGTGGCCCACATCATAAATCCCAGCCCATACAGTACAGAGGCAGGCAGATCTCTGAGTCTGAGGCCAGTTTGTTCTACAGGGTGAGTTCCAGAACAGCTAGGGTTACACAAAGAAATCTTGTCTGGAAAAAAAAAAGAATCAACAGCAACATAAAGAATAAAAATAAAAGTTGTATAAAAAAATACCCTGCACAGATGTAGCCCATGGCAGTTCAGTGTCCAAGTGGGTTCATAGTAATGGGAAGAGGGACTGTCTGTGACTTGAACTGATTGGCCTGCTCTTTGATTACCTCCCCCCTGAGGGGGGTAGCAGCCTTACCAGACCACAGAGGAAGACAATGCAGCCACTCCTGATGAGATCTGATAGACTAGGATCAGAGGGAAGGGGAGGAAGACCTCCCTTATCAGTGGATTGGAGGAGGGGCATGGGTAGGGAAGATGGAGGTCCAGTAAGATTGGGAGGGGAGAAGGGAGGGAGCTACAGGGGGGATACAAAGTGAATAAACTGTAATTAATAAAAATAAAAATAATTATTAAAAAGTGTAAATTGGAGAAAGGGAGTGGAGTTGGATGGGTAGAGAGGTGGGGTGGATTTGAGAGGAGATGAGGAAGAAGAAACCATGATCAGAATATATTATATGAATTTTTTTATTTTCAACAAAAAGTAAAAAACATATTCTGTGTAACAAAATATGTAATTTTAGTTGTTTTTAAATTAACATTATTTGTGTGTATGTAATTGTATATGTGTCTGTGTTTGTATGTAATAGTGATGGATATATGTGCATGTGTGTACAAGGGCCCTCAGAGCCAAGGATCCCTGGGAGGTGGGGTTACAGGCAGTTACGAACTGCCCAATATGTGTGCCTGGAGCTGAATGAGAGCAGCGAGCACTCTTAGCCACTTTAGCCCCTCTCCAAGCCCTATGTTAAATTACCGTTTGGTCTCTTCTGACTGATCCCCAGACTGACTAAATACTGGCATCAGAGAGGCAATGTCAGGCTACCCACCTTAGAGCCAACTAAATAATAGTCGCCCTTTTAATCATGTATTTTGTCAGCAAGTCATCCTAAGAAACATAAAGACAATCAGTCTTCTTTTTTTCTGAAATTTTATTAATCAAAACACAAGGTAAGCCAGAGTTCCTTTTTTTAAAAGCAATTTAATAGAAAACTACAAATATTTCATGAAGAAGAAGAAGGAAAGAAATCATGTTCAAAACACTTTACCAAGTCAAGTAAAGGGTTATAATGCATTCCCTTGTCTACAGTCACACTGATTCTCTCACAGCCTTGCTGTATGGTATAAAGCTTGTTTATTTGTACAAGAAAGTTTGGGACTGTATATTGGCAGGTACAAAGACACTGTTTTAGTAACTCTTCTGGCATAACAAGGCATAAAAAAAAAAAAGAGCAAAGCCAACATCCTTGAGGTAGACATGCCCAGGTTAGAGCATTTCTCTCCAGGACAATTGTTCATATCCTGTGTCCACATGTCCCCAAAGCTTTCAGAAAAATGTGAAAATTTTCTGATGGTTTAGTTTCTAGCATTTGTGCCTCTGCTGAAAGCAAATCTTCTCAAGAAAGTGACAAATACTATACTTGCTGATGCCAATGAGTTGCTTTCCATCTGGTTTTGTTTGTTTGCCATGCTAGAAAAATTGTTCACCTCAAGGCCTCACACATGTGAAGCAAGCCTCTTCCACTGGGTCAGAATCCTGACTATGTTCAACCAAGTACAGTCTGCATCAACAGCTCCACCCCACTATACTCAAGCTGCTCTTCCCTGGGGCATGAACGCAGGTCATCCGCCATTTGTCAGCCTCATCTTATCTGAAGCCACTGGTCTGGTAGTTGACTGTCTGTGATATGCATGCTCCTCTGGCTTCCTAGGACAGACATGTTTCTGGTTTTTCAGTTTGTTTTGGTTTTGTGTGCCCCTCATCCTGCACCCTTTCACATTACTGGCCACTCCTCCTCAGGCTCATTGGCTAATTTCTCTTCATTTTCTTCATTGTCGAACATTAAAGTCATTCAGAGCCTGGAGGTCGATATGCTCTCTCTGATATGCTCTCTCTCCTCTTTCCCCTTACTATTTTGATAACTGCCTCCATTATCTGATACTGTCTATCAACAGTGACCCATATTTAATCTCCGCTGTAGGAGTGGAGTCAGGTGTCCCATTAATATTACTTCTCAATGTGAATCTTAAGATTAGCATGTTGGAAAGTTAGTTTCTGGTCTCCTTATCCCATTTCTGTCTCTCACAGGCTTCCCCTTCTCAGTTTAAAACAAACAAACAACAACAAAAAAAAAAACCCAAAAACTCAACTTACTATTTGCTTAGATGAACCATGTAAATGTTTTTCACACCTTACATAACAAGTCCTATGTACAAAATATTTTTAAAAGATTTATTTATATTATGTATACAGTATTTTTGCTGGCCTGCAGGCCAGAAGAAGGTACCAAATCTCATTATAGATGGTTATGGGCCATCATGTGGTTGCTGCGAATTGAACTCAGGACCTCTGAAGAGCAACCAGCGCTCTTAACCTCTGAGCCACCTCTCCAGCCCCATACATACAAAATATTTGCTTCATGAACTATCCTTGTAACCATTTCTCTTATTCTATCAAACACTCTCCTGTAGGTCATTTAAAGATCCTCTTCATTCACTTCTAGGTCCTTGTCCTTTCTACAAAGGAGCTGGTAGTATCCTCTTAGATGTAACATAGACAATAACATTGCTCTTCTTAGAAATGGACAGTGGCATCCCATCTCAGAGTGAAAAGCAATGCTGTTCTGCTGCTGCTGACAAGCCCTGCACTGTCTTTCGTCCATATCCTTTGATTCTAACCTCTGCCTCTCTTCTCTAGATTTCATGACTGCCCCCACTGCTCTTTGAACAAGTTAGAAGCTCTCTTGTGTTAGTCTTCAATTGCTATTGTAACAAATTACCATGAACTTAGTGGTTAAGGAAACACAGATTTATTATCCTACAGTTTTGTAGGTCAGAAGTCAATCTCTCATCTCACAGGGCTAAAGTCAAGGTGTTAGGAAGGCTGTGTTTTTTTTCTTTTTCAGTTTTTTTCCTTCTTTTTTTATCTTAGAGGATATAGGGAAGAATCTGTTTCCTTGTTTTTCTAACTTCTGAAGGCCACCCACATACATTGGATTGTGGGAACTTTCTTCTACCTTCAAAGTACAAAATTACATCTGTCTGACCCCTCTTCTATATATCTCCCTCTGGTCCTAGCTGGAGAAGATGTATTGATTCTAATGAACCACGGGGTTATACTCTCTCAAATGAATAACCTCCATATGTTAAGACTGGTTATTTTAAGCATATCCAAAATGTTCCTTTGCTGTCTAAGTTAACATATTCATGGTAGACTCAGTCCTCTAGACACTCACTTAACACCATGTCACTAAGGAAATTCCTGATAATTTTAGTCTATAACAACCACCATCATCACAATATACATTGCATTGCTTTACCATTTCATTTTAAAGTATTACTAACATTTTTCTTCTTTTGCATAAAATCTGAGTGCTGCCATCAAAATTTGGCTAAAACTTTATTTAGCTAAGACATTTTTCTTCTCCTAAAATCTTTATATCTAGAACAATGTGTGTTGTAGAAGCTAGCTCAAGAAACACAATGAACCAGTCTTGTTTCTAAGAATTTTCTAACCAAAGGCTAAAAAATAGTTTGATTGCAGATCTCAATGGATTTGTCATAGAATAGGGAGACCTGCTTTGTTCTGGTGGGCCCTAATTTCCACAAATGATATACATTTCTGTGGAACTGATTGAATATCATTGTGTGTCAAGTGACATTGTGGATGCATAGAACATCTACCAGTGCTCACCTCATACATTTATCTGACCTGACTTAAACTCTGTCTTACTGTTTTCTTTACTCTCTCCCATGTTACATCACATTTTATCTATACTACAATAGAAATAAGCAGGATGTGGGATTTGTATTTATGATGAATGTAATACATAGGAATTTACACTGATGCCCATGAACTTGGAATGACGTCTCTCAGAGGGGGCGTGGCTGAACTACAAGGGTATTGTAGTTACAGCCATCTATCTGCCATAAAATTACATAAGCATTGCCCACTCCTAGCATTGATATTCTCAGTGCAGGGGATTGAACCCAAGGACTTGTGTATACTAACTAGGCAGGTATTCTGTCACTGAGTAATCTCTTCAGCCCACAAAATAATGTTCTTTTTATGGAAATTTTATTTCAATGCAATCTGGAACAACCTAAATAAAATACAGATGTCAATGTGTTTTGTAGAAATACTGTGTCAATTATTTATACATTATTCTTTTTTAATTTAACTTTATATTTTTTAATAATTTATTTATTTTACATCCTGATTGCAGGCCCTTTCCTCATCTCCTCCTGGTTCCACCATCCCTCCCTTTTCCTCCCTATTCCTCTTCCCTATTTCTCAGAAAGGGGTTCCCATCCACCCCTACCCTTTGACCCCAGGCTATCAAGTCTCATTAGGACTTCTTACATCCTCTTCCTTTGTGGCCTGACAATGCTACCCCTCACCAGGGGAAAGTGACCAAAGAGCAAGCAACAGAGTCCATGTAAGAGACAGCCCCTGTTCACCTCACTTGGAAACCCACATGAAGACTGAGGGGCTGATTGGCTACATCTGAGCAGCGATTCTAACTCTTCTTCATGCATGGTCCTAGGTTGGGGCAACAGTCTCTCCAGGCCTCCATGGGCCCAGATTTGTTGGCTGTGTTGGTCTTCTTATGAAGCTCCTGTCTGCTCTGGGTCCTTCTATTCCCCCACTCTTTCCTATGACTTCACGTGCTCTGCCCAGAGTTTGGCTATGAGTCTTAGTATCTGCTTCAATCCCCTGTTGAGTGGAGTATTTCAGAGGACATTGATGGTAGGCTCCCATCCTGTTTCTTCTCTTCAACAGCTTCTGGTGTCTATACTATTTGCTCTTTTGAAAGAATTAACCATCTTCACTAGGTCCTCCTTCTTATTTAGCTTCTTCCTTGTGGGAGTGCAACCTTGTACAACCACTTTGAAAATCAATCTGGAATTTACTCAAACAACTGGGAATAATGTTACCTCAAGACTCAGCTATACCATTCCTAGGTATATACCCAAAAGATGCTATACCATCCAACAAGGACATTTTCTCAACTATGTTCACAGCAGGCTTATTCATAATAGCCAGAATCTGGAAACAACCTAGATGTCCCTAAACCAAAGAATGGATGCAGAAATTGTGGTACATTTACAGAATGGAATAGTACTCAGATATTAAAAAGAAGAAAAATCTCAAAATTTGCAGGCAAGTGGATGGAACTAGAAAAGATCATCCTGAGTCAGGTAACCCAGTACTGGAAAAACCTGCATGGTATACACTCACTTATAAGCAGATATTAGCCAGATAATACGGGATAACCATACTACAATCCACAGAAGTATACATTATTCTTTATGGAAATGAGATACATAAAATTAATCATTTCAAAGCACAAAATTTATTAGCATTTAATACATCCATAATGTTGTATAATCATCACCACTCTCTACCTTTTTTTAGAAGTTTTTTAAATTGGGAAGTAATTCTTTTTTAAAGTTTAATTTAATTAATTTATTCACTTATTACAATTTATTCATTTTGTATCCTCTCTGTAGCCCCCTCCCTCTTCTTCCCCCATGCCCTCCTCCCCTTCTATCTAACCCTAGCTTCTCAGGTCTCATCATGACTGGCTGCATCATCTTCCTCTGCAGCCTAGCAAGGCTGCACCCTCCAGGAGGAGGTGATCAAAAACTCAAGGATTGATGCATGCTGGAGAGGTTGTGGAGAAAGGGGAACCCTACTCCATTGTTGGTGGGAATGTAACCTTGTACAACCACTCTGAAATCAATCTGGCACTTTCTCAGAAAATTAGGAACAGTGCTACCACAAGATCCAGCCAGCTATATCACTCCTAGGCATATACCCAAAAGATGCCCCACAATTCAATAAGGACATTTACTCAACTATGTTCATAGCTGCTTTATTTGTAATAGCCAGAATCTGGGAAACAACCTAGATGTCCCTCAATGGAGGAATGGATACAGAAAGTGTGGAATATTTACATAATGGAATACTACTCAGCAATTAAAAATCATGAAATTTGAGTCAGGTAACCCAGAAGACACATATGGTAGATACTCACTTATAAGTGGATATTAGTCATATAATATACGATAAATATGCTAAAATCTACAGTCCTAAAGAATCTAAACAACGAGGACCCTAGGGAAGAGGCTGAAACCTCATTCAGAAAGGCAAACTGGATAGAAGTCCAAAGGAGAAGAAGACAAGAAACAGGACAAGAGCCTTCCCCAGAGGACTTCTGAAAGACTCTACCCACCAGGGTATTAAAGGAGATACGGAGACTCATAGCCAAATTTTGGGCAGAGTAACAGAAACCTTATGGAAGATGAGGGAGAGAGAAAGACCTGGAGGGGACAGGAGCTCCACAAGGAGACCAACAGAGCCAAAATACCTGGGCTCAGGGGGGCCTGCAGAGATTGATATGCCAATCAAGGACCATGCATGGAGGGCCTAGACCTCTTTCTACTTTAATACAGTTTTATTAGAGCAAACCCTGTGGTCAGTCTCTCTGGAAGTCTCCCTCTGCAGGGGCCCCAGCAACTACTATCTTTTTCTGTCTACATAGATCTACCTTTTCAGGGTACTTCTTATAAATAGATTTACACAATATGTGAACTTCGTGTCTGACTTCTTTCTGTCAGTGTAATATTAATCAGAACAAGAAACAGAAACTGGTTAGGCAGTGTTAGGGCAGAGACCTTGGGGGCAACAGTTCAGAAAATGCCATTAGTCTTGTCAGCAATTCTGGACTTGCTGGAAGTCAAGAACAGCAGAGGGAGTTCTGGTTTCAGGTCCATTTTTGTTTCTTCTCTTAATTGAACATCCTTGTCTGGATTTTATGTGTAAGAATATGGGCCAAAAGGAGAAGTACCCAGACATCTCCTGGGTGTTCTAACCGGACTTCGTATCTCTCTATCTTTCACCACAGTCTCTGCTGTCAGTTCTATAAAAGACCATGGACTAGTAGTTCCGCGGCACCTTGTTTCCTAGAATCCACTCCTGTGACATAGGAGCTCTGCTTGCTTGCTTTCTCTTAAGCTCCTTATAATAATATTTCTGTATAAAACTCACTGTTCTGTGGCCTGTGAATTTCCTTGTTTGGATTTGAGTGACAAGAACCTAGAACTACTGCCACAGTGGAAGCTTCATTTGATCATCCGATCTCCCAAGTTAAAGCCCAACTGAGAGGACAGACAAAAACTCCCGCACTCTCAGAGACACCTACTTCTTCTCGAATCAGTATTTTCGAAGTTCCCCCATGTCATAGCTTACATCAGTATTTCATTTTTCTGTGTGATCGAATATATCCCTCTTATGGGTCTAACACATTTTCTTTGTTCATTCATGTGATATAGTAGACATTGGTATTTGTTCTAGTTTGCAGACACTATGAATGGTGTTGCTTTGAGTTACGTGATGGCACTTTGGTATAAGAAAAATAATTGCTCCAAACACTCTTGGTTTCATAACAGAGAATAAGAGAACGTATAGGTTTCATGACAGAAAAGATGATTAATAAAAGCAAAGCTTTTGTGATTCACTTAGGAAAAGCAACTTGTCAATGCTGGCTTTTCAATTACTTCATTCCAAGTGCAAAACCAGATACTGAAATAGTTGATATTGAATACACAGGCACTTGGTTTTTTATTTTGGGAGAAACTAAAATGCTTCATGAGAACAAAGGGAATATGTCATCATAACAGCAGTTGTTAATTATTGAGATAAACACTCTGTCCGTATGAGTAAAGGCTTTAACACATAAGTTCAAGAGACAAATTAGTTCAACAAAATAATATGAGTTCCTGAAAGATCTTTGTGCTCATTTTTCTGTCCTTAAATGCTCCAGAAATTAAATATACAACACTTTCTATGTGTATTAAGTTCATTGTTTATTTTCCTAAATTTAAAAAGCCATTCTAGAAATAAAGCACACATATCCAATGGGCGTTAATTCTATCTTTGTACTGGACAGATTCAATTCTCTTTATGGCATTCATTTCCTAGCCCTTCCCATTACAACCACTGGATCTCAACCATGGCTGTACATTAAAAAACTGATGTTCTTTAATATGTACAAATATGTTCAGGCTACATCCAGACCTACTGAACCAAAATCAAAGAGTAAACCTAGGTTTCTTTATTTACGTAAAAGTCACAAGGGATACAAAGATGTCACTTCTTCTAAGGGGTGAACAACCAACCTAGTGGTGAGCACATATCCTAATTGTCTGCAAGTCCAGTTCAGAGTCACCAAGAACCATGCAGTCTTCAGACTCAGCAGAAATGAGATGGGCCAGGGGTTTGCATCACACATGGGTTCTCAGGTGGTCCTGATGCTGGTCAGTCAGGATCACAGTTTGTCAATAATTGATCTACTTTGCTCCTTGTATTTAGTAAAGACATAATAGATGTTCTTACAAATAGATGTAGGACGATTAGTTCATGTATTTGGGAGAATTTACCTTAGCATATTAGTTTAAAGACTGGGCCTTTAGGTTAGATGGTCAGGCAAAAATATCACTCCTGTAGAGCCTGTGTCAAGTTTCTTATTTCTCAAGTTTCACTTTCTTCATCTGACAACTGTAACCAGGTAAAAAATTTTGCTCAACGATTAAATTTGAGGGTCTAGAGAAATGTCTTTGCAGTTTAGAATGCTGGCAGCTCTTCCAGAGATCTAGAGTTCAGTCCCCAGAAGCCACATGTAGGGTGTGGGGAAAAGGCTCACACCTACCTGTAACTCGAGCTCCAGGGGATCTGGCACCTTCTTTAGATCTCTTCCAGTACCAGCACATGAGCATGCACATGCACACATACACATGACTATTTTTAAATTAAATTTGGTAATGTATATGAACCAATTGACATATAATACCTATAACGTAATTATTAACTTTTAGGAGGTAGCAATCATGTTTTAACTTTCAACTCTTCAAACTTTGCATTTGCTTAATTCTCAAGTGTTCTGGTTCTTAATGGATTAACAAAAAAAGGGAATGCATACTAAAACAAGGAAGAACTAATTTGGGAATCTAAAAAGGCAGATGCTAAGACAGGACTGACTGAATGTTCGTATTAATGCAGAGATCAAAAGATTATGGTCTGGAATCAGCAAACAGTGAGTTTCTATAGTGCCTGAAATTCTTTAATGTGCTTTCCTCTGTAAAAAGGCAGCAATAACATTTCCTACATATTGGCGTGTTACGATGATTGGAACAAATGAGGTTATGCTGGTACAGTGTTTAGCATAGTCCTTGATATGTTTTTGGTACTCAGTAAACGTTAGCTCTTGTTAAACCAAGGCTAATTGGTTCATAACCGGCTCTTTAAATATTAACTTTCCTCCCTCTGTTTTGAACTGATGCGTTTTTATGGCTTTCTGAAGGACTTGAGTTAGGAATGTCATTTCTCCCAAGGGAATGAAACTCTTGAGAAGAAATTTATTTACTGTTCCCCTAACACTCTTCCAAATGCAAGGCCACAAAGGAATGAAGGCTTATTATAGATGCTAAATAACCGCTGTTCTTCCCATTGCCAGATACAAGAGAAGAATTATTGGCATCTGGTCTGTCATTAGTTTCAATTCCAGACCTTCAGGTAGGCGTATTTCTGTTGGTACACAATATGAAGACAGAGATGTCTTCACCAAACCCTGAAATGGCATCTCTGTGTGGGGCCTAAGGAAGTTCCTCCTCTGTTCTCTGCCAAGATAAATGGATGAACCTGTTTCTGAAAATTGCTTGCTTTTCTGAAGTTACTATAAAATAAAAATGATCCTCAAGCATTCTGAACCTAACACAAATTCATCTTAAGAAACTTTCTTGCAATATTATTTTCAATAAACATAGTGATAGAAGACAACGTGTCACTCATTTTGTAAAAGAACTAAGTGGTATTTTCTAACATGTGACGCACATTCCAGTAGGAATTCCAGTGTTGGACAGGTTATTTCTGCACAGATATTCACTTTAATACTCTGTGTTTATTTTAACATATGCTGGGAAAAATACAAGTGTTTTATTTTCCAACTGGTGTTGCTTAGGGTAAACCTAAGAAAGCAAAAGGCTTAAAATTTGAGGTAGCTAGGAATACAATAGGACAGTGAGGATGGCAAATCAGAAGGCAGTATGAATATACTCTAAATTTAGGAACTACTTTACAAAATATGTAGGTTTGGCATCCCTGAGGCTTGAAATCATATGTCTGTGTGTATCACAAAATGACGGAAGATTGTGGACAAAACATGGCCACAGTGATCTTTCCTAATTCTTCACCTATTTCAAGTTGCCATTTAGCCTATCCTTTTTCAACTGCTTAAATTCTTCTTTATATGACTTTTAGTAATTAAAAAAAATGTCAAGGGGAGTGAACCACATCATGTACTTGGTAGAAAAGGAAGCAGTAACTTTTCAGAATTAAAGAGTATTGTGATTAAGATTACCGTGGAAAGGCCTAGTGTTTGCCAGGCAATATATGAACTAAAAATCTGATTAAGGCAAACATAGTTTTAAATACCACTGGAATTTATTTCCTAATTTAATTGCCAAATCCTTAATCAGATTAAGGCCTGGAGTGGTGGTGAGGCACAAAACTGAATTTGGGAGGGTGGGAAGGGGAGTTGATAAAGCAAGGTTTCCTTTGTTGTATTTCAGGCCTGCCACAGTGCATATTTTTTTCTAAGATTAATATTAGAATGTCTCCTTTCCTTTTCATTGTGTCAGAGGCAAACATTATCTCCCAGGAAACAGAATGAAATAATATATGCCCCAAGTCCAGACATAAAAGCCATTCTTGAAAATAAAGTCATTTGGTTGAATTGGCTGGAAATGAGTTGGATAACAAGTCATGGTGGTGAAGCTCTCAATGACATCCTCATTGCTCCCATGGGCTCTCTGAGGATCCAATTCTTACTTCCAAATGGGGTTGGTTCCTTGTGTGTTTGCCTTACCAGTTGCTTCTCTGGCCTCACTACTTAGAGCAGAACATTTTCTCTAAATTGTTCCCAAATTGTTTCATCCATTCAACAAATATTTATTCAGCACCTACTATGTGCCAGGCCCTCACTGTTCCAGGTGAAGGGGATGTAACAGTGAGGAAGAACATTAAAGTCCCTGCCCTCAAAGAGAGCAGAACTGTTTACAAGAACTATTACTGTGGATGTGACTACCCTTTCATTTCAAAATGTGCTTCTTAAATTTGCAATTTTTAAGAGGCTCAGAAATGATCTTAAATGTTTAAGAGGATAAAATGATAGGGAACAGAATTAGATAAACACAGTCATAAAATTCAATTAAACAAGGTCAAAAGTAGGACGAATTTTGAACCCAAGAAAGAACACACATGAAGAAAAACAAGAATTATCATTTACCTTTACATCCTTTCAGTTTTGAGCTCAGTCCTTTATATTCATTGTATTACTGATTCTTCACAGCACCTTCACATAGGTTAAGCTATGATCACTATTTTATTTTACAGATGGGGAGGATGAGTTTAAAAGAACTGTTTTTGTCTAATGATATCCAACTTGCAATATCTCAGGCAGGAAATAATAAAAACAATCCAAAATGTAAACACATCTATTTGTGTCCTACATTGTCCACTATGGGCTCATCTATCCAGGCAAACAAAAGGAAGATGGTCGAGACAATGCTACACTGGAAATAAGTCTAGGTTATCAGAACATAAAGATGAGATGCAAAAAAGAAAAGGAAATTTTTAGAGAAATCTATTTTCATAATAATTTAAAATCTGACTTTGGATAATGTTGTCCTTTGAACATAACACCTATAATGTCTTTATCAGCATCTGTGGGTATTTGCAAGAGACTCTCTCAGAAGACATGTTGATGGTTTCTCAAAGAAAAAGGGATAGCTTTTTAGGCTGAGAAACTAACCACTCTTCCTACAAATCCCTCCCAGTGGTATGCAGTTCTTCCCACATGGTCCTCTGGTCTTAGGAGGTAATGGAGTATCTAATGTCTAGTTAGTAGAAGGGGCACTCCATCTATCCAGCGAGAGGAAGCTGTCAGCCTTGCTGGTGTGAGAATTTTTTTCATTGTTTCAGTTGCATTGGGGGCCAATCATATATCCCCCCCTTTAAGTAACTCCTAAGAGCATGGGCTCTGGCAGGAAACTCAGTAAACTAAGTAGTATGACAAGATAGACTTGGTAGAATCATTAGTTGGTTCTGGGTTTGGTGCCTTATCTGGGTTAAGCAGACACTGTTTCTGTTTCTCCATAGAAACTCCACATAAGAACAGAAATATTTCCATAATCAATTTAAATCCGAGTGTATAATACTTATGCATGACTTTTCACTAACGAGTGAGTAGAAATCACTTTCATTTCAAGATCAAAATGGACAGAAAATCCAGAGTCATTGAGTCCCAGCTGAGTGTTAATGGTTGGGGTAGTATTAGTTACTTGTTTGCTGCTGTGATGCTGTACATGACCTAGGGCAACTTAAAGAAGAATGAGTTTACTTTGGCTTGTGTTTCCAGAAGGAGTCCATATTAGCAGAAGAAGCTTCAGGAAGCATTTGTATCCTCACTTGCAAACTTTGGCTTCACCAGAGAGTGAAGGCTGAGTGGGCCAAGACTATGAACTGTTAACATCTGCCACCAGTGACCTTGAGCAAGAATATACCACTCGCTAAACAACACTGCCAATTAGTGACCGAGTATGTAAATACCTGAAGCTATAGGGTTCAAACCACTGCAACCATTATTTATCAACTTTGTCTTTAAAAAGACCAGCTCCCATTGGTGCTTATGATCCACAAAAGGAAAATTTCAGGCTTTCCTAAGAAACAGTTTTGCCTTTGAGAACTAGTAAAATAATACTTCTAAAGTTGGAAAGGTTTCACAGGGAGAGAGAGGGACAGAGAAAGAGAGTTTTTCTTATCTAGGCAATGATATCTCCACAGAGAAAAATAGAAAGAAGAGGGCATTTTGTAAATGCAAAGTGAGCTATACAATGTTGCCATAATAAATATCTATTCTTAACCAGTGTCCAAATAGTAACCTATCTCTATTGTGGTGTATAGGAAATGCTGGCATCTGTATTTCTGCTCCATATGAACATCATCTCTGTTTTCCCTGCTATCTGTACAAAGAACAGTTATCTCTCCTGTGTAAATGACAAGGGATGACACAACAGAAAGGTAATTCTGAGATGCTTATTGAATGCCTTTTCCATCCTTATCCGTGTCCGTACATGTACATGGCTGGAACTTTTAGATGTTAATTTCTTACCACATCTGGGATTCCTTTTGGAACCTGAGTACCTATGTGATGCTCATATATCTTCCGTTGTCGTCACTGAAAGTTAAAGTGAATGTGTCTGTAGTCTGCTGTATGGTACTTACTCATGCTCTGCTCTGCCACAAAAATGAGGAATTAGGTATCAGCTCAGTCTCCATGTGGGGTCCCTTGTAAGGAGAGAAGAGACAGTCTCTGACACGAATTTTGTTGCCTGTTCCTTGATTACTTCTCCCTGGTGATGTGACTTAGTCAGCTCACAGAGGAAGAGGATCCAGGCAGTTCTGATGGAACATGATCGGCTAGGGTCAGACAGTAGGAGAGGAGGATTTCCCCTATCAGTGGACTAGGGAAGAGGGATAGGAGAGGAAGATGGAGTGAGGGTGGGACTGGAAAGAGATGCCGGAAGGGGCTACAACAAGGATACAAAGTGGATAAACTGTAAATACTAATGATGATGATGATGAAAGTCATATTCCCTGCATTCAGAACCCTGATCTAATTCAAAAGCCAACATGGAACAAGGACTTTGTGTTCTCAGTGGTAGTTCATATAATCCACATATGCTCCCATGTACAAAATAAGGACTAATGACCCTTTTTATCCACAGGAAATGCCATCTCACCCCAACCATCCCCTTCTCTCATTCTCTTGTGGCCACACAGCCACAAGTCCCTCTCTCCTTCCACCCTATTCCCACAGACTCTTACTTTAGATGCCTATTTCTAGATCTTTCCTTGAGTCTCTTAGTCCTCCCATCCTTTCTTAGGGCAAATTCTGACTTAGTTCTTTCTAACTTGATTTGCTATGGTTAAAAATTAACTTTTCAAGCAAGACACTCACTAATTACTAGGAATTTCTATATTTCTACATACAGAAGGGCAAGTCTATATTTAAGTAATAGTTTCCTCATCTGCCTCTGTTTCCAGCCCTCAGCTCATCTGTTGTTTCTAAAGCTTTTATTCATGTTTTCTCAATTAGCCTGAACAGGGGACATCTCACATGACCAATATGTGCTGCTAGTGAGCATGCAAGATACGACATTTTCTTCTGGGTTAACTTCATGAGAATCTTCACCTGCTGTGGAGGTTCTTGCTGTGTGTAGATGACAGAAGGTCTGTGAGTGATCTGACGAAGGACTAATCATTTGCTATGGTCTAAAAGAATAGCCTGATCAACCAACCTGCTTCCCTGTTGATGAGCAGATGGGACAACACCAGTGTGTTCTGATAAAGTGTTCTGCTTTAGCTGAAATTAGGAATGGATACCTACTGTTCCAACATCCTAAATTCCATGAAATGGCTTCTACTTGAGTCCTAATACTGATGTATCCCTGTAAGCAAACTAGTTCAGCTAAATATGTTACTAAGAGATGGCTTATTGGTCAAATTCTTGCTCTGCCATATAAATAGTCCCAGATCTTGGTTAATTAGCCTTGGTTAATTAATGTGACCTAATTATCTCATCTGTGAGATGGGTACAATAACATACCATTGTGAGGGTTCAATAAACATTAAATGAAAAAGAATTCATTAAGGGGTAATATAAGTGCTGATATTGTACTATGGTTTTATGTTTATCTTATTGTTTAGGGTAAGTTTGTATTTACCATACTCCCTTAGGCGTAGAGGTTCTAGAAAAATGTACCCGACAAATACAGTGAGTTATGGACAACCTTGTCGTAGTTAGATAACCAGAAAAAATGCATCAGTTACATAATTAGATATTCCATTCACTCATTCACTTAATTCTTCATTGTTTCAAATGAAGTAAATACTATGTTCTGGGGAATCGATGGTTAAAAAGATCATTTTAGTTCCTTCTAGTTAGAAGGGGAAAGGAACAAACAAATAAGTCAAAAGAACAATTAGAGACAGGAGATTGTGAGAGATATGAAGAGAGGATTATTAAAATGTAACAGAGACATAGAAACTTAATGTGCTTTATTGAATTCAGAAAAACTTCTCCCCAAAAATCAACAAGGCCAGATTTGGGGGGACATATTTAGTATCACTAAATACCATTTTTAATGGGGTCCCCAGTCTCAATGGAAATTCCAGCATTTACAGGACTATGTATAGATAAGACTTACAGCCTACCTGCCCTTATTCAGCTTTCAAAACTAGCCTGTTCCAGTCTTTAATGGAAGTATTTATCTCTTTAGAATTATGAAAAGCTTGGAATTGTGGTTAAAAAAATTAATGGTTTGTTCTTATTGTTCCCTGAATTGCACAATATTTCTGAAGAGCTAGTGACAACCAATTGTTACCCTTGTTCAGATCCATGGCCCCCAGGCACATTAGCTTTACTTAGTGGGGACTCCCCACAGCCTCCACTGTCCCTCAAATGGGATTTCAGAACAGTTTACAGACATCTCTCTGTTTATTAACTATGTATTCCTGATCTGTGGGTATTTTCTCTAGATTGATACTAGTACTTTCAGCATTGTGAATTTTTGTTTTTCTGGCAAGAAACTTGAATCATTCTTTTTCTCTTGGTCACCTCCAACCCTTGTAGACTTGCTGCTGTTTCTCTTTTCCTTGTTATCCATGCTTTCCTGTAGAAACTGCATTTTCCTTTTATTCATTCAGTTTGGAAAGTTCATGTGGACAGCAAGTACAGGCACACACAAACAGACGTCTAACTGGAAACACGGGACCTCAGCACTCCTCCCTTGACCCCCTGTTAGTTTTCAGCATTGAGTTCTTTACAAAGCACTTATAGGTGTTGGTTTTAGCCACTCTTGTCTCTATGGATGATTTTTCAGTGTAAGCATTGTTGGAAAGCATTTTTAGACAATCCGCTCTTCCAGTCCGCATCATCCTTTGTGTGACTGCAAAGAAAGAAGTAAATCATATTTGTGCTTGGAAAATAATTGAGTTGGTACAGCATTTGCCTAGCTTGCAGGAAGCCTTGAGTTCTGTCCCCAGTACTGCATAAAGCAGGCGTGTTGGTACAGGAGTATCAGGTAGAGGTAGGAATATCAGAAGTTCAAGGTCATCTAGGCTACATGAGTTCTTGTTTTAAAATAAATAAAGAGGTAAACTAGATAGTCCTTTTTTCACTGGGTACCATCAAGTAGCATGCTTTGAGTGGGTAAAACAATTTAACTGAAGCCCTATTGAGTTTTTTGTTTGTTTGTTTGCTTCCTTTTCAGAATTTTTCAAAGGCAGACAGATGGAACCCATTTGTACCATCAACTGTAACTGATCAGTCTTTCTGTGACTTGGCTTCCTGCTGATAAAAAAGCAGTTTAACGTGATACCTATATCTTAGGTTTGTTGTCATGATTAAATGAGATAGTATATAAGAAGTACTTCAGGTGAGCTGATAAATGATAAATTTTTAAGTGGCATTATAGCTGCCCAGGAGCAATCTCTCCCATGACCCTTGTAATAATGCAAGTCTTTTTTAGTGCAGAGGATTTTACTCCTATGTTTGGTAGGATGTATCTGTCTGATCAGAAATGCGTTATTTGGTGTGGAAAGGACTGATGAATCTCATCACTATTCTTTTACCTCAAGCAAACCACCGTGTTTCTGGAGTCTATTTTAACCTCTATTCTTCTCCCGAAGGATGTATTTCTAACCACCACTACCCTTTACCCACTGCCCAACTACCATTCCAGAATATAAGAATCACCACTGTGGCTTCTGTTTGTACACATGGCTGCGTGGAGCGGCGCCTTTGCCTCAAAAGCCGGCCCAGTTCTTAATGAAAACCCTGCACGTGGCAAAATATGACATATATACTCATCCTGTAAATATTCTGGTGTCATAGTAAATTCTGGAGTCGTCTCCTGGTCTTTGCATCTGACTGACCCTTTGTACAAATCTTTACATTCTGTTCTTGGGAAAACACCTTCTAATCTTAATAAAACCACAGAGAGGCTTCTCTCGAATAAGCTATTTGCACACCTGATACATGCTTGTTCTCAGATGGTTTGCCTCTGTAGCCACAGAGGATTCGTGTGGAATTTCCATACCAGTGTTAAAGACAGCCATAGCGATGCCAGGGGTTCTTGTGAAATATATGATTAGCATGTACCACAGGAATTAATAATTCTCAGGCCACTGTCTTAAACTGTAACCACATTGTTTTTGTAGGGAAGTTGCTCAATTTATACGCACAGAATGTGCACTGCTGCATTCTGACCAAGAAACCAGCTTCGTTTAAAAATCCATCTTCCAAAAGGTACTTACAATACTACTTACTATGCACATGCTGTGTTGCTTGAGTGACAAATTATGGTAATTTCCTTGACAATTTGATCTTTTGATTCTTTTCTCCTCCTTCCCAAAGCCTAAGTAAATACAAAGGATGAATGCCATCTCTAAAAACAGTTTTTAAATGTTTTCCTGGAGTAAAAAATATAATGAAATTTTAATTTAATAATTTGTTAGAATTATAAAAAATAATTCAATAAATATTGTGCCAGTTTGGGGCTTTTCAATTAAACAGTAACTTTGAAAACGTATTTCTAGCTTGCTGGATTTTAGTAGGTCAGCAAGCACACCCGAACGTATTAAGGTGGACTGCTCTGTTTATTGATTTTCCGTGCATCTGCTAAGCGCTCAAGGCAATTGTCTGCGGAAGGGGGCGGGAGGCCCATACATGATCGAGGTCATGCGCATCTAGCCAATTTGTAAGCCGATCCTCCGCCCAAAGCCATCAGCAATCCTTAGCATAGGGGCACACTCATGCATTCCTGTCAAGTCATCTTGTGAAAGGCTGCCTGCTTCCAGCTTGGCTTGGATGTGCAACCTTAATAAAACTCACTGAGGTCTGGGAGAAAATAGCAGATCTGCTGCAGATAGGGTAGAGGAAAGGGGCTAGAATATGTACTAGCAGCTGACTCAGGCAGGCTCCACGCTGAACGGTTACACAGAGAGGAAACAATAAATCTCAGCTACTATGCAATAAATATCTCAAGTTTTAACGAAGGAAACTATCACTACAGTATTTTTTTAAGTAACATTTTAGAACAAAGCTAACAAATGGCTAGTTTTCTGTGGATCTTCTTCAAACGCCTTCTTTAAAGGCGAAAGAGTCAAACAAGCAGTTTTACCTGAAATAAAAACTAGTTTAAAGGTCAGAAAAAAGGAGAAAGCTTTGCAGGAGGCGCGGAAGGCGAGTGCTGGCAGTACAATGACAGTTTTCCTTTCCTTTGCGTTCTTCGCTGCCATTCTGACTCACATAGGGTGCAGCAACCAGCGCCGAAGTCCGGAAAACGGAGGGAGAAGATATAACCGTATTCAACATGGGCAGTGTGCCTACACTTTCATCCTTCCAGAACACGACGGCAACTGCCGGGAGAGTGCGACAGAGCAGTACAACATGAACGCTCTACAGAGGGATGCTCCACACGTGGAGCCGGACTTCTCGTCCCAGAAACTTCAGCATCTGGAGCATGTGATGGAAAATTATACTCAGTGGCTGCAAAAAGTAAGTGATCGCTTTCAGTTTCTAATTGCATGGAGTCCTTGCATGGAGTTCCCTCTCTGCAGCCAGCTCAGAGTTCCGTAGGGGGTCCGTTTGTGTTTACCTTCTGCTCCGGGGGGCAGTGTTTGCAAAAGAAAAAGGACTCTTTTCTAGGCTCAACTTCCTGGGTAAGCCAAGGGTCCTGGGCTTGTGAGAACCTCTGGTCTTCTAGTAGCTCCCTAGCAAATTTTACGTCAGCGTTGTTTTTCTCTATTCTAAAGTTTATCTTAAACATTCTGACAGTCAAAGCCCAACTATAAAAAAAGAAAGCGTGCACTTCTTGGACAAGTTGGTGTAAAAAGAAATCGTATTGGAAATACTAACTGGGGTTTAAATTGAATGTACAGCAAGGACTACTGTGAGCTGTCATGGAAAATCTTCCTAAAAACACTTTGATAAAATTATCTTGAAATGAGAGTAAGTATAAAGTATCCATATTATATTTGTTTAGAAAAGTTACATTTATAAGTAAAGTGAATGTAACTTTGAAGCGGTATACAAGCAGGGTTGACATCTGTCAATATTTCGTCTGTGTTTGAAGAAAAAAAATCAGATGTGAACATAAGAAAGGAGTTTTGCTTACATTGAGGGTAGACACTGAGCCCCTGGCGTCTCCTGCGTGCACCTGTAGACTGGGCTGAACACAGAAGGCTGTGCTAACTCCTGACAAGGCTCTGTTCCCTGGGTTAGTTACAGAAACAGTGCCATCTGGGAGCCCGAGTCTCTTGAGGAAGGTTAATGTTGAATATATATTTGATCCCATTTTATAGAAATCGTATGGATCAACACTTAGCTCTTTTTTCACAAGCCGCAGGACTTTTTGTCCTTGTTGTTAGCATTGCCTTTTCAATGAAGAGTACTTTCTCCTGCTATTTAGCTGTGTAACAGGTAAGTACATCTTTCTAGAGCCATGGTAGCATTCCCATTTGTGAACCCTTCTTCTCCAGGATAGGTGCTAAACAGTTGCCTAGTTGTGGGCAGGAGGATCGTGAGAAGGCTACTGTGAGCACGGCAAACACTTTAAGAGGACAAGAGATGGAAAAAAAGACAAACTTCTGTTCCATGTGCTCCCAGCCTGTGCCTGCTGAACCATGCCCAGTGGCGGTTCTTCTTTTGTCCACTAGGGACTGAACTAAGATCGCAGTTATTTTTTTAGGCATGCGAACTGGAACTTGGTAGTTCTGGAGTTCCCAAACTTGGAATTGCAGCATCCTGCTCCAAGTCACAGGTGAAAAGTTAAGACTGTGGCATGAAAAATAGGAGGCAAACAGTCTTTAAGGGTCATAGAAGCATTTCCCAGCACTATTCGTAGTACTAGTTTATAATAGAACATCTGGTGTTTCTTTGGCAAAATTTCGTGAATAAATTACTTTGTTTAATAGTTTGTTATTGTGGTCAATATCACATTCACAGTATTTTTAATGAGAATCGAATCATGACAAATTAGTCTGTGTTCTTTGAGGGGAGCACCAGTGGGGAACATAGTTTTAAATTATGAATGAGGTATTCTACCAAAAATGTAATGTTTTGTTTTCTTTAAATATACAATCAAAATGGTAACTCACACAGCGATGCATATTTTTTTGTTGCTATGCAATTATTCAACAGTGACAGAGCAAATGCATAATTCTGCTGGGGTTACATCATGCACACATTTCATATGTTAATTTGTTTTGTGAGATAAATTTGATTCTCATTTGCTTTGTTCTTGGTCAGAGATTATGGCATAGTTTTCAGATTATAGGCAAACATAAGTATTAAAATGTTCCTTGGTTCTATCAGTCCTCACAAGACGGAGTGGAGCTGAATAGGTGTTGAAATGTCCCAGTTGGTATGAGTCAGGGCAGTTGGCTTGACTATTGTCTGCTTGAATTTGCATATCTTTTGTCATTGTTAATATGATTGGTTGGAGGATCAAGTAACCAAGTAAATGCAGTCATCAAAGAACTTGCTAAAGACTCTCATAAATTTCCCCTAATTAGTGTTTTCTTCAAACTCTACACTTCATGTAATATGTTTGTTTTGAACACTATGCACATTTTTATTGTAATTATTTGGAAAACAATACTTACAACTTATGTCATTTCTATTTAGTTGCTATAGGTTAAGAAGTAGTGTAGTGCAGAAACTGATGCAAACAGTGTGTGTACATCAGATCAGTTCAGCCATTTTTTGAACAAAATTATTAATCAAAGTATGATGATCACTGTCAGACAAGCTTCTGATGAAGAATAAATATGTGCTATCAAAGCTATATGAAGCCAGATCGTTGCTGTGGTAATCTGTTCGTATCCTTAAACACTAGTAAAGTGGATTTTTATAAATATCCTTTGTAAGATATCGGCCGTCACAAGAGAATTACTTTCTAAGACTCTCAACTTTCATTCCTCAACTTTTGTGGTCTTACAGAAGCAAGTTACTGACAGGCAAGTTATGCAAGAAGGCAAAATGCCTTAGTCTCTGTAAATATCAGGCAGCACTTGGAACTCACTATGTTCAACAGTGCAGGGTGACCTGTGGCTGAGCTGTCTTCTTGCCCCAGCCTAACTATTATTATCATTTTAAATGTGCGTATGTAGATGTGTGTGGACACGTGTGCAGCCCAGACAGCAACTGGAAGTATGAGCTCAGAATCTCTGTTTACCGGTTTTAAGAAGGGTTCTGTCATTAGCCTGGAGCTCACAAGTTAGGCTAGATTTGTCTGGCCATCTTTTTCCAACTACTTCCTGTGCCCAGGGCCGGGAATACAGATGAACACCACCTTGTCTGCTTTTCTATGTGGGTGCTGGAGATTCAAATTCACATCCTCGTGTTTGGAAACAAACACCTCCCGGACTGAGCTCTCTCTCTCTCTCCAGTGCCTGTTTATCTGTTTTGCGTCTTTCTTGTATTGTCTTTATACCCTCCTGTGACAGCTTGTGGCAGAAGGATGTGTGATTAACGTTTACATTCTGTACTTTCTCCCATTCTTCAAAAGTCCACAGGATTGCTGAGGCTGTAGCTCAGTGGTAAAGAGCATGCCTACAGTGAGCTCCTAGTTCAATCCCCAGTCCTGAAACAAAACAAACAAATTAGTTTGCAAAGATGCACATTTAAAACGTATTGTGTTATAGAATTTGGGGAAAATCCTTAGAAAGTCTATGCTGCTTCATCCAAATCTCTTGCTATTGCTGACTGCCATTCTAGTGGGAGGTTCTTGTATTTTCTAACTGTGGAGGGACCTCCTAAGTACATGAAGTGAATAGACAGAATTAAGTATGCTATTAACTATTTCTAATTTTGAAGGAGGCATAAATGTATAATTCATGAAGAAATTGGGGAAAAAGAAGTTTCGGTTGCCTAGAAGTGTTGATAGCAACTATGTGCTTTAAGCTGGGTTAAGAAAATGTACTCACCAGCTTCATTTGAAGCACATTTTTCAAGCAAAAAAGCATCCCTTTTTCATCTGCATTACAATTTCAATCAGTAGATTTGTTTTATTGTTTGCTTCATATGCTTTTGTGCTACGGAGGAACAAAACCCTGTTTGTCCACAGAACTAGGCAGTTATGGCTATTTCAGACATGCTGCAAGCTTCCACCCAGCATTATTTCTTTTGGTAGATCTCAGAGTTGAGGGCCAAGGCAAGTGCTTTCCCAGGAGACTTCAAGACATCCTCATCTGCTCTTCCATCATTTCACATTGAACCTTTCTATAGTAGTGTTCATTCCACATGTAATTACTGCTTTTGTAAATTAAAATGAGTAAAAAGAAATGTTACTTTCTTCCTTAAAAATCTTTCTATAAGTCGCCATTATGAAGGAACAAAATCCAGTTCCTAACCCAAAGACCCTCACCATAGCTTCTATAACCCCTCACTGGCCTCATCGTTATTACCTTCAAAGGACATTCCAGACACTCAAATGGCATGGCCTTTCTTGTGATTTCTCAAAGAGACAAACTCATTTCCACCTCAGGCACTTACAAGCCATTTACTCAGTGTAGAAAATTGGTCCCCAGCTATTAGCAAGGTCTTCATTCCCTTAGAACTTATCTCTGACTCACTTTCTCCTCCTCAGTCTGTTGAGTGACTTGCTAGTCTTATTTTTTATAGTTTTTTAAAATAAAATATAATTATGTCATTTACCTTTCATTTTTTCACTCCAATTCCTTTCATTATACCCTCTTGAACTCTCTCTCTCTCGAATTCATGACATCTTTGAGTTTCATTGTTTAATTCCTAAATATATAAACACACCATTATCAGTCTGTTTATAATTTTCCTTGCATGCACATGATTTTTGTTACTGGATGATCAATTGGTGTGCTCTGTCTGAGGAAGACTATTTCTCCCACTCAGCATTCTTAGTTTCTTATAACCGTCTCTCTAGTGTTGGATCCTCAGGAGGCTTCCCCTTTCCATGTAAGTCTATCTGTTAGCACCATCCTTGTTCAGCTGTTCTGGTCTTGTTTAAACAGCAATTATAATAAGACTTCATGGCTGTAGGGTTTCTAATATTTTTCACATCAAATTCCCTGATCCTCTGGCTCTTAAAATTTTTCCACTCCCTCTTAGCTCGGGAGTTGTGCTGTAGATATATCTTTTGGGCTGAACATCATATAATCATCCTTTTTTCTGCATTTTAATCAGTTGTAATTTCTGTAATGGTCTCCATTTGTTACGAAGAGACATTTCTTTGGTGAAGGGTAAAACAATGCTCACCTGTAGGAATAAAGATGAATGTTTAGAATGCAGTTAGATTTTAGGCTTCTTTAATAAAGTGGTAGGTATGTAGGTGTAGATTCTCTCCCAAGTTCCTCTACTTCCCTGGCCCTAAGTAGTTGGCAATCTTTCCAGGACCAATTATGATTTTCCTATTGTTGAGCTGGTCTCAAGTCTAGTTAGAGAGCTGTTTGCTACCGTTAACCTTAAGGTTATTGTGCTATTGTGGTTCATAGATGTCACAGCTAGATAGGACAACTGGTTGCTTCCCTTTCTTGGACGCTGGCATGGCACTTTCTGGTACCATGAAAGCTGGGGTTTCAGGGGAGGATTTTAGGTCATATCCAGCTAGATCCAAGGGGTCCTGTGTCTGAAGTGCATGGTACCTGCAGTAAAAAGGACTTAACCTTCAACCTCAAGGAGGCCACCAAAACTACGTTTTATTTTATGTCAACATTTACTGCTCTGTTACATAATATTAAGTATTGTTTCTCAATTTATTCTGTCTTAGCCATTTGTGGTCATGTAAACTCGCCTACAACAGAGGTTTTGTCTCTTATTGATTCAATTTACATGATACCTAAAAGAGTGTGTAGCACATAGTAGGGTCTCAATAAATAGTTGCAGAAGGAATGACTTGATTTTCACAGGCATGATGTACTACGAAGTAAAACCTTTAATTGCCAATTAAGTTTTGTTTATTCTTTAGGTTGTAAAATGACTGATAGCAATTCCTAAGACAGTGGGTAGAGGCTGCAGTTTCATGCTCACAAATTCAACCAGTCTCAGGTAAAAATATTTTAAAAACATGTATTTGGACTAACACACACATAGACATTTTGTTCTTCTTTCCTGTACAATATGATAAAATAGCCATTTACACAGCATCTAGGTTATATTAGGCATTATAATAATTCCAGAGTTGTTTTCATGTACATGATGTGTATAAGTAACATACAAATGTGTTAAGAGACTTTTTGTCCTCCAGTGTGAGACTTTGAAACCAACCTCTCTTATGGATACCAAATGAGAAAAATACTTTTTCAATTGGTAATGAAAGGAGTGATTCTGTGGAGACAAAGTATAAATAATATTTATGACACAATGCTCAACTATATTTCACATATTACACTTTAGATATGCAACATGAGAATCTTTTAGATCCTCTGTATCAAGAGTCATCAAACCATTGCCCTTGGGCTAAATCCTGTCTGTTACCTTGTTTATAAATAAAGTTTGCAGCAGAACATAACCATACTCATTCCTGTATGCATTGTTCAAGGCTGTTTTTGTCTTACAAAATCAGAATGGAGGAATTGTACTTGAAACTAAGTGGTCAATAGAGACCAAATATTTATTTTAGCATCTGGCCCTCTAAAAAACGTTTCCTGAGAACTGTTCTATATTATAAGAGGAAATAGTGTTGCTATTGAGGCTAATACAAGGTAAGCTGTGAGGCTGGATGTGTGGGAAAAACATTGACCTCCAGGAGGCAAAGTGAGGACTTTGCCAGTTGGCAAAAAGCCTGACTAAGCCAGTTCTTGGCATGGTGTTTGGCATGCTGTGAGATGACATTTTAGAGTACAAATAAGAGAATTTTGTGTCTTTTCTTTCCCCTACCCATCATCATGTGAACAGAGAAATAGTCTTGAAGCTGGCACATATTGATGAGAAAAAGCACCTGGAAGACAATACTGATTTGCCACCTCTGGGTAAACAAGTCTAGGGGTCTCTTGTTTCCTGTGTTTAAGCCATCCTGTTGGCTCAGGCATTAGCAAGAATGTTGACAATACATCGGAACCATTTTGCAGTCTCAGACATGAACTTCAGTAAGCTTCCCTACCTGTGTTCAGTGCACTTGGAAATTATTTCCCTCTCATTTGCTTCAGATCAGACATTAGAAAGTAAGCCCACTTGTACAGTTGACAGAAGGGAGGGGCAAAGTGTGGGATGCTCCATTGCCGAATGCAGGGCATTATCAACCCTGTCCTTAACAGTCTGAGTTAAGATGTTGGGTTTTCCTTGTGCCCTGGCATGGTATGGACTCTTGAGTGGCCTTTTCCTGGTCCTTATTTTCTTTCTTCTCTTTTCTTTTCCTTCCTTCCTTTCTTCTTTTTATTTCTTTGCTTCTCTAATACCATAAGCTGTACTGCACATTTATGCAGCTGCATAACACTAATTATATTCTGAGTCATCTGTGACTTTTGTTTCAATACAAGATTATCCTTTGCAGTGAACATGGGAAATTCCAAGCCCCCTTTGGTTTTGGCCCCATGGTCTGAGGAAAGAAGGGCTTCTTAGTGTTTAAATCTTTCTACAATGTGTATAAAAGAGTTATCAAAGAACTTCTAAGAAGCAAAGCCCCCTCTGGATTCTTTTCCCAGTATTTGGACGTTGTGTCCACATAAATTCTGAATACACTCCTCTAATTCTCACATTTAAATATTAGGTGGGAGATGTAGTTAGGTTTGATTGGTCCTGGCTGCCAACCCATGATCAGTATCTCTTCCACCAAACAAACAAAAGAGCAACTTCTAAGACACACATGCTGCACGGGGCCAGCTGAAGCTCATTATTCCATTGGTAATGTGTTCAGGTCTATGTGTTCAGGTCTCTTTTCTTTTGCCTTTATTAAAAAGATATGGTGTAAGATAAATCATGTTTGATTTTACAGTGCACTTACTGCAGTTCTTGTTTACTTTAAACTATTGAAGGAATACAAAAGTTACCACAGACATTAGTGTGTGTGAGATCAATCAGCAACTGGAATATTAATAAGATGGTAATGTGAGGATTAACTATTCGTAAATGTTCATACCACAATTCACAGATATGAAATTTACATATTTCTGTGGGATGGATGAGGCCGATTGCAGGATAAGTTATTGGGAAGGGGATATGCTTTGTTGATAGTCTCAGGTATTATTTGTGGAAGTCCAATGAAGTAAACTGTAATCTTAGTCCTTAAGAATGACTGTAGCTAAATACTTAAAGTATTTAAGTTGTATTTTTCTCTAAACTGTTAAGAGTCCCATGTCATAAGATATGTCAACACTATTGTCATTGGTAACATACAGATAGCTAGCCGGAAGCCCAGTGGGTATTAATTCCTTCTCGATAACTTCTCCAGCCAGCAACCTGTCTCAATGCTAAGATATAAGATATGGAATTTGTGCCTTATTTTCAATATCTCCAGTTTTCTCATATTTTTCCTCTTTCTTTTGATTTTTAAATAATAAGAATGGGGGTGTCAGATGGCAATCATTTAATAGTACTGAACATTAGTTTACTAAGTATTTAATAAGCTTAATATTTAGTAATCAAAAATACCAATAATAGACTTTTACTATTTGTGGATATGTGAGCATGTATGTGATAGTGCTCATGTACATGTCTGTATGCAATGGTCAGAGAATGACATCAGATGTCATTCATCAGGCACTGTCCACCTTTATTCTGTTTATTTGCTGTATTGTTTGTTTGGAGATAGGTTCTCTCATTGACTTGGAGCTTATCAAAGGCTCTAGGCTGGGTATTAAGTGAGCCCTACAACATACCTGTCCCTACCTTCTCCTCTGGGCAGTGGTTACATCACACACGACCATGCTCAGCTTTTATCCATCATCATTTTCTAACTCACTTTTTGTCCTAATTCTATTTTTTATGTTTCTTTTATTGAAAATAGATTATTTCACAATGTATTCTGAGTACAGTTTCCCCTCATCGATGCTCCAAAATTCTTCCCTCCTCTAGTTTTAAATAAATGAACTGATGCATTTAAAATAAATATAGTAATAGTAGTTGATTTCCAGAGGGTTTGCAAGAAACTTTCTCCATTGTGTAGAACCAAGTGGAAGGTCTAGAGGAGATGCGCATGAATGGTTGCCTCAGACTCCACCTGCTCCTCTCCCAGCAACACGCAGGGGCCCCATTGATCCACGAAATTTATTTCAAAATACCTTCAGTCAAGCTTCCAGATAATCAAATATGAGGCAGGTAAAGCAGCCCTGAGAAGAAAGCCAACACTCCTTAGATTAAATATTTACTGCAATCTAGTATGAAATCTGCAAATACAAAGCACTTTAAAAGTTATTAATGTTAAAATCACCAAAAAGGAAAAACACACTCACTGTCCTAGACTCTTGAAATATCTAGGTCCACCCCTAATTAGGATGACTCAAATATGTTAAAATAATAAGTAATTCATGATTAGTCAGTGGCAAAGTGTATAAGTCAATATATATTATATGTAATATATTATATATAATATTTATAATTCATTTGTACATCTTTGTGTTCGTGTAATATGTGATGTTTGATGAATCCCTAATATTAGAAGGTGCAATGTTCACTTCATACAAAATTCTAATGAGAGTCAAAGAAAGACAACTTTATGTAAGCATGTTGCTATTTTCCAGTTTTTCATGCTTGTTTGTTTGATCTTAGTTGAACTCCACTTCTATTTCTGCTTTTATTTATTCACTTGCTTTTTAAAGAAACTATTTTGTGAAAATATTCACGTAAGGGAATATAAGTTTCAAGGTTCTAAATGAGGGCAATCGAGTGAAATTAGTAATTACCAGTATCATCTCTGGGGACTTTTGCTTTTTCTTCCCCAAAAGAATGAAGGGCTTCTGATGGGACCGGCTGTTCAAGGTGGGACAATTGAGGCTGTAGGCTCTTGACACCCAGAGGGAGACCAGGCCCTAGCCTAGTGTCAGTTCTCACATAAATTGACTAGCAACTTTCTTCTTCTAAAAATGAACTCCCTCTCCCCCTCCCTCTGTCTCCTCCCTGTCTCCATCTCTCTGCCCTTCCCCTCTCTGTCCTTATTCTTTCCCATCTGTCTCCTGTGTTTTCTGACTTGCTTTTTCCAAACCCCTATTCCTTTACTCTGCAGCTCCAAGAATTCAGCCTAACCACAGCCTGAAAAGCAGAGGCGAAGGGGCGATCCTCAGAGCAGAAAGGACAGGACTATGAGAGACTCTTCCTCCTCCCTGGCCGTCTCTCCTTTCCATCTCTCTTCTCTGTACCGTTTTTGATGAAGTGCTGAGAGAGCCTCCACCCACTAGTCATGGAGTGGGATGCTGGGAAGATGAAATAGGAGCTAAGTGTAATGAACAGAGCCACTAGTGACTGTCCCTTCCTGGGGGCTAGAAGTGGGGGAGGGGCCAGATCAGGATTTCCCAGAGGGGCAGCAGTGAGTTAGGGCATGCAACTGAGGGTGCAGAAGGAATAGTCTGAGCTCAACCTCAAGGAAAGGCAAGCAGCCTGTTAGCTGACCAAATACACTGTCACTCCAAGGCGACCTTCGAGGTACAGGGAGCCAAAACGAATCCACCACATCCTCTGTTTTGAAGCGCACACCTGCTGAAATGAAATGAACACACATGAAAACAAATACATTGTCCACTGCTCCGATTGAGAGTTTAAAGATGATATAACCCACTGACAAAACTTGTGTTTTATCTGACCAGAGCCGGACTGCCTAAATTTGAATCCTGACATTGCTGCTTACTCGCTGTGTGACTTTAGGCAAGTTCCTTTGTTTTCCTGTTTCTTTGTTTTATGATGAATAAAATTGAACCTAACAGTACCTATACCATAGGTATAGATGTAAGCATAATTCACATAACTTCTTTTGCATAGCTGTTTACACAGTAATTATTAGTTAAATATTAGATATTTCTAGGGATGGTTCTGTACATTGTTTTGGGTACTTTTAGCCATTTTCAGAGACCCTGGGAAAACTTTACATATGTCAACTTACTGATAACTTTTGAAAGGTAATGTAAGGCAGAATTTAATTGACTGACTTGTCCCATGAGGGAGCTGAGGCATAGAGAAAGGAAGCCATTTTCACAGGGTTATACGGCGGCACACTTCAGGACCAGCAGGCAATTCGGGCAGCCCAGCCTTGTGAACCGTGTTTTAAACACAGTACGGAATTATTTGCATGATTTTAACCACGCCCCCTCTTGTTAATTCTAAATTACAAATCTGTCTTTTAAAGTTTCTGTAGTTGTCTTTGTGGACAAAGCCTTAGTTCTTTCATACCAAATGAGTTGCCCCTTTTCTCATGTCCTGTCTTAGCCATTTGTCCTCACTGAGGCTCTTAAGCGCCATGGTTGAATTGGCTGTGGCAACAGGTTATGTTGCTGAGTGCTACACAATAGCCATGCCTTGTCCCTCCTGCAGGTCTGGTGACAGACCACACAGACCCCTGTCTGGAGGCCCTCCTGTATTGCTCCTCAGACACACCATCTTCTTGAAGTCACAGTGCTTAATTGAGTCTGACGGTTTATCTAAAAACTTTGAAACTCTAAAGAAAGGCTTACAATTACTTTACATGGGAGAGAGGGGGTTGCCCATTTTAAATGGCTTCTATTCAACTGCATGACCTCCCTCTTGGATTTATCAGTAGGCAGTCTTGCTTGGAAAAGCAAAAGCACTTTCTGGAACTTAAAATATTATTTGGGTGCACTTTTCTTTTGAAGGTCACATAGAAAGTTGTAAAAATGAGTAGAAAAGCCTTGTTTTCTCAGGATAGGCCCTCTTATCTCACTTCCTATTTTATTTATCATTGTTGCTATTAATTAAAATAGTTGTGGTATTTTGGTCCCAAGCCAAGAACATTGCCTCTTGCATGCATTTGTGGCAGATATATCCCTGTCTACTCTTTGCTTCCGGCCATTCGGATGACTGTGATTCAAGGGCTGCCATCCCATGGATGAGGGGGAACAACTCTGAGAAGGGAAGACTCTAGGCCACCCTAACTCCCCAACGTGCATCTTCTTCCATGGAGTCCCATATGGAGGACAAAGCAGGTTAGCAACAAATTTGAATTTAGCTTTTCACCGAAATCTGTGTGGTAAAATAGGCTGAATACTACTTTTAGAAACCAAACAACTCAGTCTGTGATTCCTTGCTTGTATATTTACTATATGTTTACTGCTGTGTGCCTCCAGCATGCAGCATATTCACGTGGCACATGCTCAATGTATGCTGCTAAAATGTGCACATGAATAAACATGTATCACAGTATCTATGCTATTTGGGGGTAACTCTATTCACTGCAGTGGTCCAGGATTCTAATGATAATGTTGAATGACAAGGACCTGTGCTCAGTCTGTAGAAAACTATTAAACTGGTGTGGATAATGTTCTCAGTTTTGTGAGTTCATTTCTTCACATGCCATTTCCTTCACCTTCTGTCTACCAGTTTCTTCTTCTCTAGAAACAGCTGATGAAAAGGCAAATGTACTTTTGCTTTACAGAGGTTTTTCAGTTTCATGAGGTCCCATTTATCAATTGTTGCTCTAAGAGACTGTGCTGTTGGTGTTCTGTTCAGGAAGTTGTCTCCTGTGCCAATGAGTTCCAAGGTCTTCCCCACTTTTTCTTCGAACAGATTTAGTGAATCTGGTTTTATGTTGAGGTCCTTGATCCACTTGGACTTTAGTTTTGTGCAGGGTGATAAACATAGTTCTATTTTCATTTTTCTGCATGTAGACAACCAGTTGGACCAGCACCGTTTGTTGAAAATGCTTTCTTTTTTCTATTGAATGGTTTTGGCTTCTTTGTCGAAAATCAAGTATTTATAGGTGTTTGGGTTTATTTCTGGGTCTTCCATTCGGTTCATTGATCTACTTTTCTGCTTCTATGCCAATACCATGCAGTTTTTATTACTATTGCTCTGTAGTACAACTTGAGATACCTACAGATGATCTGTTGTTGTTTAGGATAGTTTTGGAAATTCTGGTTGTTTTTTTTTTCTCCATATGAAGTTGAGAATTTTTCTTTCAAGGTCTGTAAAGAATTGTATTGGTATTTTGTTGGGAATTGCATTGAATCTTTAGATTGCTTTTAACAGAATGGACATTTTCACTATGTTAATCCTACCAATCCATGAGCATGGGAGATCTTTCCATCTTCTGATATCTTCTTCAATTTCTTTCTTCAGAGACTTGAAGTTTTTTTCAAATAGGTCTTACACTTGCTTGCTTAGAGTCACCCCAAGATACTTTATGTTATTGGTAGCTATTGTAAAGGGTGTCATTTCCCTGATTCCTTTCTCAGCCCTTTTGTCTTTGGTATACAGGAGGGCTTCTAATTTTTTTTTAATTAATTTTGTATCCAGCCACTTTGCTGAAGGCGTTTATCAGCTGAAGGAGTTCTCTACTTGAATTTTGGGGGTCACTCATGTATACTATCATATCATCTGTGAATAGTGAAACGTTGACCTCCTCCTTTCTGATTTGTATCCCCTTGATCTCCTTTAGTTGTCTTATTGCTCTAGCTAGGAATTCAAGTATTATGTTGAATAGATATGGAGAGAGTGGGCAGCCTTACCATGTCCCTGATTTCAGTGGGATTGATTTAAGTTTCTCTCCATTGAGTTTGATGCTGGCTATAGGCTTGCTGTATACTGCCTTTTCTATATTTAGGTATGTGCCTTATATTCCTAATCTCTCCAAGATTTTAAACATGAATGGATGTTGGAATTTATCAAATGCTTTTTTGGCATCTAAAGAGATGATCATGTGGTTTTTCTCCTTCAGTTTGTTTATATGGTAGATTACATTGATGGATTTCTGTATATTGAACAATCCTTACATGCCTAGGATGAAGCCTACTTGGTCATGGTGAATGATATCTTTCATGTGTTCTTGGATTCTGTTTGCAAGTATTTTGTTGAATATTTTTGCATCAATGTTCATAGGAGAGATAGGTCTGAAGTTCTCTTTTTTGGTTGGGTCTTTGTGTGGTTTAGGGTTCAAGGTGACTGTAGCTTCCTAGAATGAGTCTGGTAAAGTTCATTCTGTTTCTCTTTTGTGTAATAGTTTGAAGACTATTAGCACTTCTTTAAAGGTAGAACCAAATGACAGCCTACAGACTGGGAAAGAATCTTCACCAACCCTATATCTGATATCCAGAATATATAAAGAACTAAAGAAATTAAAAAGCAATAAATCAAGCAATCCAATTTAAAAAAATGGGGTATGGAGCTAAACAAGGAATTCTCTGTAGAGGAATACAGAATGGCAGAGAAACACCTAATGAGATGCTCAACATCCTTACCCATCAGAGAGATGCAAATCAAAACAACTCTGAGATTTCACCTTACACCCATCAGAATGGCAAAGGTTAAAAACTCAAGTGATCACACATACTGGAGAGGTTGTGGAGAATTGGGAACCCTCCTCCATTGCTGGTGGAAATGTAAACTTGTACAAACTCTTTGGAAATCAATTTGGTGCTTTCTCAGACAATTAGGAATAGCGCTTCCTCAAGATCCAGCTGTACCATTCCTAGGCATATATCCAAAAGATGCTCAAGTACCCAACAAAGACATTTGCTCAACCATGTTTGTAGCAGCTTTATTCATAATATCCAGAACCTGGAAACAACCCAGATGTCCCTCAACGGAGGAATGGATACAGAAATTGTGGTACTTTTACATATTGGAATACTACTCAGCAATTAAAAACGAGGAAATCATGAAATTTGCAGGCAAATGGTGAGATCTAGAAAAGCTCATCCTGAGTGAGGTATCCCAGGAACAGAAAGACACACATGGTATATACTCACTTATATAGTCCTATACGATAGGATAAATATTCTAAAATATGTGCACCTAAAGAAGATAAACAGAAAAGAAGACCCAGGCTAAGATAATCAATCCTCACTTAGAAAGGCAAATGGGATGGACATTGGAGGTAAGAGAAAACAAGCAACAGGACAGGAGCCTACTACAGAGGGCCTCTGAAAGACTCTACGTAGCAGCATATCAAAGCATATGCAGAGACTCATAACCAAAACCTCTGGTAGAATTCAAGGAATCATATAATAAAACAAGAAGTCAGTGTGACTGGGAGAGGACAGAAGCTCAACAAGGACCAAATATATCAGGGCACAGGGGTCTTCTATGAGACTGTTTCTCCAACCAAGGACCATGCATAGATATAACCTAGAACCCCTGTTCTGATGTAGCCCATGGTAGCTCAGTGTTCAAGTGGGTTTTCCTAGTAAGTGGAACAGGAACTATTTCTGACATGAACTCAATGACTTGGCTCCTTTACCCTCCCCCCACCCCCCTGTGCTGGAGGGAGGAACAGCTTTGCTAGGCCACAGAGGAGGACATTGTAGCCAGTCCTGAAGATACCTGATAAGTTAGTGTCAGACAAAAGGGGAGGAGGACCTCCCCTAGCAGTGGACTTGGAAAGGGACAGGGAGAAGATGAGGGAGGGAGGGTGTAGTTGGGAGGGAATGAGGGAGGTGGCTATGGCTGGGATACAAAGCAAATAACCTATGATTAATATTTTTACATTTTTTAAAAAGGCAAATGTACATTAACCGAGAATGGTAAGTGCCTTCTCATGATTAATTCTACAGTTTGTACTTTACTAGACACATTATTATGATATCATTTATCTCATCCTTACAACAGAATTACAGTTATTGGCAATATTTTTCTTTTTTTTTTCTTTGTTTGATGAATGGATTTGTCTGCAAAAAGGAGAGAAGACTATTGGATGATGTGTCACACAGGGAAATATAAAGCTGAATGTTCTAGAAAAAGTATTTAGAAACAAACAAGTATTCATAGGCCTACCTTGTTAAGCAGTGTCTTCCAAATTCATAAGCACATTTGGTTTTACAGGTAGTAGATATTATCAAATCTCTTTTGTGTACAAAACAAACCCCAAAGGATATTGAGTTTAAATAAATCTTAAAAGAGTGCACATTTACTTTGAGAAAATATAGAATTTAAATTCAGACTTTGTGGGTGGTTAAATCTGACACCCTTCCCTATTCTTGCCTCTTCAACTATTTCCTCCACAAATTAAAATAAATTTTTAATATTGAGATGGTGTCAGGGAAGAAGATGAGGATGTGGGTACTGAATATGAGTGCTGTTTTCCAAGACACTTTTGGAGACTCTGTTGTCCATAAACAGCCTTTGTGGTAGCCAGGATAATTTATCTCCATGTGTGTATGCTTCTATAGAAAGTTGTTGTTCTAGGAGAACTGCTCTCTGTTACCCTTCCTGTCCCAGTATTTCTTTCTAATTTTACAAATATGTCAGAGAAAAATAATTCATTGCTGTCTTTACTTTTTTCAAGCTAATTACTTAGATATAGTACATCAAGTTGGGATTATTTTGATATGGATATACAAATAAAGATAATGTTGTAAGCTATTTTATCTATAGTTTTTGCTTAGAAAAATTACAGTGTAGTGCCAGATTATATATATTTTTTATCTAAACACCAAATATAGGCAATAGACTAGCTCCTTTAATTTTACAACATTAATGAATTGGTATTTCACTTAAACTGTCTTTGGGACAACCATTTATTACCTTTACTTTTTAAGACTTATTTTATTTTTAATTGTTTGTATCTGTGTGAGGAAATATGCATGTGCAAGTGAACATGTCCCTGAGTCTTGTAGATGATGTTGGATTCCCTGGAGCTGAAGTTACAAATGGTTGTGAGCTGAATGATGTAGGTTCTGGGAATCAAACTCTGTTCTTCTGTGAGACTGGTATCAGCTCCTAACCACTAGACCATCTGTTTAATCACCTCCAACTTAGTACCTTAAAAAATTGTGCTTGTATGTGCCCAGAATGTGTATGCTTTTAAACCTAGTATTTGCTCTCTGTTTCTTTGTTCTCAGACAAAAGAACATTGATAGACTACTGAAAGTGAAACTGTACTTATCTCTTTCTGACAACAAAGACTAATTAATTTAGGAGACCTTGTTTCAAATCAATTATTAGAGCTGACAGTAGAAGGAGAAACCCCATACTGTCTCCAACTGAGTTCTCTTAGCTGAGAACTGACTATATAAAAAGCTAAACGGCCCCCACTTTAGAATTTTTATTTTATCATCATTATGTTTCATATGAGACAAATGCTTATGTATTTTGAGCATACAAGTCAAACTTGGACAAGTTGTAGGACAAAGATCACTACATAAATGAATTATTTTGAACATTAATTCTCTCTATTAGTTTCATATTTTGTAATGAATCCCATTTTATCTAATTTTGAAAACCGTACCAAAAGATCTCACAGACAACTTAAAATATTCAAATAAACTCTAAAAGTCTATTTAAAGGTTTTTATGTCTCAAATAATTAACCAAACACCCTCTCCTGTTACATAAAAAATATCCATCCCCTGTGAAAAATGAAGCAAGTGTGTGTTCAGTGTGTCTCAGACTGTGGACATTTGTGAGTCAATGGCAAGAAGGTGACCTTCTGTCAGGGAGATCTATAGTCACATTTGTCTCTCACGTATTCTGGTCGTGTGGGTATATGTAATTTAAAAGTTACATAAAGAGTTTACTATTTGAAATCCCCAAATTTTCTTTCATATTTGAGCAAGATAAATACAAAAAAACCCTTCTATTTCCTTTTAATTCTCTGAACTATAGAGGGTGAAAGTAAAATATGTGAGAGATAGAATTAGATAATAGTTGTATGGTTTCCAAAGTTCACTTGACTAGCACCTCCAGACTGTGTGCCACTCTCATCTGGAATCAGGCTGAGTCATAAAATTCACTCAGTTTCATCTTTTTTACTTGCAGCATTCATTCTGAGAAATCTAAGCTACCAGGCTAGAAGTCTACCACAGATCTGTCAAAAGGCTATCATGCTGTAAAGAGGTCAAGCTATAGAGTCAAACTCAACCATAGGTGATTGATGAGCAGACTACTGTTTGTAGTCCTTCTAAAGCCTCTCAGGGACTGTAGACTGTACCAATTAAATTCTAGCTAGCATTAAACTATACACTGAAGCAGGGGAATATAAGAAACCCATTCTTAATATAGTTTGATTAAAATTGACTCGTAGTGTGGGTGTGAGTTTTCTGAACATTAGAAATAAGTGTTATATGTCAGTCAGTTAGGGGGATAATGAATTGGTTCAGTAGCAGTCAAGATTCACTTAGATTCACATAGGGTTTCCCAAGGTGCTTGCCATGATACACGCTATTGAACAACAATGGGCTAGACATTAACTGTCTTCCAGACACTCACATTCCAAGATTCAGACATATGTAGAATGATTTAAGTGATGGCTTTTGGTGTCTTGTTCTATCCTTCCAAGTTAACTATTTTAGTTTCATATAAATTTGGTAAGACTTTATAAAATTTGAGGACAGAATATATTTTAATCATTTAAGTAAAATTATAGGTAGTAAGGAAATTTTTGGTTTTTAAAATAGTATTTCTCAAAATCCAGAAACTATCAAACTTCATATACAGCAGAATTCCAGAACACTGCTGCATAAAGTATACATAGGCTGTATAAGTCCTTACTTACATTTATATTACTTACACTTTTTCTGATACATTGAAAATAAAAATCTCAGTGAAATTTAACTTTTGAGGGTATAGGCCCTAAGATGTTTTAAAACTCTGTATTACTTAACCTGCCTTATTTACACTGTAAGTTTAAATCCAGATGTTTCTTAAAGTGGTTCCAGAGCATGGCTGACTGGTGGTCCCCCCAGTGTAAAATTAGTTAGAGGCATCTGTTCAATTCCCAGTTGTTTGGGATTTCTGTAGGAAAATTTATACCATATTCTTCCCTTCTCAGCTGATGGGATTTGGACTCAAATGAAACAGGTACAGAAACATTCTTCGAATGTATGAGGTGCTTTGTCTAATACAATACATATTGATTGAAAGTTACTAGAAAGTAGCATAAAGGTAAATATTTTTTAAAAACTAAACATTTACATATTCTCTGACTCAATCAAATTTTAAGGTACTTTTAAGGAAAAGAATTCAACACAGAAAAAGATAATGCACATGAACATTCCAGTGATTGCAGCAGAAATACTGGAAACGATGGGTCCTATTATTATCCACTCAGTACTTACCATGACTCCTCATGTACATGAGCTCTACTCTTTGAAAAAGAGCTTTTGAAACACAAGGAACATAACCTAAAATGCAGTTCCTACAAGTGGCAAATGGCAAGACCAGTAGGTCCTTCAGACCAAGTTCTTTTACTAGGTGACCTCTTTTTAGTAGGTGATTTATCTCTGTAAACTATAATAATAGCATTATTACCAATATTTTGAGTTTTTAGCATGTACCAAGTTCTAAGACTAGTAATTGAAATGTATTTCACTTGTTTCTCAAAACTTTGTGCGTAGAAACACTTATTCTCAATTTGTTAGAGGCCAGGTGTTTTCATGGCCTTTACCTTTGGGGATGAGATAGAATATGAGTGTGACCTTATAAGATTTGAACAAAAACATTGACAAAGAATATACCTCAGTACTATCAGTGCCAGGGACTGGCATTCACAGTAATTTGTATTAATGATGGCTTTAAAATATATCTTATCTTGTATGCCCTATAAAGATTAATGTTATGATTTTAATAATCAAAGTTTTATAAGCTAAATTTAAAAATATATCTACCTCCTGCTGTTATGGCAGAGTATGTCTTTATTGCCTTTGACAAAATGAAGCAGAAGGAACAAAAGTTCTGGGCTAGTCTGCACTACATACATAGTAAGACTATCAGACAAATAATTTAAAAGTAGGTCTGCGGTCAAATAAAAGTAAGTTAGAATAAAAAGAAAGTAGGAACATACTTGGGCCAAGAAAATATGAAAGAGTCTTTAGAAACGGTGCTAGATTCTCTAGTAAAGAAAATCTAGGAGAAATATTTTAAGAGTAGAGAATTTGCCCCTATTTTATTCTCTAGTCTCATTTTTCATAGGGTTCTCCATTTTTTTTGTTTCTTTGAACCGTATCTAAGTCCTAGTAGTTCTATTATCATGTCATTGTGTATTCACCTTTATTAATTTTATTTATTTATTACAATTTATTCACTTTGTATTCCAGCTATAGTCCCCTCCCTAGTCTCTTCCCAATCTCACCCTCCCTCTTCTCCTCCCATGTCCCTCCCCTAGTGCACTGATAGGGGAGGTCTTCCTCCCCTTCCATTTGACCCTAGCCTATCAGGTCTCATCAGGACTGTCTGCCCCTTCATCAATTTTGTGAATGGACATGTCATCCCACACAACATTTCTGGCAACTCCCTCACTTTATCATCTATACGATATTTAATAAACAGGTGGATGAAGAGACAAATAGGTTTATGATGTGCTCTTTGTTAAATAAAAGGACAGGTGTGATATGTGTCTTAATCTTTCTCAGGCAATGGAATTTCAGACATGAGGTGACAAACAAAGCAACAGACTCTTACTGTCAACTTTTAACAAACTCAAGTGTAAACACTAATCATGGTGAAGAATGGACTTGGATTCTGCAGTTCCATTAAGAAACTACTAGGCCAGAAACTACTAGACTGATCCACACACTTGGACATTTTCTAAATGTAATAAAATAATAAGATAAAAAAATGAACACATAGGAAATCAAGAACTCAGGTTAAAGAAAAAACCCTAAATTCAAATGATAAAATCAATCAATGTAGGCTAATAAAATAGTTCAAACCTCCATCCTAGAAAACAGAGATTTCTGTTTGTTTGTTTTGGTTTTTTGGGACAGGGTTTCTCTTTGTAACAGAGCTCTGGTTGTCCTGGAATTCCCTTTCTCTCCTTTTCTAAACCAGCCTGGTCTTGAACTCATAGAGATCCACTTTTCTCTGCCTCCTACGTGCTGGGGTTAAATGCATGTGCCACCACCATGGGATAACGGTGATTTTTCTTTAAACTGTTGACATCTCTAGAAGGGTTGGATAGTACAATAGGAACCCTCTGTAAAAACTGCAGATGCTTCTGTTGGTTTCACAGGTAGCTGTTAACTTAGCTTTAGGAAATGAACTGTGGTTGACTTCATGCCGTCTTGCTAAGTGAGAGGAAGGAAGGATGACTAAATGGTGCTTTAAGTTTTGTAAACTCAGATGTACTGATCTTTACTCTGTCTTCTATTGCTTCTAATGCTTCTGTGCATTTTCAGTTTGTGTAGACACAATATATTGGAGAATTGGATCAAATTACTTACTGAAACTGAGATTATTAAGCCTAACCTTTTATTTCCATCCATTGTACTGTCAATAAAGATATGCCCTGTACTATTCTATTTGTGAAATATAAAAAAACATAAATTTGTTTTGGTTATAAAATACAAATGAATCATTTTAAACTTTTAAGTCTGCTTTATCCTTGAAATTCAAATAAATTCACTGGGGGGAAAGTGCTCTGTCTTTACTCAGAGAATAAAACCAATAAGCATTTCAGTGAAGAATCACTTACATACCAGGAGTATGGGCAGAGAAGCATGAAGGTACAATAAGTGATATTAACTCATCTGTACACCTCTTTGAATCTTCCCTCTTTTAAACAGTTCAACCTTGTACTTGTAACGTGATCGTTACACATTTGTAAGCATGCATACTCTGCAATCAACATGAAATGCTCTCTAAATTTACCAGCACAGAGATATTGCTGGTTAATATTAATCATTAACATGCTCTGACAATCCTGTAAAATCCTGAACAAAAAATGTGCAAGGGAAATCTTACAAAAAAAGGGGGAGATAGAAAGACCTGCAGGATATAGGAGCTCCACAAGGAGAGCAACAGAACCAAGAAATCTGGGCACAAGTGTCTTTTCTGAGACTGATACTCTAACCAAGGAACATGCAAGGAGATAACCTAGAACCCCTGCACAGACGTAGCCCAATGCAGCTCTGTCTCTAAGTTGGTTCCCTAGTAAGGGGAACAGGGACTGTCTCTGACATGAACTCATTGGCTAGGTCTTTGATCACCTCTCCCTGAGGGTGCAGCAGCCTTACCAGGACACAGAGGAAGACAATGCAGCCATTCCTGATGAGACCTGATAGGCTAGGGTCAGACAGAAGGGCAGGAGGACGTACCCTATCAGTGGACTGGGGAAGGGGCTTGGGAAAAGATGAGGGAGGGTGGGATTCTTGACTACAGCTGGGAAACAATGTGAATAAACTGTAATTAATATAAAAATAAAAATGAAAAATAATAAAATGTGCAAGTAGAAATATGGTTTTGTGAAAACAGAAATTTCATGTTTGCTAGGCAAGAATAATGGTCTTATAACACAGACCATGTGGATACTTTTAAGCAAACACATATTTATCTATAGAAATAAAATACACTCACTAGGAAACTCAGATCCTCTTAAAAAACAAACAGCAATTTCATCCATTTATACTATGGAGCTTATTCACATAATCAATGACAACTCTTGGAGAACTGCAGACCTTAAGTGATATGAGGGCCAGTGTTTCCTGGGGAGGAACAAACCATTAATTTTCATGATGAAAACTGAATAGAGCACAAATTGAAATCTTTAATGGCCAATGTGGCTAAAACACAAATCAAAATATTTGTCATGCTGCCTGATTTGGTTATGAGGGGTGTGATATATATGTTTATAGTTTTGCTTTTAGCATGTGATAGGTTATTGGTATGACCTGGACAGGACTGGATTTCAAATTTCTTCATCTATGAAATCTGAAATAGTTTTGTAGTAGTTGTGCTCTTAAGGTTGTGGAGCAAAACTCTCTACACATGGGTGTAGATAAAAGTAGTGAATTTCTTCAAGAGAACGTTAAAGAACAATCAGCTTTATGGGTACGGAGAAGCTTGCCAAACATGACCTCGGGGCAGGCGACTGTTGTTCAAATCAACAATGACTAAGTCCTATTGGATGGGGCCATTTATCAATGTTATGAGAACAGCTCAGAATGTCACTTTCCTTCTGTGGTCACTTTCTCTATGTCCATAACCACAATATAGCTATGACAACCGCATCAGAAAACCTTGTTAGTGACATTTTACAAAGGACCTGATAAGAACTCTTCCAAAATGCCAGGTCATCCAAAAGGGAAGTAGAGCCTGAGGAGACATTATGAGTCATGTGGCATCCTTGGTGAGAGCTGGGACCAAAATAAGACAGTGGGTGAAATTAAGCAAATCTGGAAAGTATAGGCTTTAGACAACAAAATATAGAAATGAGCAAATAAAAAACTCCAGCATATCTCAGAAAAAGTGTTTTCTCCCACAAGCTTGATAAAGAAGCAAGTTCTTATTACCTAATATATTTAAGAACATATTTATCTCCTTATTATGTGTAACATGAATAATTCTTCTTGTAATGAGAATGAGAATTGCTTCACTGGGTAGGGCTTGAGCCTAATAATGAGTCACTGGGAACATAAAATAATCAAAAAATTTTACTTCTGTCTCTCACATCGAAGTACCCACTGAAAACTCAGGTAAAAAGTTTTGCTTAGATTCTGTTAAAAACTGGGTACAGCCTCATTTGTGTACAGTCATGATTGCTTTATGAAATAAATTTTATATGTTTGAAAAACACAAGACCTTTGTGGGCATATAAAAATGAGTTTGCAGGTTATGGAGAATGTTTTAGGTGTAACCTGATATATTTTATTAGCCTTCTGTAATAATACAAGTAAAAAAAAGTAAATTTGCTAATAGCACATACTTAATCTATCATATACCCTTTAAAAATGTCTTTTTTCTAAGCACTTGAGGAGTCAAGCTAATAAATTGAGCAAGAGTGCACAAGATAAGTGCTATTTCTTTCTAAAGCATATTAATTTTCTCTGTATCATTAAAATGAATGCATCTTGTGCCAAAACAAGAAATCAGAACTTTTATTAAAATATTTACTGTAAAATAAACCGTCCCCCAAACATTTTTTATTACATTACATCAGATCTGTAAAGTATTTTGCTTTGTGGCTGTGGATATGGTTTCAACGCCTCTTTTCTGTAAGGGCTGTAATGAACATTATATAGATCGTGCACAGATCAATTGCAGAATAGTCTCTGCTCATTTTAGCCTATAGAGAGTGGTTAAAAACAACATTCAAGTAAAATCTGCATTACGTTATCCCTCTGTATGCCTCACAGAAAGGTATTTTTAAGAAGTGGTATGGCATTGTTTTTCACATTGCCTCATGTCGAATCAGATTGCTTGGTAACTCATGACAAACCTGTTGTGTGTTAGCTAGGAGCTCATGAAATAAAATTTGAAATGCCAGCGATCATGCTTAGCTTTTACAAAATAAATAAATAAAAAAGTAAATAAAATTTAAAAAGTAGATTTCAATGCTGCAATTGCATAAATCAAGAAAGGAACAATTCTAGGCTTTGGACACAACTTGAAGCTATCATGTAGGCCTTGTTTTCTGCCTCTTTTAGTCTTCAGAAGTGAAATAATTACTGGTCATGGTCTCTAGCATCGTCAAGACAGGTTTGCCTAAATTTATTTATTTTTGCAAATAATTTTTAATTAATAATTTCAATTAATAATTCAAAACATTTTATTTTTGGATTTTATTGTTGCTTAGCAAAATCTCTATATTATATATGAATGGCTACAGGGCCTTCATTAATAAAATTACTCTGCAAGGTTGCATGAATCACTTTCTTATTCACTAAGTCTTGACAAGCATCATGTGAGTCCCCAAGCACGTGCTAACAAGCTAGAGACAGTCTGAGTAGCACAAGCAGTCTGCTGTCCTCAGAAGGTTTGTCATGTGGCAGACAGCAGCCATTCGAACAGTGACTTACAGAGGTTTTTGAGGTCAACACGACAAAGAGATTAACAGGATATTGAAAATATAGAATAAAGGATCTGACTCAGTGTGTGTGGAAATGCTCAGTCACAGCAATGAGTTCACAGTTTTCTTAGAAGTGAGCTCTGAGAGTGGGTACCAGGACTTTGATGAGTGACACTACAAAAATTCATTGGAAAAAAAGTAAGGAGAGAATGGTACAAATGAACACAATTCATAGTATTCTACTCCGTGTTGGTCTACGTGTTTATACATAGGAACCCCCTAGGGCCTTGTGATTCCACCCGTGAAGAAACAAGCATCCGCTCTACCCACTACCCACTTCGTGACTGTTGTTCCACACATAGCAGGTGGTTATTATTTTTCTTCAACATTAAAGTTGTACTCTCAACAATTGGCAGGAACTGAGTTAAATACTTGACTGTGCCCATTGCCAAAATTTGCTAGTTGGTAGAGAACATTGCCTTGTGAGTGCTTTGGTTTAGTTTTCATCACAAGGGCTTCTTTTATTTTTTACTTGCTCTCTATCTCTCTCTCTCTTTCTCTCTCTCCCTCTGTGTGTGTGTGTATGAAGGCTCCTTTCACTTGGTCTGTCTCTGTGAGTGAGTGAGTGAGTGAGTGAGTGAGTGAGTGAGTGAGTGAGTGAGTGAGTGAGTGAGTGAGTGAGTGTGTGTGTCTATGTGTGTGTGTTATGTGTTTGAGGAAACTTGCTTGTAAACAGCATATTGCCTCCCCTGGAGCTATAGTTACAGGGCATTGGGAGCTTACTGATTTGGGTTCTGGAAACCAAATTTGTGTCTCCTGGAGGAGTAGAAAGCATTATTAGCTACTGAGCCATCTCTCCAGCCTAACTCTTTTCACTTGTAAGTGGTATAGCCTCACAGAAAATACAGTTTTCTACCTCAAGAAGCTTGTTTAAGAAGTGGTAGTGGGTTCTTCCTCTCCATTGCTACACTTGGTTCAAATTCTTGTTCATCTGAAGCATAAGTACACTTTTAGAGATAGGCGTTTAGAGGCTCACTACATATATCAGCAACATTTTCTGAGTGTGTTTAGTATGAACAATAAGATATTTGAGATAATGTTTCTATCTACCCTTGTGGCTAATTTAATCTGTTTTCACTAGTCTTGAAACCATATGCTGGCACCATATCTAGACCCTGTGTTTGCTTTCCCAATTTATATTTCTTTCTTTCTTTCTTTCTTTCTTCCTTCCTTTCTTTCGAGGTGACAGTATTTACTGAGCATTTTCTGTGCCCCATGTTCTACCTGTGAGTTTTTCCTTTATTCTCAGTAAATCCTTCCAGTAAACTTATCAGATATTAACTGTTATCATTTTGTTTTTAAGGAGGAAAAATTGAGAGCTGAGAGTTACGAAAATTGCCCTAAGTCATAAAATCCTGAGATCCATATTCAGAGTTTGTAGCTTGGGCTTGTCCCCACTACTCTAAATTGCTAGTCTGTGTCAGCTCCTACATGTAGTTTGTGATTGAGAAAGCCAAGACACAGAGATAAGTCAGAGTCATATGATCACTGTTGTGGTTTTAGTATTTTCAACTTTCTGTAACCTACCAGGCCCAGTTCCAAATGCGACACATTTGCCTCATCTTATGTAGTCTTTATCTGAAGTAGATCATGTCATTATGCCTACTTTAGAATAAGGGTAAACTGAAACATGAAGAGAATATCAATATGCCAGAGATGCTGGGTCACAGAAAAAGAAAGACCTGGAGTTAGCTAGCCTCAGAGCTCATACTCTTACCACACAAATTGTTTTTTAATTTTTGTCTTTACATGGTCTATGTTTTATAGTTCAATTATTTATGGTTTATTTAACTTCTAATTTAGAATTTCTTGACCTGCATGGTGTTCAAGTCTACAAACTTTATGAGAAAGAAATTCTTCTCCAGCTTTTAAAGTAGTCCTCTAATTTATCACAGGGACATGTCATTATAAAAATATTGTCTATAGTACCTTAAAATTGTCAAGAGTTAAGATAAACATATAGTCTATATGTGACATTATTATATTTTGATTATTCCAAATAAATCTAGAATATTTTCTCTGCACTTCTAGAGTTCTTTGAAAGCTGAAAGAAAATAACACTAAGACTATTGCTGCCTTTGTTTGTAGACAGCTATGTGGTGATTGTAAAGAGGTTTATAGAACTCTTATTGTTTCTGGACAAATTGGAGTATGTTCAAACTTTCAGGAGTACATCTAGTGACTTCATTAATTTTCTGTTATATAATAAATTATTGAAATATAGTAGCTTATGAAACTTTCATTTATTAACTAAAAGTTTCTATGGTTTAGATATCTGGGCTATTTGTGTCTTCCCCTTATACTCATCTCAGGAGACCTTCATCAAGATGTTGGCCATGTTACCCACGCTCCAGCCGATGGTACTAATCCTTTGCACAGACAAGCAGCACCAAATGGACTCAGTGTGTTTTTTTTTTAAAGGAGCAGATGAAATTGAGAGAGAAAGGTGATAGGAGGAAAGGATAAGAATTGGCATGGAAGTTGGAGGCAGATTTGATCATTATATACATGTATATAACTTTCAAACAATTAAAAATAATTTTTAAAATGCTGGCTTGGTCTTGGGTCCTCTGACTATTCATCTTGTAACAGATTAGCACCTAATCTCACACTGATTTAGCTCCTGTATGCAGGTGGCCTCATGGCAACAGTTTGATGTCACCTGGACCTACCTGAAGCTGAACTTCATCAAGATATGTATGATGAAAGTCAGTGCAATCTATTAGAACCACAGCTGTTGCAGTCTTTGGCATTGCTGTCATGGAAGTGGCAATGCTGCTGCAGTTTATTGTCTTCAGAAAGTTTCTCAATCCCAGCCACACACTAGAAGAAAGGACGGACAAGTGTGCATATTTTATGATTCAAGGAAGACTGCATCCCTGCCTACCTCAGGGAAACAATAAACACTTTCTTCTCTGAGTGTCTGACTCTCTATCTGAGTGTCTGAGACTGAGAAGAAGCCTAACTTTTCAGCATTCAAATTATATGTTCATCTCTCATCAGAAATATTGTATGTGTTTGGTTGGAGGGGTTAAGAGACATTATTGGTTGATTGGTCATTTTATGCTTGTTATATATTCTATAGACTAGACTATAAAAATAAAAACCCTTCCAAAAGCTTTTTACTACCAGCTTGTATGGAATGCATAGCTGAACAGCAGCGGGACATCTTTGTGTATGTCTTGGTTATGGTCATGAAGATCTCATTAATAAATGAGTTTCCAGGCCTCTCACCCCTTCACTGTCATGCCAAGCCCACTGAGGAGTGGCCGTGACTAAGGCCAACCCTCCTGAATTGAAGAAATTTATGGACAAGAAGTTATCATTAAAATTAAATGGTGGCAGACATGCATAAGGAATACTATGGGGCTTTGATCTGTTTATGAATCTTGTGATTGATGAGTGTGTGGAGATGGAAACTAGTGGGCAACAGAATAACATTGGAATGGTGGTCATATGAGGAAACAGCACATCATGTTAGAAGCCTCAGAAGAGTATAAACAATGTCTGTTCAAAAGAGGCGTCCACCTCCCTCCCCAAAAGGGCCTGTTGGATTGTGATGTGGAACTGGGCCATGTATATGTTCATAAGAGACTTTTTGCTAAATAAGCTTTTGTTATACTCAGAAGGAAATAAAATAAATGAGTCTTCAAATGTAGCAGTCAAATTTTATTTTGTTTTCTGTGCTACCCTATTACTGGTGGTCATCTCAAAAGGAGATGGGTGGCTACAGCTTCACTTGAACTACCTAGCACATTCTGCCTCCTGCTTTCTAGTGTCAGCTCATTTTCCCTGGTTTAGAATCCATGTGTGATAGCTGTGGTTTTCACAACAGTCATCACCAAGGTCTCTGGTCTGAATTGTCCCTGTTATTGTAGGCTTCGGTTATGGACCTGCTGCTTGAGGTGGATGTGCTGTGTAAGAGACAGTTGTGAAAAGTCAAAACAGAACCAATGTCTGTTTGAAACTTGAACTTTTGTCTGTGTTCTTCCTTCAGAGCCTCACTGTCAGTGTTATTGTCATTGTGGCTACCATTTGAAGCCATTCACTTATTTTTCAGTTAAACAAAGAGTTAGTGAGTTACCTAATCCCTGAGAAAATGAAATGAGACAGCTTGTATCATTTTTCTTCTCAGGCACATAGTCCAGTTTGAGGCCCCTGTGTGGTGACTGTAGAGATAGTGAAGAACACTGACCACTTTCAGTTTTTTCAATGAGTAGTTTGCTTATTGAACTCATACATCTTGCACCCCTTTGTTTTATTTTCTAATAAAAATGCTAATAAATACTCATTCCCTGCCTTGTTTTAAAAGCATAATGGTACATACCATACTTTGTATGTTTTGGTACATAACAAAAGCTCCATATGCTACCAATACATGGTTATTTAGATAGTTACTATTTTATGTGCAAAGGAAAAACCTTCCACAAGGAAATTATAAGGAAACTCCAGAATGAACACACTTTACAGTATACTTTGGCCACAGCAATTCATCCCATTTGAATATTAAAGTGACTGGATTTTATTTTCTTAATATTTATTTTTATATTAATCACAGGTTATATACTTTGTATCCCAGCCCCAGCCGTACCCCCCCCCTCCCTCAATCCTTCCCATTCTCCCCAGCCTTCCCTCATCTTTTCCCTGCCCCTTTCCAAGTCCATGATAGTGGAGGGCCTCCTCCCCTTCCATCTGACCCTAGCTTATCAGGTCTCTTCAGGGCTGGCTGCACTGTCCTCTTCTGGGGTCTAGCAAGGCTGCTCCTCCCTCGGGGGGGTGGAGGGTCGAAGAGACAACCATTGAGTTGATGACAGAAATAGTCCCTGTTCCACTTACTAGGGTTCCCAGTTGGATACTGAGCTACCATAGGCCACATACAAGCAGGGGTTATAGTTTGTATCCATACATGGTCCTTGGTTGGAGAAACAGTCTCATAAAAGACCCCTGTGCCCTGATCTATTTGGTCTTTGAGGAGCTCTTGTCCTCTCCGAGTCTTACTAACTCCCCCTTCTTTCATATGATTCCCTGCACTCTGCCAAAGGTTTGCTTGTGAGTCTTAATATCTGCTTTGATACATTGCTAGTTAGAGTCTTTCAGAGGCCCTCTGTGGTAGGCTCCTGTCCTGTTGCTTGTTTTCTCCTACATTCAAAGTCCATCCCATTTGTCTATATAAGTGAGGATTGATCATCTTACCCTGGTCCTCTTTCTTGTTTATCTTCCTTAGGTGTATAGATTTCAGTATGTTTATCCTATCTTATTGGCCTATATAAGTAAGTATATACCATGTGTTTCTTTCTGCTTTTGGGATACCTCACTCAGGATGATCATTTCCAGCTCCCACCATTTGTCTGCAAATTTCATGATTTCCTTGTTTTTAATTGCTGAGTAGTATTCCAATGTGTAAAAGTACCACAATTTCTGTATCCATTCCCTGACTGAGGGACATCTGGGTTGTTTCCAGGTTCTGGTTATTACGAATAAAGCTGCTAAGAACATGGTTGAGCAAATGTCCTTGTTGTGCACGTGAACATCTTTTGGATATATGCCTAAGAGTGGTA
>CM053752.1:53024551-53035381 GCA_028658305.1 Pachyuromys duprasi
AGGAATCACTATTCCAAATTGTCTAAGAAAGCGCCAAATTCATTTCCAGAGTGGTTGTACAAGTTTGCATTCCCACCAACAATGGAGGAGGGTTCCCAATTCTCCACAACCTCTCCAGTATGTGTTGTCACTTGAGTTTTTGATCTTAGCCATTCTGATAGGTGTAAGGTGAAATCTCAGGGTAGGAGATCAAAGGGATACAAATTGGAAAGGAAGCAGTCAAAGTATCACTATTTGCAGACGATATGATAATATACATGAGCAACCTCAAAGATTCAACCAGAGAACTCCTTTAACTGATAAACACCTTCAGCAAAGTGGCTGGATACAAAATCAACTCAAAAAAATCAGAAGCCCTTCTGTACACCAAAGACAAAAGGGCCGTGAATAAAATTAGGGAAACAACACCCTTCACAATAGCCACTAATAACATAAAGTACCTTGGGGTGACTCTAACCAAGCAAGTGAAAGATCTGTTTGAAAAAAACGTCAAGTCTCTAAAGAAAGAAATTGAAAAAAGATATCAGAAGATGGAAAGATCTCCCGTGCTCGTGCTCATGGATTGCTAGGATTAACATAGTGAAAATGGCCATATTGCCAAAAGCAATCTACAGATTCAATGCAATTCCTATCAAAATACCAACACAATTCTTTACAGACCTTGAAAGAAAAATTCTCAACTTCATATGGAGAAACAAAAAACCCAGAATTTCCAAAATGATCCTGTACAACAACAGATCATCTGGAGGTATCTCCATCCTTGACCTCAAGCTGTACTACAGAGCAATAGTAATAAAAACTGCATGGTATTGGCATAGAAACAGAATATTGGATCAATGGAACCCAATAGAAGACCCAGAAATAAAACCACACATCTATGGAAACTTGATTTTTTACAAAGAAGCTAAAACCATTCAATGGAAAAAAAGACAGAGCATCTTCAACAAATGCTGCTGGTCCAACTGGATGTCTATATGCAGAAAAATGAAAATAGATCCATATTTATCACCCTGCACAAAATTAAAGTCCAAGTCGATCAAAGACCTCAACATAAAACCAGACACACTAAATCAGTTAGAAGAAAAAGTGACTGGATTTTAAATGACAGGCTTGGGCACATTGAGATGGAATTTTGCAATTGTGTTTTAAATGCTCTTTGCTGACTGTGAGATGCCAACTATTATAGGAAACCTTTTCCCCCCCTTTGTGAAGAAAGAAACATGGGACCAAATGTTATCACACCGTTTCTTATTGCTCAATTATAGGATTTCCTGACTTAGAAGCATTAGATGCAATAGGATCAAATGTCTAACTGAATGATAGTCATGACCCAAACCAAGAAATCATCGGCCTACTTTCAGAATTCAGGATATAGATGAGTCCACCTAGGGTTTAAAAAGTGTGAGTGCCTTTCATGAAAAAAATGAAATCTAGAATAATTACCAGAGTTTCCCAGGATTTCCCAGTGAATTGTGCCAAGTGGAAAGATGAGGGAAGAAAAGGAAATGCCAACGAACTGCAGATACAGTCTGAAGTAGTCAAGCGCACTTAAAATACATAGATATCGAAAGTATGAGTAAAAGGATAAAACACTTTTAATAATGATGTTTTTAGATATAAAATAAAAGGTTATTTATTAATAGAAAAGCTTTCCCTTAAGAAGACCCATTGTTTTCTCCTTTGGATTATATTTGCGGGACACATGGCCACGTTCTCTGAGGTCTAGGCTCCCTTGAGACAGTTGAGCATTTAAAGACAATATATGGCATTATCAAAGGCAGTCATGATTGTTTATTTTTTTTAAATCTGACCAAAGGTCAAAAATAATTGCTTTTGTCTCATTACAGAGCATTAACTCAAGTTCTCTACGCCAGGGTTTATTTACGCTCTGCCTTCTTATGAAGACTCTATCACTTAAGATTTGACTGAAAAATCATATCTTACAGAAAGATAACAACATTTGCCTTGTTCATCAACAACAGTGGCCTCTAATTGAATTGAATTCTTATTTTTTTTTCTTACCCCCATGTGTATTATTCAGGAGCAAACATACTGCTCTCTGCATAACTGTGGGTGTATATTGCAGAAATAGTTCTTTGGAAAGTCTTTCCCCTCTGTCACAAATAATCAAACTGATCAGAAATACAAACAGTGGCAGAGTCCCACCATGATCCGGAGTTGTTCATTGGTCCAAGTGCAGAGAAGTGCTTGTCCATACATACACAATGTGCCAGCTTACCCTGCTTAATGAGAGATTAATCTCACTCCCCTTTTAGTTTTATTCACACCAGCAGCCATTAATCCCATTCTGGGCATCCAAAACATAACTGCTACTTAAACCTTCCCTCCGTTTTCCCATCTCTCTCAGATTTCCTGCTCATTGGTGCCTACTCTCTGATGAGGAATGCCTACATGTTACAGAATACACTTGTAAATACGGGCTAAGAATAACAATTTCATACTCCACATCTGGGCGTTGTTGAACATTTTTAGTCTAAGGATCCTGAAGTCTCTAACCAGATTCTGTCTGTGAAACTCTAACATGTCCCTGTCCTCACAACAGAAGCATAACATAAAATGTCTACCTAACAACAATTGGTGACACTCTGGCATGTTTTATGGGGCAGGTCAATTCTACTGAAAAGTCACTGGAGTCCATGAAGTTTATGACTGAAGTTATTAGTACTGAGTCACCATACGTCCCTTTGTTCTCTTTTTATTCATTTCTTCAGCAACGGGCAGAGAACCGTGTTTTAGAATAAATTTACATTTTCATTGAATTTCCTGTGCTGTTCATTTCATGTGTCTTTGGAGCCAGCTACTTCCCCCCTCTATTAAAATGTCATTCTAGGAAGTTAGTCAAGCATATTTTAAAAGGTTTAACACTATAAAGAAAAAGTATAACTTATTCAAAGTCTTCAACTTGTGCTGGTTAGAGTAAAGTGGAATGGTCCTCTTTGAGATTTGAGCAACTGAAAACTGCACACATTGACTGTGGGGCACAGAGCATTTTCTTGCTAATACCCAGTTCTCATTTTCTATGAGTTGAATTGTAATCTACTTTCTGTTCAGTTGACTGGCTTTGTTTACTTCATTAAAGGAGTTTATGCTGTATCTCCATGTAGTTACTAAGCGCTTAGAAAAATGAACTTCTTCAACATAAAACAGAACAAAATATGACAGGGACAAGGAAGAAGACTGTAGACATACATGTTTGGAGTTCATAGGCCGGACAGAATTGACTCAGTTCTCTTGAGATGGCATTGTGTGCACTAGATTTGACGTTTGACAATTAACGTTTTGAGTTCAGACACAAGTTCTGCCATATACTTAATCTTTGGGGGACTTTGATATGAAAAGGGAGAAAACAATTTATTTGCTATTGTTTGGGGAAATAAGTGAAATAATACATACAAAAGAAAGGAATACGATAAGCTATAGCAATGGATTGGTCTAATATAAGATCACACACAGTGTGATCAGTACTTCTTTAATAGGAGAGCAAAGAAACTAACTTTCAAGGAAAGAATTTACCTTTCTCTCATTTATATAAAGCATTTTCCTGCTTCAAACACATTGTTGATTTATTTGAATTTTCTTTTGCTATGTTTCACTCCTAGATAAGTTGAACATTGGCTTTCATAATATGAAATAGAGTATCTGCCAGAGGCAATTGCTAACCTGTGTTCAGAACACTTTACATTAGTTTTTGGTTTTTGCTTCCTGTTTAGAAAATGCTTTCTCTTTTATAAAGTTAGCTGTGTTTGCGTGTGTTTGTGGTGCATTTGTATATGGTTGTACGGGCATGATATGTTTGTGTGTGTACATGTGCACATGTGTGAAAACAGGCATTCACATGTGTTTGTGAAAGTCAAGGACAATGTCAGGTGTCAATCAATCACTGCTTTCAATCTTGTTTGAAGCGGAATCTGTATTGGTTTCTGCTCTGTAGTAGGGTAGCTGGTGTTAGGGATTCTGCATCCTAGCTCATGGTAGAAGTACAGTTACAGACAAGCACTTTCTGTGTGGCTAGACATGAGTTTTGGGATTCAGTCCAAGTTCTCCTTGCTTGTGGAGCAATTTCTTCATATTCTGAGCCTCCTTCTCATCCCCATAGTGTAAGTTCTGTACTTCATGACGCTTAATACTTTGTGATTAGCAGTCAGCCAGAGAGTTATACTCTCTGTTGACATGGACATCCCTAAAACTTTTTCCTGAATTTAGTTACTAAATTTCAAAAACCAGACTTACACATCAGATTTTAGTTGGCATTTTTTCTGTAATGTGTTGCAATAGAAAACAAGCAGTTATTGGAATCTCAAAAATAGACTCATTGTTCATTCCTACATGTGTTCTGCATATTACAGGATCATGTAAAACCCCAACTGAATCCAAGAGGCCTGTAACTATTAACTGTTATCTTCAATGTCAGTTATCAAATCATACTGACAACATATTTCTTTATTTCTCTCACTTGCTCGCTCTGTGTATGTGTGTGTGTAGACATGTGTGCATTTGGACTTAAAGGTTGATATTAGGATATCTTTGTCGATCACTCTTCATCTTGTTTCCTGAGACAATGTCTCTTCACTGAACTTGAAGCTCATTGATTGGGCCTCTCTGGTTGGCCAATGAGATCTCAGGATCTGCCTGTCTCCATCCCTCAGACCTGGGCTACAGGCACAGGATACTATGCTGAGCTTCTACATTGGGTTCTGGGGATTCAGGTACTCATGCTTGCACAGCAAGCACTTTTCCCACTGAGCCAGCTCAGCCTCATCAGTCACATGTCATTCGTGAACCAATACAGAATATCGATTACACCTGGACACGAACCATCTTTGTACAACTGTCCCTTTTGTTGTAGAAACTTGAAAAGTTGTCTAATGCTTCTCTCATCTCAGTTTTACTTTCACAAGGAACATGGGGTTTTTTGTTTGTTTGTTTGTTTCGTTTTGTTTTAGGAAAATGCAGCTCATAGAAAGAGCTGGTAAAACTCAATTTACTCATTAAAACGTCTACCTATAGGTTCAATGTATAAAGAAAATGTTCTTGTATTTTTCCTCAATTTGTGCACATGTATTATGAGTATGTGTGCTGTATGAGTGATTCTCCAAGTCAGAAACTTCTCTGGGGTATACTGAGTACTTTAAACTCCTGACAGTAAAATAAATTACATCACTCTGGTGAAGAAACGTATATCCAGATCAATAACTCCTGTCAGCTGAGACTGACCTATATAAAACTCCGCTCCCCTGATACCCACTATGGGTGCAACCACATGATACAGTTTACAGCTCAACTTTCAAAAAGAGAGTTGTGAATTATAGATGCCCATTGTTTTAATTTTCTGCTTAATGGTACTACTTTAAAGTGGTCAGCATCACCTTTGACCTTAGCAGCCACTAAGAAGGCCATGTGGCAACTTGGTGTAACCCACCATCTGATTAGAATATGTAAGGAAAGGAAGACCTCCTCTATCAGTGGACTTAGGGAGGGGCATGCATGGAGAAGGGGGAGGGAAGGTGGGGTTGGGAAGGGAGGGGCTTATAGGGGGATACAAAGTGAATAAAGTGTAATTAATAAAAATTAAAATAAAAAAGAAGAAAAACTGAAAAAAAGGAATATGTTCCCAAGATGTTAATTTTCTTCAAAAATGGCAGTTTAGTTGCTTAGCTAACTAACTATCTTGTCTTTCAGTGGGTATAACTGTTGGCTATAGCTTTTGTAGCACATTATGATAAAGGAAATTATTACTATTTGTAAATAGAGGTAAAATATGGCATATGCCTATTATTCCTCTCCAGCAAGTCTACCTAAGACTATTTAGAACATCCTGTATTTGTAGCTGTACTTCTATGCAGCAACAGTTTACAAAAAGTATGTGTGTCATAGTTTGTTGTGTGAAATTATTAGTATTCCTTTTATGGTGCTAGCCATAAACAGAAAAATGTGCTGCTTCTTTGTATTGAGGAAAAATTATGATTTTAGCACATTTTCCACTTACAGAAGTGGAGTTATTTTTATTATTATAAAAATATTGCTTTATTAAATTCTATCTTATCTCTCTGTTATAGTATATATAATCCAGAGTTTTGCCTTTTTTAGACTTTCATATCTATTTTATATTTCTGTTTAATAAATACTATGCACTTTGAGACTTGAGACTTGTATTTAAAGCAAACAACAGGGAATGGTAGGCCATATTAAACCTTTTTACTTCTAGATCTTGAGAATGATTCTTAAGAAGCCTGAATGTACACTTCACCTTCTCCCTTACACACTAGTATGTATAGTGATATATTTCATTTGTAGAAACCTCAAACATGTAAATGGATTTGGGAGATGAAATTGAGCAAGATAGTTAAAAGTTTAGAGTCAGAAATTTAATTAAAATTATATTTTGCATCGGTAAAACCTTATGTCATCTACAACTGTTTTAATGGAGGAGTTAAACTTTTATATACATATCAATTTCAGAACAGGATTTGACTTGAGATGCTTTTTCTTTAAGTCTTTAACCCAGAATGCTACTAAGTGTAGAGTTTCTTTTAAAAAGAGTAATATGCAAGTGGAATGTTGTTGCCACAGAAAAGATTATGCAAACATACTAGCTGTGCTCAAGACATCCAAGTTCACAGAAAAATATTTGTGACTTCAACTATTACCCAGCTTTCTTTTTTTTATTGTTATCAACTCATGATTGGTTGATTTAAGTAGGATACCACAAGAATAATGTAGAATGTATAACACATTTTAAACATTTTAAAAATCTGAAATGAGGTATTGACCCCTGACGCTCAAGGATGCTGCCCAGTGATCAGGTATCAGGCATGAGTCTGGCCTCCAGAAGGTTCTATGTGGTAGACAGAACACTAATGAATATCAGCGCTTGACCTTTTGTCCTTGCACAAATACACATTTTGTGACTTCAGTGCAATTTCAAAGTCACGTATTTTGGGTTTTTTTTTTTTTTTGAGGTTGTTATCATGCTTGATAAAGTTTTCAATGAAACTAAGGGTGACCTGATTGTTTTTTAGGAATAAAAGTTGCGATTGTTAGTTTTGTTGCTTTCCACTACTTCTCCATGAAAAAAAAAATATTCTTATTGCCTGATTTGTCATAGGTACAGAATCTTGAACAATCACAATTCACAGAAGTTACCCAAAATGGGTCATGAGAAGCCAGGAACTGCCAAAAGTATTTATTTTCTTTTTAATCAACTTTCTTTTTTTAAACTGCACTGCATGCATGTATGACATTCTAAAGGAATTAAAAAATAAACAAGCCAAATTCTCCTTTCAAAACACTGAGTCCAACTCTATAAAAAGTTGTTTCAGCGAAACTCATATTGCAGCGGATCTTGTGTTCACTTGACTTCTAGTCCTAGAAAGAAGAGTAAAGTTAAACCTCTTACCCACTACTGTGAGAGAAGTTAGATAGTTATTAATCACAGGATATGGGGAGCAGGAGGCATTTTCTAAAAGTGAATCACAGAAATTAATTAAGACTGATATGCACATTCAAGATACTTATGTGATAAATATGTAAAATAACTCTCTTCTAAGACTTGACAAACACTGACATCTGACTTTAAATCAAAGTGGTTGTTTCAATTATCAAGCACTATTCAGATACATAATTACTGAAAACAGTTTTCTACACTCCCTAATGATTCACATTGAGACAAAGAAGGGAAATAGTATGAACTCACTTTGAACTCAGGCTTTTGTCTCTCTAAAGCCTTCCCTTTGTCTTGGCTAATGGTACACTCTCTGTGAGGAAGAAGTGGATTGCATAATAAGGTAGTAAGACATCTGGGGCCTATTTTTAGATTGAGTAAAAGGCATCTGAATGAATATTTCCAGAAAGTGTCTGAGAAGAAGACATATAGGAGCCAAAGGTCAGTAGACGGGTAAAACCTATTTCCAAATGACTTCATTTTACAAGCACAGCCAAGGTTTTAGAAGTCCACTCTGGAAATCATACCTCTTAGACAGTTGCCCTGCTGTGTCTTCCTTGCTGTCTTGAGAAGAAAACGCAGGTGTATCTTTGAACAAATACATCAGTTTGACGCTGGAGTAGAAACACACACACACATACGAAAGACAAGAGGCATACTAGGCTAAATCAATGAGCCAGAAATATAAGCAGTTAGGCAAAACTGGTCAGAAAGACCTGGCATTGTCATTTTAAATTCAAGTAAGTATTGAGATAATATTGAAAATTTGTATTACACCTCAGTTCATTATCATATTATAGTTTAGACTGGCTAACGAAGTAAGTGATACTAGTTTTGGAAAGAAAATGTATAGCTCCTGCTTAGAGGGCATGACTACGCCTGTAGAAAAAATGTAGATATTAGGTTACTATAATGATTTAAACAAACAGTTAAAGGTTTGCATGAAGTTACTTTTAGCATTACCAGATAATTAAAAGTGAAAGAAAACTGGCTGAAAACTTGTTATAAGTGGTTTTCTTGGGAATTGATTTCTGTTGTAACAGGCAAACAGAACAGAGAGTCTTGTCCAATAATAGAATGTCTTGAGAAATTGAAACGAGATTGAATCTAAGCAGAGCCCTCCTTACAAAAAGCTTTTGTAGCTACTGTACATTTGTGCTTTATAAGGTTACCCCCAATAGGTCTGTGTTTTGTTTTGTTTTGTTTCTGTTTGTTTGCTTTTTAATAAGAGAAGTTTGTGGAGCACTGAATGCTACATTCACTTCTTTCCCAAACCAGCTGTTTGGAGATGTACAAGTGGCTAGAAATGGAGAGAAACTGGACTTTAGCTAGAAGTTCTTTGCTTTTTAGTTAATGTTTCTTAGTTTGTAAGTGTCATATGCTCATTAGTGGAAACATCAGAAAATGCTGGCAAATGTATGAATTTATTCTTCTTAAAAAGAGGGTTATTGCATATACTACTTTTTAGTTCATGGAGGGGGTTTTCATCCTATCAAACTATTTTACTTAATGAGATACATTTACTATATAAATATAGCACAGTACACTCACAGAAGGTTCTAGTAAGTATGCAGGAGACACTTATAAACAGCAACATCTGTAACTTGACATTTACTATGTGCAGTAAATATGGTGATTAAATAAGGTAAGTAAAGGAGAACAAATATCAGAGTGCCAAATGCAGAATAGATGTTCAATAAATATGAATTAGTTGATTTTTATTACATTAAGGTAATTTTAATTTTTTTCTATTCCTTTTCTGCTCTAAGAATGGAAAGTGTGTGTGTGTGTGTGTGTGTGTGTGTGCCTATTCTCATTTTCATATTCTTGGCAATACCCTTGGAAATATTTCATTTGGGTCAAGCAATTTTTTCAGGATATTTTTCTTAAAATAATATTAAACTTTATTTTGTTTGTTTTGGTTGGATTTGCTTTTTTTAAAATATTTTTGGCAATTTCATATGTAGATGTCCTTCTGTTCCAAACCTGGGAGAAAATATTCCATAACACTGCACAATTTACGAGACCACACAGTGATTTAGAAGGGTCCCCTCCCCCTCAGTTGAGCTTTTAATGGGGAAAACCCATCTATATTGCTGTGTCAAAAAATCACCACCTTTATCACATACCACAGACAGAAATGAACCATACAAAAGCAAATAACCCTGAGCCCCACTGCAGGAAGCTGGAGCAGATCCTGAGCTTTAGCAGATGCTCCCAATGTATAGTTAGCTGTAGAGATCATGAAATATGGACACTAATGAGAAGTAACACAGAGAGTTTGTTAAGGCCAATAGCTTTAAACTCAAGTATTCAAAAACATTAAACATTGTCCAATAATATCCTGAAATCCACATGGCTCTGCTCAGAACCCAGGTCACCTTCAGTTCTGCACCAACTATAGGGGTTCAAATGTAACACACTGCCCTATCATCTTTGTTAATTTTGTATATTTAATCAAAATATTGACTAATCTAACATGTTTTCACATTTTTAGAGATTGAAACAGTTAAGAGTTTTTGTATTTATTCTTGAATCCATAATCTTAACAGATAGGTTGATACTTCTAAACTTTGGAGGTATTGTCAAATCATAAGAAAGGAAGAAAAGAGAAAAGCATTCCAATGAAATCTATTTAACATATAACTTTAATATGTTTTCTCCTTACCTCATTATCTACATTAAATGATACATGTTCAATCATGTATATTGTATATTAATTAATACTTGTAAAGATTGAGAAGGAAGAATGCATTTTAAATCCATGAAACCAAAGAATGTTATAGCACGGCTTAATTGAAAAAATGCTTGTTGCCTACTGCAGTAATACGTTTTTGACCCATGCTTTGATGTGGAAGCAGAGAATTATACCCCTTTCTTTATATGTAACTATCAAAATGCATATTTATATAGAAACATTTTGTTTAAGTGGCCATCTCCAAATATTGGCACGTACCTGCCCCATTGTCTTTGGGCCCAAGCATCTGAAATAAAATCAGCGAACTGTGCACACACTAATCCAGCACATGTTTTTTTTATTTGTTTGTTTGTTTGTTTGTTTTCTTTAAGAATGTCAAAGTTTACTTTCTTTCACTTGACTAGTGAAAAATTCATAAAGATGCAAAGAAATTGTGTGTGCTCCAGACTGAAACATACAGCATATTGCACAGGTCACTAATTTATATCATGTGTAAATAATGGACCCAAACCATAACTGAAGAGGAAATGCATGATTTATTTTTTTTGTTTCACTGATGTCCTCTTGGAAGGTTAAGAATGACATGGGCTTTAGTAACTGATGAAGTAAGGAGAAAGTGGAAGTAGACCTAAAGTAATGAAAGGTTCCTTGCCATGAGGAGAGGCCCTTT
>CM053752.1:53035881-53061016 GCA_028658305.1 Pachyuromys duprasi
AATTTTCAAAAGTGAGACCCTGTCCTGGTTATAAGGATATTGATAAATCAATGTATCTACAATATATCCACCGTATACTTCGAACAATTCATTTAAAGAGATGTCCCAGATGTGATTATCTTCTTATGACGTTTGTCACTGATGCCAGATAAGGAAAAGAAGACAGTGTATTCACTTGGAGCTCATGAATGTTGTCCTTCGTGTAACTATTATGCAAATGCCAGAGTTGAGCATTCCCACAAACACCGGGCTGTGCCACTAGCTTAAAACCAAAAATAAGTAATATAATAAAAAAGTCATATAACTCGACAAGATAGCTCTGTCTGACAGCCCAAAGAGGTAATAGAAACTCAGGCTTATGATTCTTAGAACTTTTATAAGCCTCAAATTTTTTATAAACCTTCTATAGAGATTTATAAAACCGTTCATTATCAATCTTCTGATGTATGTGTGTGTCTGTATATATGTGTGTGTGTGTGTGTGTGTGTGTAACTCCACTGTAATCTGGTGGCACATGTTTACTAAACAAAGAAATGTCTGAAGAATCTTTATTTGTCAAAATGTATAGTGTGAAAGCCTCTGAACTGGTAACTACTTAGATTCTCTTCAATTTCTATTTTTTTGATTTTACATAAATCTATATATGTCATGATTTGCCTTTATGCAGATTTTCCCTGAACTTTTGAATATGTTGGATATGCCGTGATCTTTAACTCGTAAATGTTTCAGTGTTCAGTTCCTATTAATAAAACTATTTAAAAACACAATTGAGTTTTAATTTCCAGTCAGGAGAATTAAAACTGTTGTAATATTATTACCCAGTCAGAACCCTATTTAAAGTCCAGTAAATTACCCAGTCATGTTCTTCATAATGTTTTTTCCTCCTCCAACATTTACTTCAGGACCATGAGTTTCATTATGTCACCAAGTTTTACCACTCTCTGATCTAGAATAGGTTTGGCTTTTTTGTGTCTTTCTTGGTAAAGGCATTTTGATGCACTTACAATGACATTAAATTTTGCATTAGTTTCTTTCTTATTAAGCTGAGTCAGTCTATAAACTTTTTTTCAAGAGAAAACATTAAAATTATATTCAGTCTTCCTTATGCTTTATAACTGGTGACAAAATATGTTGCTTTAATTCCAAGGTTGACGGCATTAACTTGTATACAACAAAGGAATACATCACTCAGACAACTAGGAAGAATGAAGTCCTGAATGAATGAATATTGGTTGACAGGGGCGTGGCCATGTCAAAACCCAATGTCTTAGCCCCTTAGGAGGGGCAAAACTTACCTGGGTAATGTTTAGAGGGATTGGAATCTTCCTCTTGTCTGAATGCAAATATTGAAAGTTTGTGCAAAAAATGTCCACTGTAGCTTTTCCTGAAATATGTTTAAGGTCTAAATATTGCTCCTACAGAGACTTTTTCTCCTAACATTAGCCAAACCTGCCGTCTTGTTCAATAAATGACAAGTCTGCCTCCCAATTTAACTGCATGGAATAACTCCACCTCCCTGTTCAACTACTTATAGTAAATATGCTGAGCTTCTACAGTGCTGTGGCTTCTCTCCTGATCCCAGGTTTTCTACGTGTCTGTATGTTTGTCCTTTCTTCATTTGTCCACAGCCCCAGGTAGGTCAATCCTTCAATCCATGCAGAGCGTGGCAGACAACTGAAGAAGTGGAAAGCAGAGTACATGCAGATGTGGCAGCCTGGGCAAAGGACCTAATGTAAAAACCGTTGTTCTAATGCATTGGCTGAAGAAAGATATTTGTTTAAGCTTAATTTTAGTATGGAAGAAATGTATAGTGGCTCACCTGTTTGAAATATTGGAAACCCACATGGAAAGAAGCATGAAAGCAATAGTCCAATCTGTAAAGGAATAGTGAGCCAAAGAATACTCTAATAAGCACATAGGCACATTTTCTATAAACTGAATGGGGAAATACTTAAAAGCTTTTGGGTGGTGCTCTAACTTAAATTTCAAAAGTTGGTCTGATTTCAGTGCTGGGCTATACTATCAAGGAAGGGGCATGTGCAAGGAGACAAGTAAGAAGTAATTACAGCAATGCAGAGAAGGATAGTGGTGGATCCGATGATCAGGGTAGTAGTACTAGAATTGCTTATATATTGACTATGCTCTGTAGGTATAATTAGTGGGATTTCCTTAGAAATTACCTACTAGAGAAGCAGAGAAAAAGGTTTACAGTCTCAGAAATTATACAAGAATGAAGAGTGACCTAATAGACCAAGATGGAGGACATTATTTATAGAGCATGATTATTTCACTTCATTTATTTCATGAGTGCATGCTAATTATCAAGGAGTTTCATGATGAGTTTTCTAAATATTCATATAATATATGGTGATGAAAATATACCTTCTATTATTTATTTAAAATAAAAGGAATTATAGTATGTCACCTGCAAAAATAAAAAAATAAATAGGCAAATAAATAAACAGAGAGTATCTGAGTCAAAGGCTAGGAGTTGAGTTGCTGTGGTCACCTGTTAGAATTACCTATGGATTCAACTTGAATGGAAAGGTCCACCATGGTAGAGGCATGTCTTGAATTCAGGACTGAGATCTGGGTTGAAGAGATAAATCTGGAAGCCTTACGAATGGAGTTGGTACTCAGAGAGTAGGACCTTAGCTCAGTGTTAGAACTGTAGCTCAGGAAGTGCAAGGCCCAAGGTTTGGTTCCCACGATAGAAGGAAAATACAGATGAAGATGACATTTAAAGTCATCTCCTACACGCTGTAGTAGTCACATAATTGGTCTACTTGGTTACACATTTCCTTTTTCTTAACACATCTTTCATCTTGAATATATATATATATATAAACACTTGACCTTTCAGTCTCTTTCAAGCATAGATATAGCTTAAAGGACACATCCAAATTTAATAGAGATTCACACCCAAGCCAAGATCTATTCCTGTTTTACTAATACAATCTTTAAATGCCATACTCAAAGGTCAGCTCTTCTGATTGGTGTCCATAATGCTCTTGTTGGAAAATCTGTTTCCTCTTCTGTGACTCCTCAGAATTTCTTGTGAGTTTTGCTGCCCAGCACAGAAGCCCGCAGCTACATTTTGACTGTTGTGTACTTGAACTGTGGCAAGTCCAAACCAAAATGTGCTACAGATGTTAAAACCTTATTGTTGAAAGGCTTCATATAAAATATACAAAATCAACACATATCTACTTACAGAAGATATGTAAATAAGGTATTAATTCCACTGATGCACTATTTAAGTGTGGCATACAACAGTGGTTTTTATTCCATGCCTTGCAGTTTGTTTCTCCAGAAGAGTGCTGCTCTAGAGGCTGCCCTTATAATTAAATTTATGCTGCTCATATCTCATCTGTTGGTTGATACAGATTCTGAGTTTCTGAAACTGGAAATTTTATTTGAGTGCTATTTATAGAAAGTGACTAGACGGTCCACAAAAGTAACTTAGAGTTTATTTATTTCTGTTGGTGCTGCTCTCAGTTCATGAAAGAATCAACGAATCACCTATAATGTGAAGCAAAATTTGAAAAAGAGTCAACTATAGGTCTGCAACATGCAATTCGGGAAAACACTGTACTTTTCCAAAAATCAGCCATAATTTTAGCTGACCATATATATAATTTTTCAACTAAAAGTTATAATTTTTAAAGAAATTCCAGAGACCCTGAAAACTTTCAAGGGATCATTGTAGGGATGGAGATTTTTATTTTATTGTCTATATTCTCATATATACAATACCCTTTACAAAGTTAGAAATAATTGTAAAATATTCACTGAGCAATGAGATGAGGCCAGTGTCCACCAAACAAGCAATCTGATGAATCACAATGTAATGGATAACCCAGAAAAGTAGTCCCAGAAACTCTGTGCCTCTGAGAAACAAGATGCTAATGTGATAGATGCCATGTAATTCACCACAGGGAGCACAAGCAGAGAGCCACCTCTGACGAAAAGCAAAAGGATGGTGTGCAAAATTGGAATGTATTGTCAGTCTACTTTAACCAAGTGCACTGTTCAAATGACCAGATTGCATGTCTAGACAGAAATACCCCTGCAGGGAAGAAGAATGATCCTCCAAGATATGTTAATTTGATGTAAATCTCCTCTTGACCTGCAGGATCCTGCCTTTATGGTTCTCTCAACAGGGTTTTGGCTTGTTATTTGATCCCTTGAGAATTCTGCCCTTCAGAAAACGAGTAGAATGGTACAACTTCTCTCCTGTAAAAAATGAATGGCCACCATCTGATTTATAAACCATGTTATATGAATAATAATCCTAAATATCTCTCATTTTCATATTTTAAAGATTAAAACTGATTTCTGAACATGAGAGTAAATAAAATTCGTACAAATATTAGAACAATCTACATTAGTATAGTCTATCTTGCATGCCTTTTAATATTCCATTTAGCTTGTATCAACTAATTTTGAAGATACTTTTGGAAATTGCTAATGACAACCTCAACAATATTTAGATGTTTATGCAAAGATATATATGTATGTATGTATGTATGTATGTAGTCACAGAGTATTTTATGTCAATGAGAACAAGAATAGGACCTCATGAACCAATAATATTGAAGCCACTCATGTGCCATATTATTTAACAACCACTTTGGCTGGCTAACATGAACAGAAAGACAAGAGGATAAAGTTGTCCTGCTACCTTGACATGCAGACATGTGCTTGGAAAGGGAGTGCTTTATGTTTTCCTCATTGAAAACATCCGGCCTCGGTAGGAAGGATAATGATACTCAAAGTTCAATTTAATCCTAAAAACCTGTCCTTTCCCCTAGGTAGCTAAGCCAAAATGAAATGTACTTTCAGAACTTCCCGTGTTGCTAAATAGCTTGCTCAACAGTTAATAGCTCGGGGTTTAAGAGTTTTGTTTGGTATTAGGCACTGGTGCCAATGATTCAGACATAGGACATCCACATATAACCCGTGGATATTTGAGCCAGATTCTTCCCGCACAGAAGATATTCTGAGAGCAATTTAGACAATGTTGGAAGGACATTGACACTTCTTAGACACTCTTACTGTCACTGCTATCAAGCATTGTAAAGTTATAATCAAGTGATCTGACTCTGAACTTAAAGTCTGAAGGTAGATTTTTTCTTTTTATAATAATTTATTTATTTTTATATTAATCACAGGTTATGTACTTTGTATCCCAGCCATAGCCCCTTTCCCCATCTCCTCCCGCCCCTTTCCAACTCCACTGATATTGGAGGGCCTCCTCCCCTTCCATCTGACCCTAGCTTATCCGGTCTCTTCAGAGCTTGCTGAAATGTCCTCTTCTGGGGTCTAACAAGGCTGCTCCTCCCTGGGGGGGGGAAGGTCGAAGAGACAACCATTTTGTTCATGACAGAGATAGTCCCTGCTCCCCTTATTAGGGTACCCAGTTGGATACTGAGCTACTATTGGCTATATCTGAGCAGGGGTTCTAGGTTAAATCTATGCATGGTCCTTGGTTGGAGAAAGAGTCTCATAAAAGTCCCCTGTGCCCTGATCTGTTTGGTCTTTGTGGAGCTCTTGTCCTCGCCAAGTCTCACTAACTCCCCCTTCTTTCATATGATTCCCTGCACTCTGACGAAGGTTTGGTTGTGAGTCTTAATATCTGTTTTGATTCATTACTAGTTAGAGTCTTTCAGAGGCCCTCTGTGGTAGGCTTCTGTCCTGAACTTAGTGTGAAGATGAGCACACAATGAGTCTGGTTAAAATCACCGGACTCATTGTGTGTTCATCTTCACACTAAGTTCAGGTTCAATGACGTTAACGACCCAGACCCATTCATTCCCTCAATTAGAGCAGTATGCGTCCAAAAGTCTTTCATTGTTTCTACTACATTACTATGCATATTGTGAATGTGTAAGAATCTAAACTTTTGGATCCAAGAAAATGCTAAAGGATGCATAATACTATCTATTTATCTCAGATGTCCCCAGAAGTTAATTGACCTTATCAAATGTGTTGCATAATAACAAGGCTATAACCAAAGAGAAAAATAGGGTTCCTAAATTCAAGTCACGATCTTTCCACTTTATAATTATTCATTCATAATTATATCAGAGCAATGTTATGAAAGGGGATGATCTGTTGAGGAGATTTTCCTTGACCTCTGAAAGTCTATGTGATGAGTAAAGGCAGCTCAGAAAGCAAGGTCCTTAAATACATAGATTATCTTAAAGATATATGTAAGGTATAGGGCTGGGGTTATAGTTCAGTGGCAGTGTGCTTACCCATCACATGTAAGACCCAAGGCTTGTGCCCACCATTGCAGGAAGAAAAGAGCACATCAAATATTAAATAAGGACACAAAAATGATGGAAGGGAAACAGACTGTCTCTGACATGAACTCAGTGGCCTGCTCTTTGATCACCTACCTTGAGGGGAGAGCAGCCTTGCCAGGCCATAGAGGAGGACAATGTAGCCAGTCTTGATGAGACCTAATAGGCTAGGATCAGATGGAAGGGGAAGAGGACCTCCTCTGTCAGTGGACTGGGGGAGAGGCACAGGAGGTTGAGAGGGAGGGTGGGATTAGAAAGGGTTGAGGGAGGGGGCTACAGCTGAAATACAAAATTGAATAAATTGTAATTAATAAAAAATAAGTTTTTAAATGATGGAAAACACTTGTAGATAAATAAAACATAATTAATAGAAAATGAATCTTGGGACTTTTAAAGAAAGACAGTTGGGCATGGTATGTTAAAGGAAACACATTTAATTCCCATAGGAAGAAATTGTGCAAATGTTAGCATAAGGAATGCAGATGAAAGAAGGATTTCTATTTGTCCTATGCAGAGGAAACCCAGGCACCTTTAGCCAGACTCATCACTAAGACTTAATGGGACAGGATGATGTTTAGGGAATAGTTGAGCAGTACTTCTGTGCTCCAGTACTTTGACTTTGTATGTGCTTTTGAGAAGCAAACATATGATAAGATAAGATAAGTTATTTGAGACATAGAGAAATAGAAAACATAGCAGAGAAAGGGTGAAGATCACATGATAAATTTTAAGTTAACCCAAATATTTCCATTTTTTATTACTCTTTTATTTTTATTATTAGTTACATTTTATTAACTGTGTATCCTTCCTGTATCCCGCTCCCTTATTCCCTCCCAAGCCCACCCTACCACCCTCATCTACTCCCTGCCCCTTTCCAAGTCCACTGATAGGGGAGGACCTTCTCCCCTTTCATCTGACCCTGTTTTATCAGAGATCTTCAGGAGTGGCTGCAAAGTCCTCCTCTGTGGCCTAGCATGCCTCCTCCTCCTTTGCAGGGTGGGGTGGTCAAAGAGCCAGCCATTGAGTTCATGTCAGAAATAGTCCATGTTCCCCTTACTACACTTGGATACTGAGCTCCCATTGGGTACATCCGAGCAGATGTTCTAGGTTATATCCATACATGGACTTGGTTGGAGAAACAGTCTCATATAAGATCCCTGTGCCCAGATATATTTGGTCCTTGTGGAGCTCCTATCCTCCTATCCTTTCATATGATTCCCTGCATTCTGCTGAAGGTTTGGTTATGAGTCTCAGTATCTGCTTTGATACACTGCTAGGTAGAGTCTTTCAGAGGCCCTCTGTGGTAGGCTCCTGTCCTGTTACTTGTTTTCTCCTACATCCAATGCTTCCTGTTTCACAATCTTGGTCCCTCCCTCCCTCCCTCCCTCCCTCTCTCTCTCTCTCTCTCTCTCTCTCTCTCTCTCTCTCTCTCTCTCTCTCTTACTGTGTGTGTGTGTGCACACATGCATGTTTTGGGAGTGTGCTCACTCATATGCAAGATTTGACATTGGCTGCATTTGTCTAACATTTCACCTTAATTTTTGAGACAGATTCTCTTACTGAACCTACGTTGAAGTTCACATATACATCTAGCTAGCTAGTCAGAGAGCCCTGGGATCCCTGTGTCTCCATATCCCAATGGGGTTACAGATGTGCACTGTCACACCTGTATTTAGATTGTACTGTACAGCTGAACTCAGGTCCTCTCTTTTGTGCAGAAAATACTTTAACCGATGAGTAATGCTGTTGTTGTTTTAATAAACTTGTTGTCTAATAATTACACTCAGTGGTATATATGCATTTGAAATGCTTTTAAAATACAAATAGACTGAGATGCAGTGTAAAATCCAACTTGAAACTAGGGTAGATAACAATATAACAAAACAACAGTGCAACATGACCTGTACACAATGGTATTTATTGACCTAAACTAACTTTGCCAGCATGTATTATTTTATTTTTCAGTTTCCTCTCATTTATATTACTAGATGCTCAAAGGAAATGCATTTGGTGAAGAGCTTTGACCTTTCCATTGTGAGGGGCTGTGTGAACTCGTGTAAAACATTAAAAATTTTTAAATAAACTTTCAGGTTATTTTTTTGTTTGTTTGTTTCCGGCTGGTACGCTGTATCTGGATTTAAGAGGTAGTGGGACATTCTTTTTTTTTTTTTTCTTATCTATGAGGATCTGACTCCTACAAGAGGTGTGGTTTGGATGAGAGCTGGGCCAGGAGCTAGACCATGCATGATCTCATTGAGTCCACACAACAGACCACTGAAGTTATTACTCTTTTCCAACTAGACAGATAAGAAAACCAAGGCCCAGGGAGGTTAAATAAATTGTGAGATCTAACCAGACTGTTAATGGCAAAGCAGAGATTCAAATAAAGATTGTTCAACTTCTGAGCAGAATTTCTCTCTACAGTTCCATAATACATTAATGAGAATCCCAGGAGTGAGGAGAAAACTGTATGTAAAGAACTTCGGACAGTTCACAGCAGAAACTGTGAGGGAACCAGGAGGCTCAGAGGGGGACAGGTTGTTGCTCTGGACACTGAAAAGTTTACCAGGCCCAGAGGATCTATTGTATTTGCCCTTCATGATCCCTACGTGTAGAGAATAAAGCAGTATCTATGTGGAACTTTTAGGGGAATGCTGTTACATGAAAGAACTTTCCAACAGAGAGATAATTCAAGATAGATATAGCTTACTTGGAAGGCAGTCAGTTTTATGTCATTGGTCTTAGTCAGTTTTGGCTGTATAATTATTTGGAAGTTTATTATTAAAGAACAATCACATGGAAAACTCAGAGTTTAATAAATTTGTCCTTTTTTTATTCTGGTAACTGTCAGATGAATTAAGGACAATTAGACTAAAGCCAGGAGCATGACTGATTGTCTAAATTAGAACTGAAGGCTAGCAACATATTGCCATGGTTTTCTGCTGCATTTGTTTCTTCTACATTTACTTTTGTCTAAGTATATTAAAAAGGACTGGATATTGGTGCTTTCTTCTGGTTTAAAATTCTACATATTCTACATATATTCAACGTAAGCATAGAGATAAGCTAGGATCAGCTTTAAGAAAGTAAAATCTCATGTCTTCAAGTTAAGATTTTAAAAAGGATTCTATATGACCTGCAAAGTATTCCCACTTCCTCCAACTGAATCACCTACTGCTCTTGTCACTGTGACATGACACATGGCAGAAGCAACTTAATAAAGAGAGGTTCATTTTGGATCATAGTTCAGAGGGAACTGATTATCATGAGGGGAACACATGGCAGCTGTAGTGGGTCAGTCCACAGTGGTGAAAGGTAGAGTTGAGGATTCTCACATAGCAGTGACCCCAGAGGAAGAAGAGAGTTCTGGCAAAGATAGGACCAGGATATCCTTTGAGGCCAGCCCCTACCAAGCTATATCCACTATGTAGATCCCAAGTTCTAAAGGTGCCACTGCCTTCCCAAACAGCACCACTAACTGGAAACCAAGTGTTTGTAAACATGAGCCTGTAGTCTATAGTTCATATGCAAACCTTAACAACCACTGAAGTAAGGAAATGTTTCTAAATGTGAGCATGTTTACAAGCCTTCAGTCTGGTATTTTAAAAAGACATTTTGTTTGAAGGAAAACGTTAGCTTTCCAATTATGGGATTATTTATGAGTTTGAGTCAATCGCTTAAAACATAAGTACTTTAAGTTAGCACAATAATGATTTTTCAATAACAGTTGTGAAAGAATTGAATTATAAACAGAAATGCATGCCTATGTGGTAATTTATATCATCAGATATTTGCATTTCTATCTGGCCATTTGTATTTATTGGATACATAAAAAAGGAAATGTATTTGTTCAAGTCATTTACCCTTTTGGTTTTTGTCTGCTTATAAACCGAAGGAATTAGCTAGACATTTTCAAGTTTCTTTTAGTTCTAAACAGGTATGCAAAACGTGCTGCTATATTAACCCACAGAGAGGATTCAGAAATATTTTTAAATAAATGTATTTAAAGTAGCTTTTCAAAAATAATCTTCTGTGGTTTGTAAGTCATGCCCCATAAGCAAGTCAGATGCTTGAGCCGCAGATCCTGTTTACCACTCAGCACTGCACAGACACTTTCCAGAGCTTTCTCTCTTGCCCTGACCTTTTATGCTCTCCCTTGTTACAGATGTCTTTCTGTTTATGGAACATCTTTACTTAGATCTTCTTCCATCACCTAAATCTAAACACAGTGGGGAAAGGAATCTATTATCTCTTCTTAACCTAAGTCTACTACTTGCTCCCGGGTGCAAGGTAGGGAACTGGGCTTTCCCTCCTGCGTCCAGCCACCACCTTCCCCAGGCTGGTGCTGCCACTGCAGACTCCTATGCGGGAAGTTGCTCTTCTGAGTCTGAATTCCTGCTTTCTCCACCTGGTCTAAGCAACACCCTGTCTCTCTTGGCAGGTCACACTTCAGCCCTTGCTTGTGTTTGTATTAGTTCATAGAGAGTATAAAGACACATAGAATATTTATATTTAAATATCATTTGGGTAGCAAGACCAATTCATTTCTTAACTCCTTTAATTCTTTGTATGTGCCATCGGGATGTGACTTTATTATTACATTTAATATTTAAGTATAAATATTTACTTACAAATTTTGTCCCTAAAATTAGATTTGGAGTTATTTAACATTGGAAGTAGGCCCTTTCATTTTTAGCTATTTTTACTGTGTGTGTGCGTACATGTGCGTGTGTGTTTGTTATTTTTAATGACTGTAGCTACATGGATACAACACTCTACCAAGCTATATAAGCTATAAATACAGGTTGAATATGTGTCTGATCCTTCAGAAAAATCATTTCTAATTTTAAAAGAAAACGAAACTAAAACAAGTTGAGTACATCAAAGAACCAACCTTAAGGTGTGGCCTAGATCACCTCATCTAAACTTTCTTCAGTGCTTTACAATGAAATCATCATCCCCATTTAATACATGAGCATAAAGTTAGCAATATTTTAAATGTTCTAAGTGAAAAGTAAAAATCAAACTCCTTTTTATTCCACATAAATAACTGAGGCTGTGGTCACTGACATGAACTCTTGCTTATTTATATTGCAAGTGCTGCCATGTGCCATGTTCCATATCCCACAGTATGTTAGGGTCCAGATGGAAGAACAATGTTACAAAATAATGATGTTGTGTTTGGAGCTCAGAACACTTAGAAATGTGCATATTTGTCTGTTAATTAATAGTATGTGTTACTTTAAAGAGCATGTGGTTTACAAACATTATTTTATATTAGACCTGTTCTAAAAAACCTTGTTAGAAATACTTTCAATGTTTATTTTTCAACTAAATGAAACTAATAGTTTTTGCTCCAAGACCACACACCATATAAAATGGACTTATGTCTGGGGTGTTTTTTGTCAACTGACTTCAAAAGAACATATCAGATAATTTGTGACACTACAGACTAAAATCTTTTTGGGGGTTAGATTTATGTAAATGGCAAAGAAAAGCATATGTGTTAACTTTTAGTTGTTTCTGTCTGCCAATTATCTGTCTTCTAGGATGGCTTTAATAAATAATCACAGTGCATGGAAAATATCTTTCACTTCTCCTTTTAGAATAAAATCATTGCTTCTTTGTTATAAACTTATTTTGTGGGAACTGACTTTTTTTCAAAATTCAAAATGCAATTTTTCAAAAATTTTAAATTTAATATATTTGTACTTAGCTATATATTTTATAATCATTATCAGGATGTACAAATAAAATTATTAAAGAATAAAAGTCCTCAAAAGAAAATATGTGGAAGGAAGGAAATGGAGGGAAGGAGGGGAGAGAGAAGGAAGAAAGGAAAGGAAGAAAGGGACATTCAGAGGAAGGAAGGATGAACAGGAAGAAGGAGAGGGAGGAAAAGAAATAACAATGCTCAAAGTAGCTTGGGTCACACATGGAAATCACTGATAGCAAGTCTTGTGTTCCTCAGTTTGCTATCTTTGCATTCTACCTTCCTCCTTCCTGGGCTCAGACAGTATTATCAAGAGTTAAGATGCTTGTTCTGTCAAGCTCTTGGAATAAGTAGGTAGTTGTGGACTGGCAGTTGCATCTGAGTGACAGGTCTAGGTGTAGGGTATACCAGAGTGTGCTATCATCTAGGTCCAGGGGGTCAGAGGTGGTAAAGAGCTATGCCCACCAGTAGTTCCATGCACTGTGTCTGGTGTCTCTGGTCAATGCACTCTTGTCTCCAAGGTTATCAGGCCTTTGTTTTTCAGAAACACTAATTCAACTGAAAGTCTTTCTAGCTCAAGATAAAAAGATACTTGCCTGGGTCTGTTCTTGCCCATCTGCCATCATCTATGATTCCAATGATGTATTCCTCTTTCAGCTTGTCAATGAAAAGCACTCACAGAGACCAAGTCCACAGTAATGTTTTTAGCATGTTTAATAGAGTTTGGTTAAGTAAACATCCTCCACAAAACCAGTGCAAGAGCCTAAAACAAACAGAGCTACTGTGCCAAGTTCATAATGACTTACACATTTAGCATTTTGCCCCTCTTCTAAGCATGGCCATTAAAACCAGATTTGTGTATTTAGTGTAATTGTTCTGAAATCATAGCTGTCCAGTTATTATAGGCCCTGTATATACTTGGGTTTCCCATCTTTTTTCCTTCTTTTTTCTCCCCAGATTTATTAAAACTGGGTTTTGCTTCTGAACATTTATATGCAGGTAGCTAATGACAATCCTGTATCAACAAGTTAGATCTGTAGATTTTCGTTAGAAATTACTAGTTCTTTCATGTCTGTGGTTGCTTGGAAAGATATATCCTTGGCTACATTTCCTAAGTCAATTGCATTTTAGGAATAGATGAGGATTTTCATATTCCAAGCCAGAAGGGAAGCATGGTTAGTTTTTTTTAAAGGCTAGTAAAATGACCAAGAAAAATGTATTTATTGATTAAAAAATCATACTGGGAAAATATATGAGTTTTAGAGAAAGATAGCTCTGGAAATGTCACCTTCCTTTACAGCCTCTCTTTTCTTATCATCACAGTAGTTGGTAGTTATCTGAGAAATGTAGCTACCTTAACTGATTACTTTTAAAATTGGAGATGTTGATAATATAATTGACTGACAGTCATCTGTGCAGTTTATATTGTTTAAATCTACCCTACCGTATGTTTCTCTTTCCTGTTTTCCATCATTTTCATATTCTCACAAATACCTTGTTCACTTGAAATCTTTCTCCTACATGTATCTAGGACTTCTTATTTCTGAATAAACCTCCGCCGTCTGTTCTTGTCACAGTAGAAGCATGTTAAGATTAGATATTCATGGCTAATTGACATGGAATGAACAAAGATTGAGGGACTGTCCTTCTGGATTAGTGTTGAGTTTTTGTTTGTTTGTTTGTTTGTTTTGTTTGTTTAACAATGTCATTAGCAAACTGCAAATAAGGCAGTAAGTAGCATAGGAAGTATCTCTTCAGATGAAAAATGAAGAAGAGCCTTTCATTCCTAGCAGAGGACAATAAAAATAGATCCCCAGAAGGCTTCTGAAAGTGGTAGCAAAGATTTGAAAGAAATGCAGTTCTAAATAACAAAGTCTTACACTAGCAAGAGAGGTGCCTTCACAATGCAAGCCCCAGAAGGAAGATAGCGCTCAGCCAACAAAAACACCGTACAGCTAGCCAAGCTCATCATAGTCCCGAGAAACACAGAGAGCTGTGATAATAAATTCTATATAAAGTTCCCATTTCTTACATCTGACAATGAACTTGAAGACAGTGAAGTCTAACATAGTGTTGAGAAGGAATACTAAGTTTGAAACCCAACTCTGATTATTTTGGTTTGCTGTGGAAAAAGAAGGAGAATTGCAGCTCATGTGTCATGAGACTGTTTGGGGAGTTAGTAAAATTATATTATAAATTTGGGGCACTGGAAATTATAACTTGCTCATCATTTTATTTCTGGTACCTGTCATGACACATGGCACTTGGTGGGTATTGAACACAAATGCTTTTAAACATTGTTTCTTTCTTCTTTCCTTCCTTTCTTCCTTCCTTCTTCCTTTCCTTCCTTTCTTTCTTTTGTATATATTATGTATCCTCACATGTCCACAGATGTTTGTTCAAATGGATTCCAGGGGGCAATTTGAGGGAGTGTTCCATGTAGGTTCTGGAAATCAAACTCAGGTCACTAGAGCTGCTATTCTTAGATGCAAGCACCTTTACTTGCTGACCTGCTTTACAGGCCTATTAAGAGGTTTCGAAGGAAAGCTGAGTTATACAGTTGTTTCAAAGACTGTTTAGTATATGAGAACCCTTCCATTCTAGGTTGTCCAAATTATGGGAGCAAGAAAATAACCATGTTCTGTTGTCATGTTGTATCCTGGGGGGCTTGGAACACACCTATATCTCACAATTTCTCTATAAAATATTGCTAGATGAATGACATACGTTAAGTATAATAATTGTTTCTTTACAATGTTTAGCATACTTAAAGTACCTGATAGGTATATGTCAGTAATTTCCTTAACACTTTTATTGTAGTGTGATTCACGACTATACGATTTACCTATTTTAGAGGTGGGAGCCAAACACCTGTAAACAAAACTGATGTTGAAATATGTACAACAGTTTAACTTTAGCACACTTTCTTCTTCCAGAAAAGATCCCTTATGCTCCTTGAAGTCATTTCTCATTGCCAACTCCAGCTTGAATCACTATAATAATGTTATTGAAACATCCATTGCTTCTTGTCCTCAATTCATAAATGACAAACAAATCTGTCTTGTTTACATGTCACCAAATGAAAGTAACCGCTGAATGAGATTCATTGTATATAGCTATTTCTAAATCAACTCAGTAAACAGACAAGCATTCAAATATGCTTAAGTGGAGGTTCACCACTTTCAGGAAACACAATCCTTCCAAATAGTTTGGCTTTTAAACTTACTGGGCACACATTTACAAATGAAAAGTCCCAGTCTAAGAGTAATGGAAACACTAGGAGTTTAAGAGTTTTCCTCCCCTTTAATTCAGTAGTCTTTGTTATTTAATTAGGCTCAGGTCTCAGTGAGCATGCATCCTTTCTAATATGGTTAAGTTCTAGTTGAAGTTTTAAGAACATTTCTTTAAATGTTTGTCTTAGCTGAGATCAACTGTGCTAACACATGCTAGCACAGGCTTCATCTTCTGTATGAACTTAGTTCCCAAAGATCTTTCCCTTGAATTTTCTGTGCAGGCCAATAATTTCATTGACCTTGAGCACCATAGCCATACTCTGGTACTCCCAGTTCCCAACCATACAACTGCTACATTTAAAAACCTTTCATGGTTTCTAGTAGCCCCCACAATGGAGTCCAAATCCTTAGCTTGCATTCAGCACAAGTATTTTTCTTGTCTCTTCAGTGGCCACAAAACATTCCTCCCCAGCCTATTAGACATGCTACACTTCTCCAGGGTCTCAAAGCTTATTAGGAATGTTACATAATTCTTGCTCTACATCTTTGCCTATGCTTTTCCCTCTTGGTGGACTGGCAACCCCTTTCCTCCCTGACTCAGGTATGAAACTCCTATTTGAATAATGGCTCACATGATTGTAGTCCCCTCTCCATCACAATTACCTATCTTTCAATTCATATTCACTTAATGTGGTATTTCCAAACAGAAAGAGTCCTTGGGAAGATGAGGGCTATTCTGCAGTTAATTATATGCCCCTACTACCTCCCTACCATCTGGAGCATGGTGGGAGATTAATAAAAATATATAGATTTTTGAATGGTTGAGGGAATATATGGAATTATTCTGCTTTTGAAGATCACTGAACCTGAAATGACTCAAACATCTGGATGAGACATATGAGTCCATCCCTCCAGCAGAAGTCAGCTTATCTTGTATCCTTGTTTGTGCTTCATCTTTTTAAAAGGAAGAGTATATTGTTTAAAACCTTTAAATCTTCTATTGCAGATAAGAATCAACTTGAATAGCGTAAGATATTTGCTGAATTGGCCCTGAAAGGCTGGTTTCTAGTGGAAATTAGCCACCCTGTTTCATTCTTTTTTTTCCCTTTCTCTCTTTCAGTTATTTTTTCATTATACAAAAGAAGTTTATTTTGAGAAAAATTGCCTGTCCTTGCCATTTAAGCTTTGAGCAAAAGATACATATCAGATTGTACTTTTACCCAGTCTTCCAATTAATTTCAGTTTCATTCTTTTATAGGCATGACTCTACAAAGTTGCAAGAATTGAAAGATAGTTGTTTGCAGTCCATCAGTTTTCAAATGAGGAAAATTTAAGACAGCATCTTCATTTGTAGATTTTGTCTTGAATGGCTAGGGATTGGGATAGTCTTATTCAATATCCAAAGGGATACTGGACTAACATTCTGGTTAAGGGTGCTCTAGAAATCTGCCTTCTCTGCACAAGAGAAAGGCACAGAACTGTCCCCTAGGTAGATTGGTTTCCTCGGGAAAACCTGTTCGCTGGGAGCCACATGCAGTAGGATATTCCTTACCATGAGCTTTGTTTGTAATGAAAAGTGCCATATATCACCAAGCGAAAGGTCTGGAATTCACATCTGTTGGTGCTTCCTCCCCCACACCAGCTCAGTATGTATCAATTCTGTATTTTGGAAAGCTTTAATAAAGGTAACACATGGTAAGAGAATGTGACATGGCTTTGGAGAATAGAGAGGGGCTTAAATCAGTCTAAGGGTGTCAGAGACAGGGCCAAAACCCAGTATCCCAAATCATTTTTCCATTGGAAAATAGTAATCTTAACTTCAATCAAGAATTATATCCATGGCTTCTTTGAAGTTCCTAAAACATCAAATATTAACTAGGAATCAAAATCACAACAGCAGCAAATAAAGAACTCTGCCACAAATCCCTTCAGTCCAGTCCAGAGGTAAGAGTCTTCACCAAGTGATCCCATCACTGCCACTTAGTTTCTTTGAGTAAAAATAACCAACATGACAAATGGACTTTGTCTCTCAGACATGAAACATGACCAGCTGTGAGTGTCTTAGTAAATTTTTATTGCTTTTACTTTTATGTTAATCATTACAAATCACCATGTTGTCAGTGTCCTAAAACAGAAGACTCATGAAAGCCTCATTTCAAAGGTAATACCAGTCTAGGAAAAACTCCTTTACTTGAATGAAGAGAATGACGATCCTTTGATGGATCTACGGATTTCTTCCTTCCACAAGAGCAAAGCAATCCAGAAATCCACTCACTGATGGAATCCTGCCGAGTTGAGGATTTCTGCTCTCCTGGAATTCACCAGTTGGCTTTCATACTTCAAGCTCCCATTGGCTCTAAGGAAAAAATGCAAATAATTAACCCTGAAGTAAGACATATTTCACCTCAGACTCCTCCTGCTGGGTTAACAAACATCTCACAGACTGAGCACTCTTTGGGAGTGTCTCACTAGGTGTCATTATTGATTAGTGACACCTATTCTCTTAAGAAAGCCTTTGGCAATGTACTGCTTCAAGGGAGGTTTGATAATTAGGGATGAAGTTTTCAGTTGCTTTCTGTCCAAATTTGTTAACTGAACTGTAAAGTGATGAGATGCCCATTAGAGGACTTCCCTGCGAAGCCTTGGTGTTACTCCCCCTCAGTGGCCAGCCTTTCTCCTCCCACAACTCACTATGCCCCTTCTCAGTTCCCATCCCAGCACTGCTAGGGAGGGGGAGCACAGTGTCATCTCACGACTTGACTTACCACCAGAATAAGCACCGGTTAATTAGAGTGATTGGTAGCTAGTTATCCTTACCTAACCTTATTATTCAATCCCTCCATGTTAATTTTACCTGTTTTAATTTTAAGTAACCCAACATTGTATAGTATAGCACAAATGATTCAAAACATCCTGAAATATCTTGGATTTATAAAAAAAACTTCATGCAATATTTATAAATTAGGTAGTCATGAAAATTCAATAAAAGGAACATGGCATGAACAAGTTTTCCCTTCGCCTCACCCTGAACATTTAGAAGAAACTCCCTGATGTAACCTAAATGAGTTTGGGAGGTTAGAAATTTTGCCATTATTGTTAAAGAATACAGCAACAAAATACTCCTCCTCCTCCTACTACTACTACAGATATTTTGGGATAATCCAAAAAAAGGTAGCCAGAAGTGGGACTTAAAAAGAGCTTAGTAGATGCATGTATTTTTTTAACTTAAATTATTTAATAAAGCAGTTCATAGTAAATCATCACCAGATACAATTGACAATAGAAATTAATAACAATAGTAAATAGATGCATGAATTTTTCCAGGCACACAGTAATAGTGTGTGTCTGAGAAGTCAGAAGCATTTCATCCACTCTTCTAGACTTATAGAGTTTCTGTTTTAGTTTTAAGATAACACTCAGCAAAGTCTATTGTGTTAAAATCTAGATGTCCATCCGGTTTCTTACCATCAGGCTTCTGATCTTTCATATCTTTGTAATTGTTCAAGGTATATAAAATATGCTAGCTACATATGAGAGATTCTGTACACACCAATAAATTTTACACATACCAATGGAGATCAAGTATTACCTTGCATAAAGCATGGGTGTCATTGACAGGAACTCAATAACATATTTTATTGTGTGTAGAGTGTAAAAATTTTTTGTCCCTAAACATCAAGTCCAGGGCCTTCTTGGTGATAATAAAACCATAGAAAACAACAAATTGAAATGAAAATTTATTTGGTCCCTGGAATTTTTCCCATAGGAAAATCTGGCTTTCAAAATATGGCTTCGTTAGTCTGCATTTACAGAATCTTTTTTTCTTCCTCTATTAATTTAGGAAATGGAGCCTTCCCAATGTCTTCTAAATCCCATTGATTCCAATGACTACACTCCCACTTTTATTAACATGTGTTAGATTTTGTGTCTTCCCCATAAGTGAGACTAAATGTCAGGACTACTGTTTCTCTTCCCACTCTGACTTAGAGAAGCATTGACCTTCTAGCACAGAAACTTAACTTCTTCAAATGAGCACCCTGGGAGTCACAGATGAAGATCCTCTGAGATAAGTAGCATACAGTTTCAAACTCACAGCAGCAAAAAGCCCTCACCACACACACACACACACACACACACACACACACACATAGTGATTACAATTATGTTGGAAAGTCATCCCTATACTAAACAAAAATCAGAAAGAAATGGTGTGGATGAAGAATATTAAAATATGCAGCATAAAATACTGAAACTGACCTGAGGTTAGATACAGACATGGCATATTTGATCCTGAAGAAAGGGCATCTTCAGGACAATGTCCGCAAATAGATCAGGAGCCTCAACAGCCAGCTGAAGAGAAAAGAGAAGAGAGTCAGTAAATATTTAGTGATCTGTAGACAGACTGCTTGCTTGTCTGAAGCTGGCACCACAGTCCTACCGGGCAGGTGCCTGTTAGCAACTTACAGTTTAATATGGAATAACACGGGGCTCCAACAGGATCCTAAGTCCTCCTACTGAGGAAATTCAAAACGAAGTTTATTCTAGCATCCCAGAGAGTTCCCTAATGTCCATTCATGTAGATGAATCAAAAAAATTCTCTTCATAGTTTTAGAAGCCAGGGTCTCGTTGGTTTTAATTAGATGATAACAAAAGCAGGTCAGTCGTGTCTGCAATGACTTGTGTTTCCCAAGCTCAGCCTGACCTTTGTGAATGGATGGTTGTCAGTCTGTATCAAGGAAAACAAGAATATGTGGAACAGTGTTTGGTCCCTCTCTTAGTGTTAGAATTCTTGCATGGATTCTGAGAGGAGTTGAATATATTTATTTGGCTCAAAATTTTGATCTTGACATTTACATATATGGAGTGTCGTTTTCTTCCATTGAAAAGCTTTCCTCTGGTTTCTATCCTTCTCCACTTGGCACACTGGTGAACTCTTGGTGACATGGATCCTATATTGAAAATAATAGAGTTTGTTATTCCTGCTAAGCTCCTTGATGTCTTAAAGATCTTGGCATCCAGGGAAAACACCCTGTCATTTGTTATTGTTGTACTCCTTTATTTTTCTCTTTTTTTGAGCGCTGTGTTTATTTTAAGGACAAGGACAAAATATTGGGATTTGGTAAAATATCCTGCCAATAGAGAGCACATGCAGAACATAAAAATCCTGGAAGCAGGGCTTTGAAGATTCCTCCTCAAAACTCAAAGCCAGGAAGCCTGCGGAAGGACAGAGAGCAGCACACAAGCAGGGAAAGGAAGAAGAGAAATCCAATGTCATCAGGCCTATGCTGGAATGCACTTGGTAGTCACCCTCACTGTTTGCCATTTTATCTTCATTTTAAATAGGTCAAGTTGAGGCAGCTGGGTATTCCCATCTGTGAGGCAGAGAGTTTTCCGGGTCAGGCAGAACTACAAAGCAAGTTAGAAGAGTTTGTCTCAAAATAAATAAATACATAAATAAATCATATAAACTTTCTCCGGCTCTCACCTGGAGAGTGACTCTGTATTTGCCTGTCTTGGTAAATTACCAAAAATGCCACCTTCCTAGGTCTGATAACTTGTAATTTTCATTGTCTTTCAAAATCGATGGAACTGGTGTTTTATTATGCCTTCACAATTCAATTTTCATTGTCTAAGAGGATTCTCAAGTGGCCTAAGGTCCAGTACCATTATTGCCGACTCTTTATATGATATAAATGTGAAGACAATTGAGAAGCAAAGGTGGCCATGGTGACCCGGAGCTGCTGCTGGTTTCTACACTGCTGTATACTTTCTGTTATGTGCTAGAGGAACTCAGCTCTAGCCTGTTGGGAGGGTTTCCACAGGCTTTAATCATGGGAGTAGCTCTTGGGGCATTTGCTAGAGAACATGAAAACACCCCCATTATTATGCAGTACTATTGCAGAAGTGGAAAAATGCTACCTGTAAACTCTCACTCACAACTGTCCAGCCTCACAATCCAACTGGACACACTATGCTAAGTCCTGAAGAACCCAATGTGTCCAAAGATTTTGTTTCTGTAAATCTTTGTCACCACAGAGCCATGTGGAAGGGTAATAAGCATAAGCAATATGGAAACGTGGTATGCTTTAGCTATAAGCGCATTGTTGGTATAAATTTGCAAAATGCTAGGATCTAGAATCTATTAATCCAGGAGACAAATCTCTGAGCATATCTATGAGGAAATATCTAGATTAGATTAGCCTCTGAGCATGCCTATGAAAGAAGTTCTAGATTAGGTCATTGAGATGGAAAGACCTTCCCTATATGTAGGCATAATACATAAATAAATGTGGACTATAATACTAAAATGGGGTAAGGGGTGCAGAGGCTCAAGCTGAGCACTAGCAGTCATCATTTTCTATTTTCTGCCTGTGGGTGCCACGTGACCAGCCACTTCAAGCTTCTATCACCATGATTTCCTTGCCAGGATAGATTGTATCCACAAACAGTAAGTGGAAAGAAACCCTTCTTTACGTTTGATGTACTGGGAAGTTTATCACACAACAAGAAAATGGCTGGTACACAAGCCAAACATGCTTAGAAGAAATCCATCAGATGGCTCTTCTTTGTATTGACTGGTTTCTTTGCCTGTGTGTCTTGACTGTGAATTCTTTCACCACTTCGGTGCCTTTGTCTGGCTCAGTGTTGGTTGAAATTGTTTCAGTAATCAATTGTCTTACCTGCAAAGTCCAGGTAGGTTCTCTCTATTGTAGTACACGACTAGTACATGTTAGTAACTGCTAGCACCCTGAGTTCAATGTTGGAAGTCAGAAACAAGGGGTATTTTCTTCAACGTGAGTTTTCAAAGCATGGAAAGATGGTTAAAAAATCATCTACCTAATGTTTTGGATATTTTCCTATGTGATCAAACCTTGAATTTTTATGCTTTAATTTTGAAAAGTGCTTCACAGTGTTCTAAGAAATATGATTCAAAATGAAATAATTAATCCCTTAGAAGTCATCATGACATTCATGCATAACCAAGAATGTGCCCTGAATATTGCATCACTGGATAGCAGCAAACGCCTTCGCAGTGCCTTTCAGCTGGGATTTGTACTGAATCCTCTCTAGGGATGCAATTTGCTTAAGTCTTGTGCAGTTTCTAAAGGAGATTAACATGGCCCTCACACTCAACTTTTGCTTTTTAATTGACTAAACAAGGGTTTTATTAAACCGATCAGTAAAAAAGCATCCTTTTGGAACTGTGGTGTGATGGATTTTGTTTTTAAATAATAACTAAAGACTGCTGATTACATGACTTCTTAGCAAGAAGTCATATATGTTTAAAAGTCACCAACTGAAATAAATGAACTACTGAAATTCTTTTATTGTCTAAATCAATATAACTTGAATATTTGTGGTTGTGTGTTGGTTTGAAGTTGAGCATTATATGAAACAGCTATGATTATAGACAACAACGATTCTTTCTTGTTGTGATACCAGAAACCTTTCCAGGTTAAAAAGAGAAGTTACCTAAACCATTGCCATCTATCCAACAGTATAGCAGAGAGGATTAGAGTTATTGGTAAATAACATTTATTGAGTACTAGCTATGTTCTGGGTAGGACATGAGCCTTAGGTTGGGTTCTGCAGGCAGTTTTTCGTTTTGTTTTGTTGTGTATTTCTGGCTGTTTGCTTAGAGATGGGAGTGGCTATCTTTAGGAGCAGTACCTATAAACGAAAAAGAAAGAAGTAGGACAGAGCGCTTCACCCTGGGGCAGCCAGAACAGTGCCCAGTGCCAATCCCAGAAGGAGCTGTGGCTCTGCAGTCACCTTTTGCACACTTATATCTTTGTGACTCTGTAGCCAAGAAATTGCCCTCAAATTTCCTTTCCGCAAATATGAGACGATTACTTTAGTCCACTGGAAGCACTATATTTCCTTCCATGTGCTTGGCTTTCTCTGTAATAACAAGGGCTAGAATTTGCTACTGGTTTATGCATAAGCAGTCTGGTACCCCATTTGAAATTGCCAACAACCTGCAAAATCCTCAGAAAAGACACTGCCCTTCACCTAAGGGCAATACAGAGACTGTATATACCAGAGTAGGCAGCAGCCGGCACTCGATGCACCTGGAGTGACAGCACACTCCGTAGCCATGACGGGCGTACTATCATTTTGTCAGTGTGGTGCTGATAAATACTTACAAACTGTCTCTGAATAGGGGGCAAGTTAGGTTCTGCTTCCTCTGCTGTGTGTCCATTTCCATGGAGTAAGTACTCTCTGCATGCAATTACAGGGTACCAATGGGATGGAAGTGAAGCAACCTGAAGTCAAGAAGAAATTCCTTCATGCAGTTCTGATGTATGACCAGGCTCTAGCCTCGCACTATTTTAGCTGTTGTAAGGCCTTCATTAAAAATAATATTAAAAGCTTTTAGGAAATTCTTGTTCAATTCTATCTACATAGCCTGGATTCACAAGGTCATTACAAATTTCCCACTATGAAAATAAGCCAAAGCGAAGGAAAACAAAACAAACTCACAGCGGCCTTAAGAACTGCCTGCCTGCATTCCTTTTCACGACTATGTAAATCTGAGTAAAACTAGACTTTTACATTTTTATTCAAGTACAGATTTTGGCAGCTGATACTGTGATTTACATTAGCTGAAACATTTAGACTGAATGATGAGAAAATTGATGAATGCCATTAGCCCAGGTGTTTTTGTGCTCTAAACATTCCATTTAGGGTTTTCTGGATGCTGCAGCCTAAAGGAACTTACACAAACGCAGGTGCTCATGTTAAAACTTTAATAAAACTCTATTTAAAGATCATCTCAAACACCAAGTGAAGACTTGTGGCAGACCAAGAAAACAAAACCAGTATCAGCTGTGCTTGGAATTTCATATACTGTGGTTCATTAGTCCCAGGAACACTCTGATTCTTTTATAAAATGCCACTCTTTTATGAAAACATTTTGTGACTATTACATTGTAACTAAAATGTAGCATAATGAGAACATTGAGGATTTATGGGAAGATTCATTGGAATCACGAGTGCATGTCATAGGGAAAGCTCTGATTCTCTGACCCCCCAGGTTCTCTGTGAGAAGGCAGACCCTCTTTTGCAGGTTGTTGGTGAGTTCAAATGGAGTACTGGCTTACCAAATAAGCCAGTAGCAAATTCTAGCCCTTTTTATTCTGGAGGAAGCCAAGCACTTGGAAGTAAATATAACACTTTCAGTGGACCAAAGTAATCATCTCATATTTGTCAAAAGGAAATGTCTTAGATAAGTGAAATTTGTGAAGGTTTAATCAAATAAGGAATCATCAGCACATTTGGCATCTCTCAGGCCTAGAGAAGTGTTTAAGAATTCTGGTCCCATAAGGTGGTTGGACAAAACCAATAGCCAGAGAAGGGAAGTGAGGTAGAGAGGCCGTTAATTGGTTGCAGCTCTTTTGCTGTATTTCAATCAGTTGGCCACAGGCGATTGACTGACTGCTGCTGTAATTGACTGGGTCTCAGCTACCTGCCCTGAGTGTTTGATCCCAAATTAGGCTTTCAGTTCGTGCACATACCAAATGGCAGTTTGTTGTGTTTGGAAGTATTCTCAGGCCACATTTAGTTTTATTAAAGTGATCTCTAGAATTATGCTTAAATGTGGGGTGGGTTATTTTCATTTATAGTAGAAGGACAAGTTGATTTTAGAAGGATATATGGGCTTGTTCCCTATAAGCTGCCTAACAGAGTGAATTCTAATAGATGTTTAACATGGGACTCATTAAAATTCTATAGAAGCGAGCCACATATCGAGCACAGACAATGAATAGCATCCAATACAAAACAGAACATCCCAGAGGAAAATCCAATAGCTGGGACAAAGTATATGAATGACCATTACCGTATTTATGGACAATGCTGAGCAAGTCTACCTTGTTTTC
>CM053752.1:53061516-53094549 GCA_028658305.1 Pachyuromys duprasi
GATCTAGCCAGGCTGTTACTCCCTGGCATGTATGGGGGAGGGTCGAAGAGTCAGCCATCAAGCTCAAGACGGAAACAGTCCCTGTTTCCCTTACTAGGGTCTTCAGTTCACCAATGAGTTATCATGGGCAACATCTGAGCAGGGGTTCTAGGCCATATCCATACATAGTCCCTGGTTGGAGAAACTGTCCTATATAAGACCCTTGAGCTCTGCTCAGTTTGATCTTTGTGGAGCTCTAATACCAGGGAGTTTTTACAGCTGTAAATTATTCAATTAATTATCAATTCAAATGATTTCAGATGTCAAGTCAAATGAATAATTAATTTCTTATTAAATTGTAGGACCCATGGGCAAGTGTTGATGTATTAAACCAATTAGGTGCCTGTTTTGTGAATGAATATTTCATAGTTAATAGCAACAGGGGTCTAAGAACAAACCCAAATTAATAACCTGGTTCCTGTTTTTATGCTCTCAAAAGTTAAAATTGTTCTTCATTTATAAAGAGACACAAGTGAGCCGGTGAGTTCACTGTAGAAATCAAATGAAATCAGGAATTTAAAAAAACACAGAATGAGAGCACCGTGTGGAATGTATTTATACAGATCAAGCAAACCAAATTAGAATATCTGAAACATCAGTGCCCTGAAAGTTTCTGTTTGTTTGTTTGTCCAATAGCCAGAAATTCCAACCATTATCTCGTGTGACAGACTGTGCTCAAAATATGGCCATACCAAAGAGTTGTATAAAATTATATCTTCAGGCTGTATTTAAATTATATGAAATAAATTAATTTCCTGTCAGTCCTATATCCCAGCTCCAATATATTGCATTATGTCTATGAAAATATTCCAAAGTTTCAAAGAACTGAAATTTGAACTATTTCTGTTCCCAAGCCTTTCTGGTAAGGCTTATTTATCCTGTAAAGGCAAGTAGAGAGTATTATGCTATAGAATCCTAGAAAATACATCAAACGTAAATATCTGGTCTTCTGAATTTATATGAAAACCTTTAAAATAACCTAACAGTTTGGCTACTTAAAGGTCACTGTGCTGGACCTGCTTACATATTTTCCCCCTGGCCTTTTCTTTGTCTCTGTAAAAATGGACCATCTTCTGCGATCTACCAAAACAGTTTAATGATGCAATGAGCAGATACAAATATCCAAAGAAAGAGGTAAATGTGTGGTTGTTTTGTTGGGTTGATGAGTAGATAATCCTAGAGAAATGTAATTGGAAGACAGAAGGGCCTCCAGGAATCCACTCAGTGCTGGTGGTTCACATTCTTGGAATCTCTTTGTCTTCCAAGATAAGGTTGTTCTTTCTTCAGGGTGTAGGATTGAAGGTTTTATGATCTACACCAAGAGAAAGACTAGTATTGCCTTGACAGGGTTGTTTCAGAGCTGGAGGGCAGGGAAAGGGTGGAGGGACATTCTTACTTCTGTTCTTCTCTCATTTAGTAATGAGCCAAGCTTTGAACTTCACCAAAATACGGAGTTCACTATATGCTGACATCCTACATTCTTACTTCTTTCTTTCCCCATATACATATATGGCAGAATAGGGAAGGTGATGGTGATTTACATTTAGAATGTATATTATTAATGGCTTTGTGAATTATTCCTTGGCGTTAGGATACTAGTTTAAGCTCTATAAGAGAGAAAGAGGAAAGGAAAGAGCATGTATTTGCCTTTTCTGTAAAGAACTGAATGAATAAGATGAAGGGTGAAAGGGTTTCTTTTCTTTTGAGAGGATGGTTATCGTTGGGCAGGCTGACAGTTTTGCATAGAATCAGATCTCCATCAGCTTTGGGAGCTGCAGGATGAGCTGGTGACTGAGCCTGCTAGTCTGTCTTTGCCTGGTCCCAGCTGGTTCATTTTGTGAATGAAATGTAAACTTCTGGGTCAGATCCAAATTTCCTATTTTTTGAGAAAAAAAATATGTTTACCATCCTTTCCTCCCATCATTTCCATATGAATTATTGCTTTATCTGCACTTGCAAAGAAATTAATTTTTAAATATTCACTCATTTTTGTCTATTGTCAAATTTATTTGCATATTATATGTTGATGCTATTGTAAATGACATTTCATTAGTTTATTTATTGATATTAGTATATGCAAATATAATTTTTTACTAATTTTTTAGTTAGCATGAAAAATACATGGTTTCAACATGACACTTTCATAGATATATACCATTGTACTTTTCTTATATTTAGCTCCATCTACTGTCTTCACCCATCATTCTCCACCTCTTGTTTATTTGTCTTCTCTCTAAACTGTTTCTCTTCTACTTGTGTCTGTGTGTGTGGTGTTGCTAAATCTAGTTTCTATATATGAAAGAAAACATACAATATTTGTTCTTTTGAATCTGAGTTATTTTGCTGAACAGAATGTTTTCTGATTCCATCTATGTTTCTGTAAATGTTGTAATTTTCTTACTGGGATTTTAACCAAATGACGTCCTTTATCCTTTTGATTTCCAACAGATAACCAGACAAGCAAAGAAACTGCCAATCTAGACTCACTAGATTTTCAAGGGCAGTGCCAAAGTCAGTTGGATGTCATATGATTAAGAATCAGTTTGGTGTCATCCCAAACAAGGGAACATAGAAATAAATGTGCTCATTTTTGTTGCTGTTGTTTTTCTGAAGTCATTTTTCAGATTTTGTCTTGAAGCTAAAATGATTTTGGCTTGAAAACTTGTATTTGTTAAGATAAATATAATCATCAAAAAATAATAAAATTGTAGAAGGGGATTAATTAAGAATGATAAAATTGATCACTAGTTTCTATATCATTTGATTCAATTATCTTTTCTACATGTTTTGTCTTCTCTGACTTTAACAAGAGAAGTCTAAATAAATCCTCCTTTATTCTAAGACAAACAACTGCTTCGTATGCAGCATCTCAGTTTAACAGGAAAACTGTGGCATGGCTCACCTGTCTCTTGAAGATGGCACAAAGTTTTTATTAATTTTTATGTGCATGTGTGTGCACATGCATATCTGTGCACTACATACAAGCCCAGTGCCTGGGAAAGTCATAAAAGGGTGTTTGATCTCTTGGTACTGAAGTTATAGATGGAGATGAACCACCATATGGGCGCTGAGAACTGAACTCAGGTCCTCTGCAAGAGCAGTCAGTGCTCTTAATTGCTGAGCCATCTCTCCAAAAATACAATTGTAACTTTTAGTGAATGCTCTGAGATCATCCAGCTACAGAAAGGCAGATGGAGAGAAGTAAATATAGAAATTCTAATATTATTTAAATAGCTGTGGCTTGAGATTTAAATAAACTTGATCAAATTCACAGCTATAGAAAATTTCTGACTCAAACTCTAACTTCTTACTTTATGTTGAACCCTTTAAATTATTTTTATTTCAGATATTTTCTGAGAAGATTCTGAGTGTGCATGTGTGTTATAGAACAATTTATGGAGCATCAGGCCATGTACATGCCTGCAGAGTCCAGAGGATAGCTTCCTCTATCTTTTCTTACCTCTATCAGGGTCTCTCATTGAACATAAGTCTTTCCTTTTTCATCAAGATTGGCTATCCAGTGATCTTCCAAGCCCACTCAGCTCTGCTCATAATGTTGGGTGTACTTGTATGGCATGCAAATCTATATTTTACTGCTTACATGGAGGATGGATATTCAAACTCTTGTCTTCACGAATCTACCAACCAAGCCATCGCTCTAAACCTTCCTGGTCACAGATGATTCCACAATATGAGTTTGTAACTTTCTCTAATGACGTAATATATAGTGGTTTTGCTAACAGTTCTTTGTTGGTACTCCTGGAATGACCACAATATATTTGGAGAAAACACAATATTTAAGTGGAGACAGATGCAGAAGTCTGTTTTAGGGAGTGATGGACTCATTGAGAACATCTTAATGAACTTCATATTCTTAATTTACTGAGGATCTGACCTTAGTCTTGCCTACCTTAATCTTACTCACAACACCTGCATAGTCAGCAAAATCATCTAGCTGATCAACCATGGTCTGTATAGGATGAAGAGTTAAGTAGCTCATGTAATTTGTTGATTGGCTGTACACAAATATCACTGGCAATACAGTACATTGTGGAGTATCTTTTACTTCAACCACTGACTTGGGTTGAAGCTCATTCATTGGCAGTGCTCAACACTGGGAGAGAGTAACAATGTATGAATTCTGACCCTGTGAAGGGTCAAAATTTACAGTGGCTTCCACAGAAATTATGTAGATTTTGCATTACTATAAACGGTGTTGAGCCATCATAAGCCAGAAATCACCTGCCTTTTCTCACTTATCTCAGATCTCTAAGTAGTAAGGGTGACAGTGGAGTGGAAACTTTTAATAATGATGGCAGTAGTCTCTAACTGGTCTTCCAACCATTTCACCTTACTTAGAGTCTTAGTCACAATTCTATTGCTATGAAGAGATACCATGACCACAGCCACTCTTATAAGAGAAGGTATTTAATTAAGGGCTTGTTTATGATTTCAGAGGCTCAGTCAATTATGATCATGATGGGGAGTCTGGGTTTAAGCATGACAGGCATGATGCTGAAAAAGTAGTTGAGAGCTACATCCTGATCTATACGCAAAGAGAGAGAGAGACTAGGCCTTATGTGAATTTTTGAAGCCTTAAAGCCCACTCCCAGTGACTCACTTCCTCCAGAAAGACCATGCCTCTTCCCCTCACTCTCTGATGACTTAACATTCAAATAAACAAGCCTATGGAGGCCATTTCTTATTCAAAGCACCACACCTACTGAAAGCAGACAAATATCACAATCTTGACTTATTAGCAAGACTCTAGAATGGATACTGTCTCAGCTTCATATCTGTCATAAAATACATAAAATACATAAAATACAAAACAGCTTAGGGAAGAAAGACTTTAGCTTTGTTCAGAACAGAGAGTCAGTTACAGAAGGTAAAAGTGCATGTCATAGTATGTCTATAGTCAGAAGAGCTCAATAGATACATACATCTCAAATCCACCTCAGTTTACCCAACTAAGAAAATTCTCCATTGACATGCACACAGGCCAAACTAAACCAGACAATTCCTCATTGAACCTCATTCCCCACATGAATTTATACTGTGTCACACTGACAATCAAGATTAATAATCATAGTTATCATGTTTATAAATTTAGTCAAATTCCTTTCCCTTATGATTGTCTTTTTCAATATGGTTCGTCCATCCTTCACTAAGCTTCTACTCTTGCTCTGGGTACCAAAGACAATGATAAAATTAACCTTCTGTATCTTAACTATAATCCTCATTTCCTGTCCCATAGCTCCATCCAAAGTCTTCCTTTCACAGCAAGAGTTGTCTTGTTGTTTCAATAACTGTTTTCTTCATTGACCTCATTGACCTTCATTACCCTGCATAACTGGTCAGAAGGCAGTTGTAAGGTGATTGGGTTGTAGAACTTGATTTTGGTCATATTCCCTCTCTGTCTGAGATATTTATTTGGTAAAAATCAGAATTTTATGTTATACATTTATTTTTCTTTCCTAGCTGCTAGTACATGGTTGTTCAACAGCTGTACTATGATTGTATCATAAAAGGGAGCCCACCATGGCCAGGAAGTACAGGGTGTAAGGAAGAGCTGGCTTCAATCATGGAAGGGATTTGATGGGTTAAAATAAACTCGCTTACTGGTGCCACACAATGTGGGAGCAGATGAGTTTCATTCACTATTTGTCCAGAGTGGGCAAGTTGTGACCTGGTAGATCACCTTTTCCTTATCAGTGACATGCTCTATTGCCTCCATTGAGAAAGATTTTACCTTCCTGGTTAAAGCACAGACAATTTCAGAGTTAAATTACATCATCTAACAGGACAAGAGATATTTGATATCCATTCAAGGGAGGTTTTAATGGGTAAAGTAAACCCTTTTTTGCCAATGGGGAATACTTTAGTAAATTCACATTCAGACTGACACACAAAGCTCAATGATGAGTAACTTGAGTATGGTTTTTGAAAGGTTTCAAGTTCGTTTTATAAAATTATCAATGGTTTTCACTTAGGATAGAATGTTACTAAAAGAAATTGTAGTTGACTCTAAATGCAAACTTAGATAATGTTAGAAGTTACTGAGTTTTTTCATTCCATTCAAATCTAGGTTTTACTCAAATATTTTCCCTATAAGAAAACCCTTCTGTATAGACAGCCTTTTCTGTGTGACAAGTTTATGGGTAGTTTACCGTATAATCATGGCAAACAAAAACTCCACAAGAGCTAATTTTAGTTCTCTAACCCCTTTATATAAAACATCTTTAAATCACTCTGGTTTTGAGTGATGCAACCCACATTTTTCATCAGGGCAGTGAGAACTGGTTCAGCAGCCACTCAGAATTTAAGATCGAAAAAAGTCCACTTTAACCTATACTCTATGATCATCTGCTTTTGTGTGACTAGAACATTTGATGATACAGAAATTTTAGTCAGTTTGCCTACATTCAAAGTGTGCCATCCCTGCTGAAGAAGGCACCCTTTTTTCTTTCTTAGGTCATCTCTCAGATGTTGGGGTGGTTCATAGATGTTTCTCTTTTCAGCAGACAAGTGTACAGCTTTAGAGATTTAAGTTTACATTTATAGTGGCATTAGGCTTCATTTGGAAGATACTGCTTAACAGGGTCATTGGAAGAGTCTAATGCAGAACTAAAATAAAGACCGATGCTCAGGCTGGTGATTTTCTTTCATTACCTAGTTTGGTTGAATCTCTCTATCCCCACTCCTCTCTTTTCTGATTTCTTTAAATTGCAATGTTTTTGTTTTCTGGGTCTAAAGTTGCCTCTAAACCAAAATAGATGACAAAAGAAAACAGCTACGTGTTCTAGTCTCTTTTGCAGACAGGTAAGATCATGAGGCTTGACTCTAGTGGATCACAGTTCAGAACTGTGTTTGAGACACTGAAAATTCAGCTGTCTGCTTAGTTCTCTCCTCCTCTTCCATGTTGTTCAATGACTGTAGATGCCATAGCTAAGAGTTCCAGATGATGCCACAGAGAGATTTCTCCAGAATAATTACTCAAACAACTGGAAGGAAATTATATTTGTAAGAAGACTCTTTTAAGGAGCTACAAAACTAGTATTCTATGTTTTATATACCCTTATAATATTTGATTACCAGTATAGTTCTTCATATTGATGTCTTTTGTACATGTATAACAACGATGGTTGTACATAAAGGCATAAGTTACATAACAGCATCAGTTAGCAGAGACTAAACAATAAACTACAGATAAAGCAATGCAGCATGTGAGGAACCAGAGAAGAGATGTACACTTGGTTTTTTATTGTATTCCTAATATGTAGACTGTTGCAAGAATTAGAAAGGCATTGAATGGATGAGTGAATGAAAGAACAAATAGGCCATCCATTTATAAGACATAACTTGTCTCCTCTTGTTCAAGTATTCTACTTCTTATTTCTTCATCTTCACTGGCTGGCATATCTAAGGCAACACTGACATGTTTTACTTCTTGCTTATAAAATGTGGCTTCTCAATATGTTCCCTTTTAGAAGAACATGGATGTTTTACATGTGTGTTAGATTTCCCAATATTAATACTTTTTCTTAAGCATACCTACTTATTAGTTAGATATTTTCCATTCTTTCAGCCACTCCTTTTTTCATTTTTCTAGAAGTAAATTGATTATAAGTCATTAAAAACCAATGATTATTGATTAGTCATTTGTTGAAAACCTCTAATATTTAGTCTAAATAGAAGACATAGTAGAGGCCTGTGGGTGAGCTCAATGAGAATCCAGGCTTACTTTGCATTAAACACTAGGTTTAAATCTTAGTACTAAAAAAAAAATTAAGGGAAAAAAAGGTAATCCAGGCATGATGCTGACAAAAAGAATAAGATAGAAAACTGTGTAGAGGCTAACGGTTCTCTGTGAATTGCTTTTAATTCAAATGTAAGAAAACCAACTTCTTAACTGGGCTTTGGCTCTTTTTACAAGTTTATCCTCCCCCATGGAACCCATAACAATTGAGGGGAGCTGACCCCTTCCTTATTAGTAGAGATGTGTGCACTCATATCTGTGCACCATTCTTCATGCAAATGTTTCTAACATTCATGTCGGGGATAACTGAGAATATCTAAGGTTCATGACTTATAGAAAATTATTTTCCTAGGGCTTCTGGAAATTTTCCCAATATTTTTTAGAAAGCTTTTCTTTTACAACTGTGAGCTATTTTGCCTTCTGGAATATGTTTGGCATTGGTTGGAGCCATTATTATTTTGTTGTTCATTAGCATCTGTCTATCTATCTATCTATCTATCTATCTATCTATCTATCTATCTATCTATCTATCTATCTATCATCTGTCTATTTATTGCATGTATCTTAGTTCCTTTCATATTGCTGTGATAAGACACCATTATCAAGAAGAGTTTATTGGGGGATTGCAGATACAGAAAATGAGTTCATGCCCATTACCGGCAGAGAACATGGCGGCAGGGAGGCAGGCATGACACTGGAACAGGAGGTGAGAGCTTACATACGATTGGGCAAGCACAGGGAGAGATAATGAGCTAACTAGGATGGCGTGGGACAATGATGCCTCTCTTCCAACACAGCCATAATCCTCCCCAAATAGTTACCCTAACAGGTGGCTATAGGGACTGTTCCCATTCACACCACCACACTTTGTGAGGCTGTGTGTATGCAAGGGCTTGAGTGTGGATGCCAGACAACTTGTGTGTGATAGTCTTCTCCCCCGACCATGTGAGTCTGAGAAATTCAGCTCATATTGGTGGCAAGAATCCTATTTAAAGTAGTATTTATTTAACTAAAGTATTTAGTTTCCCTGAACTTTTTAATACATATTCTAAGAGTATTTTTGTTAATTTTGTTGAGCAGTAAAGGTTCAATAAAATGACATCTAGATAGCAGAAAAAATTGAAGATATACTTTAGGTTATGAATAAATGTATCCCAAATAGTGCATTTGCTAATGATTAACATTAAATCTATTTTTTAAAAATTATACTTGAAAATTATATATTCTCTGTGTCAGTATAGAGATTCCAATGCTGCAATGTTAAAAGAATATTTAAATTTAATGCTTATCATTATTATTATTATTAATCTTATGAATTTAATGCTTTTTCACTGTTTTTATGTCTAGACATTCTCTTCTTGAGGAAAAATAATGAGAAGCAGGAGAAGCTTTTGTATAATCTGTATTATATGCAACAAACCTTTGTTTCTTGAGCAGTTCAATTAAGATATAAGGAGTTTGAATCTTTAGCTTATTGTGTATCAGCTTCATAGTGCACTGTCATGGAAGTCATTGGAGACAGCTTTATTCATGGTATAGCTACAGTAATAATAGCTGTGGAGGCTTTTGAAACCTTAAACTGATAATTAATTGGCACTACCAACTGCCTAACATTCTGGGCAACTGAAAATTTTAATAATAAAAGGACATCAACGATAAACTTGCCTAAGTTTTTGAAAGAAAATTACCAACTACCGAAATTCCATTTTTAAAAGTCCAAGATTTTACCTTTATCCATACATGCTAATTGAGTATTTTACACTGACTGTAATTGTCTATTCAGAGACACTACCGCACTTTCTGTTTATTCACTGTGCCAGCTCACACATTCTGGCACTACTCTCAGATAAAATTACTCAGCAGCAACAGCTTTCACTTATTTAATCTCTGAAACAATCTTCCTTTGTATGAGGTTCAAATTAAGCACCTTGCTATTTAGACAAACAGTTTCAGCTGTCAAGAAATTTAGCTCCCATTATAGAATGTGGGAAAGGTAGGCTGAGAAAACAGCAATGGCTGTGATAGTCCCGTGTCTTTTGTAGGCTGCAGTGCTTGCATGGCAGGCTTTTGCATGCACTGTGAGTTGATGAAACCAGAAAGTGGGAAACGGAGTTTCAGCGCTTGTGGATCCTGTCTGAAAGACTTTCTCCTCAGTTCCTAGGTCAGTCCTACTAGCTGACAATCACCATAAGCTGATCACAGTAAGGATGTTACACGGTTAAAATGTCAAAAGTCTTACTTGGGTGTTTACTAGAAGTCCTGACAAAGGTTACTGTTTGAAATGCTTTCAAAGGGCTGGCTACACAAGAGTAGCAGGCAGCTGGCAATGGAATGAGATTTCAAGGACAGCAGATCTTCTTGTTCCTGGATATTTTCTGTTGAGTCTGTCATAACCTCCCTGACACCTAGTACAACATCTGGCTCAATAAATCTTGATGGATGCATATAAAAGATGGAAGTATTCAACACTCATTTAGAACTAATAGGCTTTACATTCTAGGCACTAGGCAAAACACAGGGGATCTTAAAGGTAAACATAATCAAACGGTCCTAATTTTCAGGAGGTCCATGATATAGACAGAAATGCAGGTGAACTTAATGCAATTGTAAGTATAGTTCTGAAAGTTTAGAGAAGGACCCTGAGGGGACAGAAGCTCCAAAAGGAAAACCAAAAAAGCTGGGCCCATGGATGCACTGTAGAGACTGATGCATCACCCAAAGATCATGCACAGAGAGGACCTAGACCCCCTGCCCAGATGTAGCCTGTAGACAGCTCAGTCTCCCTGTGGGATCCCTAGTAAGAGGAGAAGAGACAGTCTCTAACATGAACTAAGTTGCCTGCTCCTTGATCACTTCTCCCTGGTGGGGCTATCTAGCCAGCCCACAGAGTAAGATAATCCAAGCAGTCCTGATGGGACCTGATAGGCTAGGGTCAGACAGTAGGGATGGAGGACTTCCTCTATCTGTGGACTAGGGAAGATGGTTAGGGAAGGAAGAGGGAGGAAGGGTAGGACCAGATGGAGATGAGGGAGGGTGCTACAACTGGATACAAGTGAATCAATTTTAAATAATAATAATGATGATAATAACAAAGAGAAAGAAAAGAATGCTAAAGGTCTTGGTTTTAGAAGTCTTTCTCACCCTCACTGAAGTCTAACGCTATGAGCAGGAAGAACTACCATAATCTTATTTGGTCACCTTAGGTGTTTGGAAAGGATAAAAACAGATTGCTGAGACCCAGTAACTTCTGTTGTAGGGGATATAGTTCAAGGAATGGAACATAGAGTGCTCAGACTGCTCTCTAAGAAGATGTCCTCTAAGCAAATACCAGAGAGAGGGCCTGAGCCTAGAAGTACAGACCCAGGCAGTCCATAGACATGGGCTTAGGGAACAAGCTTTCTCCAGAACAGTCCGGCTGGAGTTTTACTGAGGAACACAAAGGGATTGTACCCTGAGCTTCTCATCTCAGCAGACCAGCTAACAAAGTCTTACTGTGAATGGTCAAGTTCTTTGAGTGAAGACATTTTAGTCTTGTTTTTGTTTGTTTTACCTTATTAAGTATGAAGAAGAGAGAATATTGTATCAAGTAGAGGTGATAAAACTGGCATTGAGGATTCTGGTTTAGTGACAAGAAAGATGAGAGGTAATTTAAATAAATGATTCTTTTGTTCCTGAATTAAATATCCCTTGCCACATTCTGAAGCCCTTTCTTCTATTTATCATCTGCCTTTGGATTAGCCAGAGAGAGAAGTTACATGAGTAACAATCAAAATGAGCTTCCTCTATGATCAAAGGTATTCTATTTTTTCAGATTGGAGGAATTCCTACTCATTATAGGAAGTCTCTGAATGCACGAATCAGTGAGTGAAGGAATAAGTGATAAATAGTAGGATCTATTACTCTGATGTCCCTAACAAACACATGTCATAGTTTTACATATTCCCTCATTTTCTTAACACTGCTTGTGGGAATATTTTTTAAAAACTTTCCTCAAATTGCTGATTTTTACATAACATACTGTAGTTTCTTTTTCTGTGTGATTTTGGCTGAACTCCAAAGCTCCAATATGTATTCCTGAAGCACACAAGCAGAGAATGACCTATAAAAGATAAAAGTTCAGCTTTGGGGGTAAGCCTTAAACCAAATATTCCCGGCTTTCTCCTGTCTACTTTAAAATTCCAAAGATAAGAGTTCCTGTATTTGCAATCCATTATCGCTATTTAAACATCTTTCACTGCCATCATTGTGCTTTCTAAGAAGTGGGATAGAGTGACTGAACAGTAGCAGTTCATGGAGACAGCGGACCTCCCCTCCTAGCTTTATCTCTGTCTTTGTTTTTCTACTTTCAGTATGAACACTTTAGTAGCAGATGGAAGCACACTGTTTTTTCTGTGTGAAAAATATCAAGACAAATAAAGAAGAAAAAAAGCCCGTTCTACCACAATCTCGTCAGATTTGTAAAATTTCCCTCTATCAAGCCACAATTTCTGCTTTCTAAGGATAACCGAACAACCTCTACAACACCAAGCAGCTCTTGCAAGATAACGTTTTAATTCGCTATTTAATGCGCACAACAAGAAACATGTGGGTAAGATAGCAGATATTTAGAAGCACTGAATTTAATGCAACGCACCACTGAAAGCACATATTACATTTTTATTGCAAAACAACATATTCACAGGCAACAGTGAGATCTGGGAACAACTGAGTTTGGCTTTCTCTAATGGTGTCCAACTTAATTGCTGTTTTTAAAAGAGAGAATGGCAGTTCAGTACATTACTCTTACTTGAAAGTTGAGTTCTGGGCTCTGTGGGGATGCTTTCTGAATTCATTGTCTAGTATGGGTGTGAAAAAGGAAGTGAGTTTACAGCCCACTGCTGGTTTTCATAATAATAGAAGAACAATGGCTTTTGAAAGTCACAGATAATCCCCAGTCCTCATTGTGGTCATCTGTTTCAACCAAACCTTTCTCTTTAACAACTAGCAAACTGCAAAACTGACTGATGATCTTCTCCCTTCATTGCATGACCCTGAATACATACCCTCTCATGAGGTATTAAGACCAATGAAGTGACACTCCTCAGAAGAAAGAAAAACAAACCAAGAAGAGATCAACCCTAAACTGCTTGCTGTTTTTCATTACCTGTTCATTTAAGCTGTGTTGGATATGTTGTTTTAAAATAATAATAATAGCAGTAGTAGTAAGAATAGTAATAATAATAATAAAATAAGTTTTGAGTTTATAATAAAATTACATAATTTCCCTTCCTTTTCCTTTTTCCAAACCCCTCCCCTCACAAATATTCTCTTCTTTGCTCTCTTTCAACTTCCTTTCTGTTTTTGGATGTGATTTTTAGAGAAGACATTTCTGTTGACTTTTTCTCTTTAGAGCAGACTGCCATTTTCCATGAAAAATGTGGCAAACGCAGAGCACTTTAGTGAGGCAAAGGTAGGGTGCTACATCTCAAGATATTAAACACAATATTCTTATCTTCTTTCAGAACAAAGAGCATAGTCTTCTAAGTTCTGCACAAAGCCCTGCAAACTAGGAATAAAAATGAAATTTGCAAAGTAGAGAGTTGAGTTCAGAGGCTGTTCCTCAATGTTTGATACATACTGTCTATATATGTTGACCTTTTCCACAATGTGTCTTTTGATATTTGGTATATCCATTTCAAACAGGGTAGCCTGCTGTTTATAGAAATATGATCTGCAATGAGTTATGTTATGATCTTCCCTCCCTATCACATTGCTTTAAAGTCCCTGCATCATGAATTAAACATAGAATAATCTTATTAATTTAAATAAAATGCACCTACTGGGGGCCATATGTATGGCCTGGGTCAGCTCTATGGAATCACCATTGTGGAACAGAATGCTCCCAGCCCTGTCTTTTCTGTTTCAATTGTACCAGAGTTAAGAATGAGCACCAAAGAGGAAGGAACACATCAATCTGTGTCAGCAGCACTTCAAAGATGCAGCACTTTCTCAAAAGACCAGTGGAGTAGCAGGCTCTCAACAGACACAAATTCACTTAGAGGAGTTTCCTAAAAGAGTAGACTTTGTGTAAAATGGCTTTTTGTTTGCTGAAGGATTTAATGGTACAGAGAATTTCTTTGTAAAGTAAAAAAATACTTCTAAAACAGTCATTCTTATGATGATTTATGGAGTAACAATTTTGTTCCAAGCCTTATGCCAGTGCTTTACATAAATTACATGATTTCATTATTTCCAAAACCTTGTAAGATAGCTATTATCATTATTCCTCATCTGTGTTGGTATAAATAATGAAAGGGAAGCAGGGAGGATTTGCTGAAGCTTAGAGAGCTAGAGAACTTGAGTTTCCTTTATGCTACTCCACAATGTAGTTAACTTGAAAGAAGATGCATAAGAATATTTATTTTTCCTCAAGAGTTGCCTGATGTTGAAATAATTCCATTCTTGGATCCTCATAAAAGACATTTCTTACAGTTTTAACTGCTAGTGGTCATTTGTAAAAGAAAATATCACTGAAATGATGGCTTTACACTGTGTATGGCAGAATTTCTAACCTCACAACATTTTCTTTTATTTTATATTATCATGTATAAAATTTCCTTAAGTTAAGTAAATATTTTGTATAAGCATTATATTTATTGATATGATGTCTTAAATATAAAAGAGAACCAAGGAAAACATTAATGTCATTATATACAAAGAGCTTTCATGAATAAATATGAATATATAGTGAAGAAGATATGATATTGGCAAAGAATATGATGAGGGATTTCATAGAAAAGAAATAAAATTTTCCAGACTTGAATATATTCAACAAAATATTAAAATAATGGATTATTATTAACAATGAGATTTATGAGTTCATCATGTAAATTCTCTAAGGGTGTAGTCATATAGGCACTCTTTTTAATAATTTTAAATTTTATTGAAAATAGACTTTTTCATATAGTATATTTTGATCACAGTTTTTCTTCCCTTGACTCCTCTTAGAGCCTTTCTACCTCCCCACCAACCCAAATGTATGTTCCTTCTTTTCTCTTCATCATTAGAAAACACACAGGCAATTAAAAAACTCCATATACAGCCTATGCAAACTCTTAAAATATGCATAAGCATTTACATAGCTTAAAACCATGGTATATTCTCACTTATAAGTGGATATTAGACATATAATATGGGATAATCATACTAAAATCCGTGCACCTAAAGAAGCTAATCAAGAAGGAGGACCCTGGGTAAGATGCTCAATCTTCATTCAGAATGGCAAAGAGGATGGACATCAGAAAAGGGAGAAAACAGGGAATAGGACAGGAACCTGCCACAGAGGGTCTCTGAAAGACTCTACCCAGCATGGTATCAAAACATATGCTGAGATTCATAGCCAAACTTTAGGCAGAGTGCAGGAAATCATGTGAAAGACGGGGGAGATAAAAAGACCTGGAGGGAAAAGGAGCTCCACAAGGAGAGCAACAGAACCAAAAAAGCTGGGCATAGGAGTCTTCTGTGAGACTGATACTCCAAACAAGGACCATGCATGGAGATAACCTAGAACCCTTGCACAGAAGTAGCCCATGGCAGCTCAGTGTCCAAGAGAATTCTTCAATAATAGGAACAGGGACCATCTCTGACATGAACTCATGGGCAGGCTCTTTGGTCACCTCCACCTGACGGGGGAGCAGCCTTAACAGCCCACAGAGGAAGACAAAGAAGGCATTCCTGATAGACTAGGGTCAGATGGAAGGTGAGGAGGACCTACCCTATCATTGGACTGGGGAGGGGCATAGGAGACGAAGAGGGAGGGAAGGTGGAATTGGGAGGGGTTTGGGGAGGGTGCTACAGCTGGGATACAAAGTGAATAAACTATAATTAATAAAAATAAAAATAATTTTAAAATGAGTACCCTATATATTTAATATTTGCAATCTTTTGATCTTATTTATAGTAATTATATAAAAAAATACAGGTCATCAATTTTTACTTCATGAAAAATTACCATGAGTAAATTATAAACAAACACTTAAATAACATAAATTCAACAAAATGAATGTCTAACAAATTCATAGTATAGCCATATGCTAACTGTAGTTTTGAAATTAATTACTTCAAAACTATTATTTACTTATTAATAATATACTAGTAAAAAACTGATAGGAAATTTTATATATTCATGTGATTTCAAATTTGAGAATAAATGCTTTCTAAATGTAACTAAATGTATAACTAACTGCATTATAAAGTCCATAAATATTATGTACATAAATATAAAATTTTATATAATAAAACATAAAATATAGCTATTATCTGATGATGGTAGAACTACAAAGGAATTTTTATCCTTTAATATTTTTTACTTAAATGTAGTACAAATATTTATTTCTTTGATAATTATAAATGTCATTTAAGCTTCTAATAGGACATTTCTTATTAAAATATCTACAGATTATATAATAGGTTATAGATCCAGATATAGCCCAGTTAATAGGATATTTCTTATTAAATATCTACAGATTATATAATATGGCATAGATCCAGTTATAGCCCAGTGCAAATCCAAGATGGTTCTATTAGTATAAACTTTAGTTTGGAGCAAATCAGCTTTGTCCTTATTCCCAGATCTGTGAGGCCAACAAGGTGCAGTGATTTACCTCACACTGCTTATAGTCAGCTCATTGTAAGATAGAAACAGTTCATTTCCAGCCTCTGATTTTTCTGTCCAGGTGATGACATTATGTCACTATCAATATTTTAAATGTGTCATCTACATTTATTAGAGATTAATGTTCAAAAATATTGATTTCAATGTCTTTTTTACAAAAGCAAAATAATGAGGCTCATTCAGAGTAAATGTATAAATCAAGTTAAAAGCTGCTATGCCATCACCTGGCCAGCTATGCAAGATATATTTTACTAGAATTCAAAAGGCTTATGGCAGTCACAGTAATGTTATAATTCAAGTGAAGCTTAAAATATCTGTATATAAAGGAGATACTTGAAGAGATAAGTTCTAAATTTAACAGTGTTACATCTTTAGCAAGAAAATGAGTGAAGTTTCATTAAAGACAATGGTTTTCTGTTTTGTTTTATTTTATGTTCTGTAGACAGTGTCTTAAGGAACCCAGAATGGCCTGCAATTGAATCTGAAACCAAGGCTGGACTTGAACTCCTGATCCTCCTGGGGCTGCCTCCCAAGTTCTGGGATTACAAAGATGAGCCTTCATGTCCAACAGGAATTTTATTTTTAACTTTTATGCTTCAGTAGTGACTGAAGTTTATACAGCAAGAAGTATTTAGTGTAAACATACAATTAAAATGATTTAAAGTGATCAATGACCCAAGGAACGTGTTACCCTTTGCTTAAAACAAACACTGACATATTGGCAGATATCAACACATAGTTAGAACTGTGAATTACTTTCCACAAAATGTGAGTATTTTTCTTATTCCTTCAAACTTTCTTAATTTTTGTGGCCAGCAGAAGGTTGATTTTGGCACAAGAGGAAGGTGTTCTCACAGGGGGAGGAATCCACAGAGCAAATCTTCCAATATGTTAAGTTGCAACAGCCCTTTTTTTTAAGGCTGTGGGTCCAACCATCATCTTTAACAAAACATTTTTATTTTTCCAATTTAAAAATCCTCCAGGACCTCCAGTCCTCCTTTGTCTTTCTCATCTCTTCCTGACAGTAATACAAAAATACATTTTAATAAAGATGTCTTGTTCAGTTTTTGAGGGCTCAACTCTCAGCTTCCAATCACACCCAAATAACACCAATATTTTGTTAGAAAAATCATGTTTTTTCTTTGAATTAGTTTGCTTTTCAAAACTGAGAATGTTTGTTTTATTATAGATGAAATTTAAGATAATATAAACATATCAGATATTACATAAAATGTAACAAAATAAAGCTACTTTAAGACAAATGCAAACACAAGCACACACACATACACATGCACACAAACATGTTAACATTATGGTATCCATGTTCGTGCTCATCAACTTTCCTATATACCTTGATTTTTTTCATGTTACACGTTCTTTGTCCTTGCCTTTTGTAAAATCAGTGAAAGGATATACCAGATGATTATTATTTTTTAGAGATTTAAGTTTTGTTTGTGACATAGCCCCTCCTTCCTTCTTGACAAAATCTGCCTGCCACAACAGGCTGAACAGGAGAGCTTTGTGTGGTGTTTTCTTTGCAGCCACAGTGTGGTCTGAAAACCCAAATCTCACCAGTAAGCTAATAATATGTTCTTGGATAGGTTTCATCTTTGCCAAACACCAGTTAATGAAGCAAACAAGAAAGCTTGGCTGAAGAAATTACCATGTTTTTATCCTTAGTGTTTGCTTATGATTGTGATCCATGGAATTACTAAAGCATTTTTGTGATCATGAGAAGTGATGCCTCAGACCAACACCATGTTAAAGATGGTAGAGTTTGAAGACTAAAAGATTTGGGCTCTTTGATAACGTCCTTGTACCCCTGAAACTAGAATTTCTTTTACAGGTGTGTGTGTGTGTGTATGTGTGTACATCTGTGTGTGCACCTATGTGTATATATGCATGAACACCTGCTTGTGGGTGTACCTGTGTGTGATTGAAGTCAGTCTCAAGAGATGTTCCTCAGGCTCGGTCTATTTTGGACTTTTTGAGACAGCGTCTCTTATTGGCCAGAGACTTTCACATTAGGACAGGCTGGTTGACCAGCGAGACACTTGGTATCCATTTGTCTCTCCCTTCCTCAGCACAGGTATTATAAACATGAGCCAAGACATAGGGTTTCTTTCTCTGCCTCTGGTTCTGAGGATTGAATTAGAGATTTTGGGCTTGCACTTTACCAGCTGAGGCATCTCCCTGGCTCTATTTCAAGAACGTCATAGATGAATAAACTAATACTGTTTTAGCCAACTTTATCAAATTACTTTGTACCCTGCATCCAAAACCATCGAAGTGAATTTTCAACCTCTTAAATGAAACTGTAATATCCAGTATTCAATATATAATTTTATAATCTTGTCCAAAGTTTTCTTGCAAAAACTTCTTGGAAATGGAATTTGTCTACCAAAGTGTAGTTAACCTTAAATATGAATTTAAAGTTCTTTTGAGTGCACTTTAGCTAGATTGTCTTATTCTATTCCCCATTCTTATGTTTCTTAATAGTGACAGTGATTTGAATTAGGGTTTAAGAGTGTGGCCTAAGGTCATACGTGCTACTGACTAGGTTCTTAACCACATTGCTTTCTGCTTGGCTGACCTTGGGAATATCACTTAACTAGTCATTGCCTGAGTTTACTGTCTCCCTAAAGGAACAGGGTAAAAACATAGCCCTTCCATGGGGTTCTTGTGAAATTACAGAGTTAATATATACAAACCTATTGCACTCATTTAGTCCTAACCCTAGAACAAGTGTGTATATTGCTCATTGTTCCCTCTCATTTTGTCCCAGTAATAGACGCATGTCAGTCTGAGGTTTTTATTTGGACTAGCGTTTTCTCTTGTGTAAGCTCACTGAGGTCCCCTCTCCTTATTCTTGGCTCTGTTATTTGTCTTTCTGCCAAGACCATAAAGTGGACTGGATAATATGTTACAATTATGAGTCAGCATGAATTTTTGACACAGAAGAGGCTTAACTAAAAAAATATACTTAAGCTTTCTTTTTTACATTTCAAAATGTCTTTATTATTAAGAAAACATTGCAAATGAATAAAAATATCAAATATTAAAACAGACCAGACCAAATGTTATGCAACTTAATGAACTTATATGCCATTAGAGGTGGCACTCAAAACAGAGGCCGGGAAGCTTCACATGCAATTTTACACATTTAGTATCAAATATAGTTCATGCAGTATCCACTACTAAAATGAAAAATAATTCATGACAGAATTAGAAGCAGAAAACCAATTAGCTTTTTTATCTATCATCTTTCATAACTTGTGCCCATTGTCTGTGTTCTGTTCTTCCTCATATTTAGCTTCCTTATATTTAGCTTGTCTTTTTCTAACAAAATAAGCTAACAAAGGAGGTTTTTATATACAAATACCAACAAGCTCTTTGAAGATCATTACATAACATTAGATCTTCTGGGAGAAACATTCCTATAAACATTCCATCTGATTCTTTACCCAATGAAGCAATTATCATGCCAGATAATTACCTAATGTCTAATTGAGTTTTTCCTTTATTATTATAAAATTTCTGGAGGTGGAATAAATGGAGAAGAGGCAAAATCAGGATGTCATGGTTTTAATCTTAATTATAAAAACAAAATAATAGAATCATATTTTCTAGATAATGGAACTTTGGACCATTGATGGCATATTTTATTTAATGATTTTGTTCACACCCAGTCTGTTTCATAATAAAATCTTTATAGATTTTATGTTTTATAACAAAAAGATATATGTGGTAGCATCTTTTTGATGATCTGGAGCTAATTTGGCTATTTAGTGATTTTAAAGCCAGCCTGAGCTACATGAGACCATTTCTCAAAAAATCCATGAAATGAACAATTAGTGCTACATCAAAATATAATCCATTTTCTATATTATGAAATGTATATGCCTATGTACATATATGTATACAAGTGTTACTGTATACATGTCCTGAGTTTTATAATAAATTTCACCATGTTTTTAACTTTAAATGTTATAGACCTACATCAAAATGCTGCTGAACTTCATAGAAGTTTTACATGAAGTTCATCATCTGTAATACCCTCAGGCTAGTGATTGCCCGTCAACCCACTCATTGCCCCTGCTTATGAATTATCCTTTGTGGATTTAAAAGCAGGTCATTTCAGATTGTCAGTTCATTACATATTTTCTATAATCTGCTCAACAGCATAGAAAGCTGTCAGAAAGAAATAACTGTTCCAACTTGCAGAACCAGCCAAGATAGTTACACTGGGTCCCTGAATAAACCTTGCACTTTAATGGTTCTGTGAGAGTCTTGCTGTGTGTGAATACTATTTTATTTTTACTGTAGTGAGCATAAAAGAGAGGGAAATAAAAACATCTTATTTTTTAGTGACAGATGTTCAGTTAATATTTATAGATTAATGAGAATGTGCTGTTAAAGGTAGCAAAATTGCATGTGAATCATGGGGCCTAAAAAGTGAAGTAGATTTTGAACATTCTATCTAGATTTGGTCAACAAATGGCAGAAGTCTATATACTCAAAAGACTGCCTCGTCAGCAAGCCACAAAATAGATTATAAGAGCACCAGAGACACACATCAAAGGTAACACTTTTATAGCAGGATTAAGAGTTAGAAAGAATGTTTTATGGTAAAGTCAATCATGCAGTCAGGGAAAGGACTAAGTTCTTGAGTATTTGAAGGTCAGCTATTTCCTTGCTGTCACTACTATAAATCTATATGAGTTTCAGTTATTTTTAAAGAACTTTGAACTACAAGAGCGCACTAATGTCGTTCCTTAACAAACCTGATTAGTTCCTCCCAGTGTCCTTCCGTATTTTCTAGTTGATAATTACAGTTTTTCCATGGTTTAGATGTTTGATGCTTATTAGGATAAAAGTTTTCATTCATGAATCATTGAGCCTTCATTGAGGACATACTGTGCTGCTGTGTGCTGGCTACTATTCTAGGCAATCAAAATACAGCAAACAATAAAACTTACCAAGCACTGTAACCTCATAGAATGTTATCAGTGTTTCATTTTAGTCTAAGATCTGCATATTTGATAAACAGCAATGTGATGCTGGAGATGAGCAGATGTGTCTAGGTAAACAACTTAAAATGAACTGACTCCTCTCTTCATCTGATTTTTCACAAATGAGAATGGGAAGATTAACGTCTTGCCTCAGAGAGTTGATATGTATTCAGTAAATACATATTTCACAAAAAGTCTTATTCTTCTGGAGATGCCCAGAGGTCTTTGTCTACTGTGTTCTAGCAAAGGCAAGTCTGGAAGGAGCAAGAACTACCAATCTCATTCATGCTTTTTGTTCTGGTCTTGAGTGTGACATGGTCAATGCTTGGTATGAAAATAAACTAGTTCCCCTAAAGTTTCCTCAGCCCTTGCTGCTTCATAAATGTGGCATATTAATACCTATCTTTGAAATGGTATCTCAGAGCAATAGTGGCATTTGAGATATGACTAATCAGTGCTGTAGGCCGTTTCAAAGACATGTCACTTTGCCATGTGAGGTATCAGAAGCTGTGTTCTTATGGTGTGGGAAAACATTTGGAATCAGAATTCCTATGTGTTCCTAGAACTACCTACCTGTGTCAAGCTTGTGATCCAGATATCTCATCCTTGTCCAGAACAAATCTTGAACAACCATTACTGCTTTAGGTTTATGAGTCTATGTGTCTCCAATATTTAACACAGCAAAATTTGAAACTTGACAAAATTAAGAGCTTGAAAAATGATGGGATATAGAAAAGATCATTCTGAGTGAGGTATCCTAGAAGGAGAAAGACACAAATGGTATATACTCACATTTTTAGAGCTATAATATATGATAAACATAATGAAATCTATACACCTAAAGAAGATAAACAGAAAGAGGACCCGGGGTAAGATGATCAATCCTCACTTAGAAAGACAAATGGGATGGTCATTGGATGTAGGAGAAAACAAGTAACAGGACAGGAGCCTACCACAAAGAGCCTCTGAAAGACTCTACCTAACAGTGTATCAAAGCAGATACTAAGAATCACAACTAAGCCTTCGGCAGAGTGCAGGGAATCATATGAAAGAAGCGGGAGTTAATATGACCTGGAGAGGATAGGAGCTCCACAAGGACCAAATATATCTGGGCACAGGGGTCTTCTATGAGATGTTTCCCTAACCAAGGACCATGTAGGATATAACCTAGAACCTCTGCTTGAATGTAGCCCATGGTAGCTCAGTATCCAAGTGGGTACCCTAGTAAGGGGAAAAGGGACTATTTCTGATGTGAACTCAATGGCGGGCTCTTTGACCTCCCTATCCCCCAAGGGAGGAGCACCCCTGCTGGCCACAGAGGAGGACTTTGCAGCCAGTCCTGAAAATCCTTGATAAAACAGGGTCAGATGAAAGGGGAGGAGGTCCTCCCCTATCAGTGGACTTAGATAGTGGCAGGGAGGAGATGAGGGAGAGAGGGTGGGGTTGGGAGGGAATGAGAGAGTAGGATACAGCTGGGATACAGAGTTAATAAAATGTAATTAATAATAAAAATTAAAATTATTCAAAAAAAGAGCTTGACACAACACTTGGGGAGAAATAGGAAGGTTTCTTTATATTGATTAATATCTAAAGGAACAAAAAGGATTTCCTAGTACATTAAAAGTTATTATAATTTCTATTCATTGCTTCTTTTTATAACATGTAACAACTCCTGCTTTCAGGAAACAGTTCTTAAGATGCTAACTATTATGTTCTCCTTCTTTTGGAAGAAGTCTATCAGAGGCCTTGACATCCACTTTTTGACTAAGACTATAATTGGTGTTTGAGGTTGGAAAGGAAGCCTAGGAACATGAAGTAAAACTTCCAGATTTGCAACTTGCTCAGGAAGATGTCTCCTCCTTTGAACAAATGTTGAGCATCCATTCTACCCACTCACTGCAACAGTAAATTGCATATTTTCAAAACGCTGATACTGATTGTATTCTGGCTAGGAAGAACCTGAATATTACAAAATCCCTATGGGAATTTTGAACTTTGTTTGTTTCTTTTAAATACATATTCTAACTTCTGCTACATTGAAAATGATCTGTGACTTCCAAATTTGGTTGTTACAGCTACTGAAATAACTCTGAAAGAATATTTGTCATGATTTTCCCAGAACAGTGAGAACCATGAAATACCAAAAATGCCCCAGTGTCATCTCAGGTCCCATTTCCTAGTGACATGATGACTGCTCTTCCGTCTCCAGCCATCAGGCTTGCCCTCTTGTTCCCACCCTATCCATGTAGAAAACAACCTGAAAAACATAATTAAAGAAACCATCAATTTTATAATATTTAGATTTTATAATATTTAGATTCCTCTGGAGCTTAAAAAACTAATGTTGGGTACCACTCTGTTCATAGAAGTTTTAATGTAAGTCTGTGCTGAGAGCACAAAGTGGATTCTGTGACCTATCCAGAGACCTTTCATGTTTGTGAGTCCTGAGAAAAACACAAGATCTCTGACTCTTGGACTCAAAAGGCAAATTCCCTCTTGGCAGAAAGTCTGAAAATTATAAAGAATTTTAATCTTAAAGAAGATGATCTGCCTTTAAAAACCAAGGAAATCTTTGAGTAAAGCTCATGCTTCCCTTGATCAAAGGGAGCTTAAAAGAAACTGAAGATGATTAATCTCATTCTTTCCAATGTACTTGATGGAGTTTCTTCTGCATAAAATGAACACGAAACTAGGGTACAGGCATGAGCTCATGTGTGTGGCTCTATGGAAATTTGCCATGTGGAGGTCAGACATTGACATCAGGTGTATTTCTTTAATGTCTTTCTATCTTACCATTTAAGGCACCATCTTTCACTGCATTTGAGGTTTAATGATTTGACTAGACTACAGATCAGCAAGCATCAGGCTGTCTCCCCAGTCCTGGGATTACAGACACCACTTAACTTTTATAGAGGTACTGGGGATGGAACTCAGGTCTTCATGCTTTGGTAGCAAGTGCTTTACTGATGAAGCCATCTCTGCAGCCCGCTGTGTTCTAAGTTACTAAAGTAAGAGATGATCCATAGTACTACAGCTAGGCCACCACAAATTCTCTACTTGGATGGCACAAGCCTTTTGTGGGACCATTTCAAGTAGTAGCAGTGTCTTAGTTAGTATTCTGTTTCTATTAAAGAGACCCCATGGCCAAGGCACCCTTTATAAAATATTTAATTGGAAGCTTTGCTTGTAGTTTCAGAGGGTTAGGTCATGATAGGTACAACGGATGGCAGAAAGCAGCCAGGCATGGTGTTGGAGTGAAAGCTCTACAACCTGACATTCATGCCGCAGCAGATGGCTTTGCTCTGGGCTTCTGACCCCTCAAAGCCTTCTCCCAGTGGCACACCTCCTCCAACAAGGCCGTGCCCCCTAATCCTTCCCAAACATCTCCACTAACTATAGACAAAACATTCAAACATATGAGCCGATGGAGAACATTCTCATTCTAATCCACACAACAATTTAGGTGGAAATGTTAACATTTTCACAATTCATTAGTGTTCTAAGTGGTGTTTTCATGTTTTGCATGCTTTATGTCCAATAAGCAACTGTAATACTTACTGTGATTAATGAAACTCAAGTCCTTATCCAAAAGAAACTACTTTTGTTGTAATTATTTTTGCTGTTTTGAGCATATTTTCTGTATTTATTTAGGAACCTGAATAGTTAAATATATATGATATTCCCAAGTACTAAACACTTCCATTTTCCCTGTAATCTATAGTGGAAGAGAAAGCCTTTGAATGCAAGTCAGCTCAGCACTCACTTACTTCACAAGGAAGGCAGCACAAGGCACACCTTGGTAGTAATTTGATTTAGTTTCATTTCAGCTTTGGGATTTGAATTGTTAGTTGCTAAAGTCTTCTATGCCCTGATGCGTTGGTCTTCTGGATGTCTGTTGAATAGAATTTAAGTTTTGAGTGAGAAAATGTGACGGTGCTAGGTGACTTTTCTTATGGCTATTAATGACTTTTAACATAGTGTCAGCAGAATCCCAAGCAAGATCATAGGCCTAGGACAGTCTGGTGAGTATAGATTTAAATGAGAAAATATTGTTGATGTCTTAGTTGCTGGTTCTGATATGTGTTTTCAACACATTCCTTAGTTGGCTTAACTTATTTTAAGGTGCAAGAAGCAGACAGAATCTCTGGAGCCCTGGCTGGCCGGAACCTCACTATGTAGCCCTTGCTGGGCTCCTTCAAATGTGGAACAATCCTTTTTATCAACTTCATAAGTTCTGGGAATACAGCATGAGCCATCATACTTGGCTTTCAGCCAGAAAATTTAACTTACGGATGGTTATAAAGAACCCCCTCTGCCTTATTTTAAGAAGAGGAACTTGAAATCAGAGAAAGAGAAGGAAGAGAAGGGTGAGAAGAGAGAGAATGAAGAGACAAAAGACAAAAACAAAACCTTTCATGTCACATAAGCACCTGGCTTCACATTACTTAAGACTCAGTTGTGGAACTCCTGTCCCTTCCAGATCTTTCTATCTCCCCTTCTTTCATAAGATTTTCTGCACTCTGCCCAAAATTTGCCTATGAGTCTCAGCATCTGCTTTGATTCCCTGCTGGGTAGAGTCTTTCAGAGGCCCTCTGTGGTAGGCTCCTATCCTGTTCCATTTTCTAACTCTTTTGACATCCATCCCATTTGCCTTTCTGAGTGAGGATTGATCATCTTACTCAGGGTACTCCTTCTTGCTTAGCTTCTTTAGTGGTACAGATTTTAGTATGTTTATCCTATATTATATGTCTAATATCCACTTATAAGTGAGTATATGCCATGTGTGTCTTTCTGCTTCTGGGATACATCACTCAGGATGATCTTTCCTAGTTCCCACCATTTGCCTGCAAATTTCATGATTTCCTTGTTTTTAATTGCTGAGTAGTATTCAATTGTGGAAATATACCACAATTTCTGTGTCCATTCCTCAGCTGAGAGACATTTGGGTTGTTTCCAGATTGAGCAACAGAACCAAAAAATCTGGACAAAGGGATCTTTTCTGAGACTGATACTCCAACAAGGACCATGCATGGAGATAACCTAGAACCCCTGCACAAAAGTAGCCCATGGCAGCTCAGTCTCCAAGTGGGTGCCCTAGTAATGGAAACAGGGACTGTCTTTGACATGAACTCATGGCTCTTTGATCACCTCCCTCAGGGGGGAAGCAGCCTTACCAGGCCACAGAGGAAGACAATGCAGCCAGTCCTGATGAGACCTGATAAGCTAGGGTCAGAGGGAAGGGGAGGAGGACCTCCCCTATCAGCAGATTTGGGGAATAGATAAGGGAGGGAGGATGGGGGTGAGGAAAGGGGCTACAGCTGGGATACAAAGCAGATAAACTATAATTAATAAAATAAATATATAAATTAAAAAAAAATTTAAAAAGACTGACTTGTCCACTGAACATCATTTCAATATTGCTAACCAGAGGCTGTTCAGGTAGCTTTGGTCTGATGCTATTTGCAGCAGGGAGAGTAGATGAAAAACAAATAAATATATCAATTCCATCTAATAAAGAAGGTTTAAATTGTTGTCATCCCAAATTTAAAAATGAAACAGTCACTTGTTTCTTCTGTAAGTAGCAGATATTATTACTGAAGAACCTGAAATCCAATGATTTATTCAGTGGCTCTTTGAGGTACCAGAAACTCTGGAGTTTCAGAGCATGGGATTATAGTCCTTCTACACCCCTTGATTCTTTCTTTAACAGTATATGCTTATACTCTTGTTGATAGTTTGTACCAAGGAATGGAAAGGATAGTTACTGAACTGCCAGTCACTTAATTCTTTTACTTTTCACTAGAGTCATGAAATGTTCAGTAGGATATAAAATGGCAAGCAGTGACTACTGTAGTAAAGGGTAGAAACAAACATCTTCATCCTGAAGTGTTGTTTTCAGTTAATATGAATTACATATTACACATCTCCACTAACTTTTATTTTTAAAGCCCATCATGTTTACCTATGTAATCATTAATATCTATAAAGATTTCAAAAATGCATTTTAATTATATGTGTGTGTGTGTGTATGTGTGTGTGTCTGTCTGTCTGTCTATGTGTGTGTGGTATGTGTCATGTGTAATAGTTGTGAGGTTCAAATCTCTCTGGAACTAGACTTTTAGGTGGTGATGAACCACCAGACTTTGGTATTGAAAACAAAACTTAGGTCCTTGGGAAGAATAGTGCCTGCTTTTGACCCTTGAGACATCTTTCTAGCCATGAAACATTTTTGGTGTTTCTAATTCGCTCAGATATTCGTCATTGTGCTGGAGTATTTTAGATTTGTCCTCACACTTTTTACATCCCATTTTAAAACAATCCTTTGCCTCAGATAAAAGTTACAAAACCATCTTTCATCTGAAAACACGTTTCAATTAACCTCTTTTAGATTTTTAAGCTAAATAATATTTTCAACTTTTATGTGTCTGGGTGTTTTGCTTGGAGGTATGTTTGTGCACCACATGTGTGCTTAGTGCCCACAGAGGCCAGAATAGAGTGTTGGGTCCACAGAATGTGTGGTACAGATAGTTGTGAGCTGCCATTTGGGTTCTGGGAATTAAACCTGGGTCTTGTACAAGAGCACCAATTGCTCTTAACCATTGAACCATCTCTCCAGCTGCTTTAACTTTTAAAAAATTATTTATTCTTCATAACTTCTTAATAATGTATTCCCTTTCATTGTCCTCTCCTATCCTCTTCCTTCTCCCACTGAACCCCTCCTTCCCAACAAGCACCTCCTACTTTCATGTTATTTTGGGGGCATTTAATTAATGTACCCGAGCAAGCACTTGAATAATAACAATGTGCCAGTGGCAACACCACAGGGTATTACAAATGCCCTTCCCTAACAGTCATTAACTAAGGGCCCTTACTGAGGCTCCTCCCTCTATCCATGATAGAATGTTGATGGAACCAGCCTTTTAAAGGCCAATGCAGCCAGTCCTGATGAGACCTGATAGGCTAGGGTTAGAGGGAAGGGGAGGAGGACCTCCCCTGTCAGTGGACTTGGAGAGGGGCATGGGAAGAGATGAGGAAGGCGATTGGGAGGGGATGACAGAGGGGGTATAGCTGGGATACAAAGTGAATAAACTATAATTAATAACAAATTAATTAATTTTTTAAAAGTCCTAAGCAGGAGGCTATTAGTACTGTGAGTTTATGAGTACAACTACTGAGTAGATTTTCATTGTTATTTCATGGTTGAGAATCTGTACTTAAATGTCTATTGGTGTTTACAGCAATACCTAAAGGAAATAAAAGTCAGAGATCAATGAAAAGTAATTTGGGCTTGTGAGTAAGACACTCATACTAAAGACAGACAAATGCCTCCTGAGTTTCTCAGGATGATATTTAGTTATCTCTGAATCTCTTACAATATCTTCAGGGAAGACAAGAGCTTGTTTTTCCTGGATGGCTACTTAATGTTCTCATTATATATTTTCCATGGAGCTATAAGTAGATGACAGTCTGTAAGATAGGAACATTTGCTTTGGACCATGTAGTCTCTGAAGTGTATCATATCCTAACAAACACATTTTTGAAAGTGTAACTGATGCTATTTCCCATTCAGGCACTGTAGAAAGACAGCATTCCCTAAAGAATAAGGAAGACAATTGCCCTTGATAACACCCTTGAGATTAATTTTTTCATCTTGCTTCTAGTTCTGGACACACAATGATTAGGAAATATACCCTGGATTTTTTCTATTTATTATTTTTATTTTTAAATTTATTTTACATCCTTGTTGTAGCCACATCCATCTTCCCCTCCAAGTCAACATTTGCTTCATTTCTCTCCCTCTCCCTCTCCCTTCTCCTCTTCTCTACCCAGCCCAACTCATCAACTTGCATCAGGACCGAGCATGTCCTCTTCACCTGTGGCCTGGCAAGAAAGTCTCACCAAGGGAAAGTGATCAGAAATCTAGCAAGTGAGTCCCTGGACAATGCAGTCCCTACTTTCCTTACTAGAAGACCCACATGAAGCCTAAGCTGTCCATCTGCTACATCTTGTTGATGGCCTAGGTCTAGTTCCTGCATGGTCTTTGGTTGATGCTTCTGTCTCAGCAAGCTCCTCTGGGCCCTGGTTGATTAGCTCTGTTGGTCTTCTTGTGGAGCTTTTGTCACTTCCAGATCCCTTTCTCTTTCCTCTACTTTCACACAAGAATCCTTAAGCATCACCCAATGTTTGGCTCTGAGTCTCAGAATCTCTTTTAAGGTGTTATTGGAAAACACCTCTCAGAGGACAACTCTGTCAGGCTGCTGTCTGCAAGTTTAGCAGAGTATCCTCCATAGTTTCAGGGGTAGCACTCTCCAATAGAGTGGGTCTTTGGTTGGGCCAAGCATTGGATGGGCATTCCCTCATCATCTTATCTGTCTGCTTTATCTTTACTCCTGTACATTTTGTAGGTAGGATACATCTTGGGTTCAAGTTTTTGTGGGTGAGTTGGTGTTCCCCTCCCTCTGCTAGTGTAGTCTAGATAGTGGGTGTCCTCTTCAATCTCCATGGCCTCTGCTACTAGGAGTCTCTGCTTTAGTACCCCTCATAACCTCCCAGGAGCTTGCCCTGGCTTAGGTCTCCAGCTTGTGACAGAGATACCCTAATCCTCAGTTTCTCTTTTCTATAGAGGCCTTCTGTCCTCTCTCCCTCACTCTCCCCAGGTCTGATCTCTACCCTGTCAATTCTCTGCACCTCTTCTCCTACCTTGTTCCCTTTCTTCTGTCTGTTTCTTCTGCCACTACTTCTGTCTATTCTGTCTCCCATTCTAAGTGAGATTTATGCATCCTTCCTTGGATCCTCTGCGTTACTTATCTTCTTTGGTTCTGTGCCTCATAGTATGCTTATCTGGTACTATATGGCTAAAACAAACAAACAAATTAAATGCTGTATAGACCTCAATGAAAGTGAATACACAGCACACTCAAACCTATGAGACACAATTAATTTAGTGCTAAGAGGAAAGTTCACAGCACCAAGCACCTTCTTAAAGAAAGTGGAAAGATCCCATACTAGTAACCTAGCAGCACTCCTGAAAGCTCTAGAACAGAAGGAAGCAAACACAACAAAGGGGAGTGGACAATAGGAAATACTCAAACTCAAGGCTAAATCAATAAATTGGAAACAAAGTGAATGAGACAAAGAATCAATGAAACCAAAAGCTGGCTCTTTGAGAAAATCAACAAAATAGACAAACCCTTAGCCAAACTAACCAAAGGTCAGAGGGAAAGTATCCAAATTAACAAAACCAGAAATGAAAAGGGGACACAACAACAGACAATGAGGAAATCCTAGAAATCATTAGGTCTTGCTTCAAAAGTCTGTATTCCACAAAATTGGAAAATATAAAGGAAATGGACAATTTTCTTGATATATTTCACCTACCAAAGCTAAATCAAGATCATGTAAACAGTTTAAAAGTTCTATAACCCCTGAGGAAATAGAAGTCATCAAAAATTTCCAATCAAAAAAAGCCGAGGTCCAGATGATTTTAGCAGAGAATTCTTTGAAACAATCAAAGAAGAGCTAATACCAGTACTCCCCAAACTATTCCACAAAATAGAAACAGAACGAACATTGACAAACTCATTCTGTGAAGCCACAATCACCGATACCCCTACCACACAAAGACTCAACAAAGAGAATTGCAGACCAGTTTCACTCAGAACATTGATGCAAAAATACTCATCAAAAATATTTGCAAACATAATCCAAGAGCACACAAATACATTATGCACCATGATCAAGTAGGTTTCATCCCAGGAATACAGGGATGGTTCCACGTACAAAATCCATCAATATAATCCTTCATATAAAAAAACTCAAAGAAAAAAAAATCACAGCATCATCTCATTAGATGCAGAAAAACCTTTGACAAAATCCAGCACTTTCTATGATGAAAATCTTGGAGAGATCAGGGATAAAGGCCTCAAAACCTAAACATAATAAAGGCTATATACAGCAAGCTGATTGCCAACATCAAATATAGATAAAAATTCAAAGCAATTATGCTAAAATCAGGGACAAGACAGGGATGCCCACTCATCCTTACTTCTTCAATATTGTACGTACAATTCTAGCTAACACAATAAAACAACTAAAGGAGACTGGGGGATACAAATTGCATTTTTTTATTTCTATTTTTTCTTCACAATTTATTCATTATATATCTCGATTGAAGCCCCCTCCCTCAACTCCCTCAGTCTCACTCTCCCTCTCTCTTCCTCCTATCCCCTTCCACTGAAAGGGAGAGTTCTCCACTATTGCCATCTGCTCATAGGCAGGGCTATGTGATCAGAGAGCAGTCAACTGAGTTCATGACAGAGGCAACCCCTGCTCCCCTCACTCAGAGATCCACATGGAGACTGAGCTACCGCTCGGCCACATCTGAACAGGGCGTCTAGGCTCTCTCCATGCATGGTCTTCCGTTGGTGCATCCGTCTTTGCAGGATCCCCTGGGCTCAGATCTTTTAGTTCTGTTGGTCTTCTTGTGGGCTCCTGTCCCCTCCATGTTGCTTTATTCTCACCCCGCCTTTCCTCCATAAGACTCCCTGTGCTCTGCTCAAAGTTCGGCCCCAAGTCTCAGCATCTGCTTTGATCACCCTGTTGGGTGAATCCTTTCAGAGGACACTCTATAGCAGGCTCCCTTCTTGTTTCCTCTCTTCCACCGCTTCTGCTGTCTATCCTGTTTGCCATTCTGAATGAGATTTAAGCATCCTCCCTAGGGTCCTCCTTAGTGTTTAGCTTCTTTAGATCTGTAGATGGCTGTACTAGATGATACGGCAAATATCAGCTTATTAGTGAATATATACTATGCCTTTTTTTTTCTGTTTCTGGGTTACCTCACTAAGGATGGTCTCTTCTAGTTCCATCCATTTGCCTGCAAATTTCATGATTTCCTTGTTTTTAATAGCTGAGTAGTATTCTACTGTTTAAATGTACCACAATTTCTGTATCTATTCCTCCGTTGAGGGACATCTAGGTTGCTTCCAGATTCTGTCTATTACAAATAAAGCTGCTATCAACATAGTTGAGCAAATGTCCTTATTGAATGGCGGGGCATCTTTTGGGGTATTTGCCCAGGAGTAGTATAGCTGGATCTTGAGGTAGTGCTATTCCCAATTGTCTGATAAAGCGCCAGACTGATTTCCAGAGTGGTTGTACAAGTTTACATTCCCACCAGCAATGGAGGAGGGCATCCTCTCCAGCATGGGTTGTCACTTCAGTTTTTGATCTTAGCCATTCTGATAGGTCTAAGAGTTGTTTTGATTTTCATTTCCCTGATGACTAAGGTGTTTCGCTGCTGGTCTATATTCTTCTGTTGAGAGTTCTCTGCTTAGTCTGAACCCCATTTTTTAAATTGGATTATTTGGTTTGTTGGTATCTAATTTCTTGAGTTCTTTATATATTCTGAATATTAGTCCTCCATGGGATGTAGGGTTGGTGAAGATCTTTTCTCAGTCTGTAGGCTGTCGTTTTGTTCTGTTGATAATGTGCTTTTTTGACAATGTTCTCTTTTTTTTCCTTTTCTGTTGACAATGGATTTTTAAAACATTTTTATTTTATATTAATCACAG
>CM053752.1:53094649-53114383 GCA_028658305.1 Pachyuromys duprasi
CCCTTCCCTCCCTCATCTCCTTCCTGCCCCTTTCCAAGTCCACTGTTAGGGGAGGACCTCTTCCCTTTCCATCTAACTCTAGCTTATCAGGTCTCTTCAGGAATGGCTGCAATGTCCTCTTTTGTGGCCTAGCAAGGCTGCTCCTCCCTCGTGGGTGAGGGGGTCGAACAGCCAGCCATTGTGTTCATGTCTGAAATAGTCTCTGTTCCCCTTACTAGTGTACCCACTTGGATATTGAGCTACCATTTTCTACATACAAGCAGGGGTTCTAGGTTATATCCATACATGGTCCTTGGTTGGAGAGACAGTCTTATGAAATACCCCTGTGCCCTGATATATTTGGTCCTTGTGGAGCTCCTGTCCTTTCCAGGTCATACTAACTCCCCCTTCTTTTTAACCTAAACATTTTCTTCCCATTGAGAACTACAGGTTTTATATGTGTTTCATAAAAGATTTATTTTCTATTTTTTTTTATATCACTGAGTTTTTATTGCTTATATCACAGTAACTGATTTATATTTGAGAAAGAATGTGGTTTACTTCTTTTTTGTGGTGTATTTTTATTTTATTTAATTTTTAAATTTTTTATTTTAGTTCTTTGAGACAGGGTTTCTCTGTGTAGCCTTGACTGTCCTGGAACTCACTCTGTATACCAGGCTGGCCTCAAACTTAGAGATCTACCTGCCTCTGAGCCCCAAGTGCTGAGATTAAAGGCATCTGCCACCACTGCCTGGCTTTTAAAAAAATTATTATTAATTAATTTATTATCCATCCCAATTGCAGCTTTGTTATTTTCATGTGTATGATTATTTTGCCTGTATGAGTGCACATGCACAAGAGGCGGGTATGTCTCCTGGAACTGGAGCTCCTGATAGGTGCCGCGGGTTCTGCGAACTGAACCCAGGCCCTCTGTAAAAGCAACAAGGGATCATTGCTGGTGGTACATCTCTCTGTGTGGGGAACTAAGTTAAACAGGTATGACACATATTATTATTCATATTTTTAGTTATTTCCTAACTTATAGAAATGGTGACATGTTTTTATTGTAGATATTATAAAATGCCTTAGTGATACCTTGAGTCAAAGTTAAATAGTACAAGAGAGAAATACTTGAATCTTTCATTTTATTTTGACTTTCATGTCAGTTGATGTACATGTACATTAATTTCCACAATGGCATTAGGAAAAATTATTCAATAAAACAAAATGATGAAGTACTAAATTATGCTTTAGTATCCTTTCAAGTGGATTCTTGTGTGTGTGTGTGCATGTGTGTATGTGTGCACATGTGCATGTGTGTGTGAATAGAGGCCAGAAGTAAGCATTGGGAGTCTTTTTGCATTACTCTCAGCCTCATCATCTGAACCTGACATTCTTTCTTTTGGCTAGATGGGTGGCCAGCAAGCTCCATTGATCCTTCTGTCTCCTCCTTTCACAGTGCTGGCGTTACAGGCACACATAAGGCCACGACCAGTTCGTTACATGGATCCTGGCTTCTGAATTCAGGGCATAGAAAACACTCTTTAGTCACTGAGCTACCTCTCTGGGGCTCCCACTCTGAAGATTCTAAATTTAAAAAAAGTGTAGAAAGTGGAATTTTACAAGACAACATAAAAATGGGAGAAATCTTCGAGGTCACTGTCCAGTTCCACAGCCCCACGTGAAGCCTCTCAGTGCATCCCAGGTAGCGGTCTGCAGCTGCTGAGAGCTCATACCAAGCTTGGATGGAGATCACAAAGAAAGCATGCAGGATCAGCGCAGAAATTCCTCAGATTCTCTCCAGAACACAGCACACTCCTGTTTTGAACCATTTCAGCTTTTAGAGTTGTTCTCTCTGTTTCTTTATATTTATTTCTTCAGTATTTATTATTACAATCACTTCAACATTCTTTAGTCTATAGCGAGTTTACACTTATAAGAAATAGCCAGACCAATTTGTCAAACTTAGTATTTCTTTTGTTGTTGTTGTTTTGCTTTTTGTTTTTGTTTTTGTTTTTGTTTTTGATTTTTAGGAGGGGGGAGGTGGGAATCGACACGAAGCTCTAAGAGACATTATTTTGTTAATTAGTCCTGAAGATTTCATACTGCTAAAGAATCATGTTAGCCTCTCCAGATGATGAGTTTAAGAATTAAAGTATTTGTGAAGCTTAGCAAAACTATCCTGAAGACTAGACTAGCTTGGGAATTAAGACAAATATATGTATTCTTCACTTTGGTTAAGTGGCTGAAGGCATTAGTGATAACCAACCTGTTAGCTCATGATGGGTCCTATCTTCTTACCTCCACATAGGCTACATTTTCACAACTGAGATAAAACAGGCACTTTGTCATGATAGACCTTAAGCTGTTCCTTTCGAACCCCCTCCTTCTCTGACTCTGAAAGCGAGCTCCTCCCGGATAAACCCAGATAACATTAGACCTGGAGCCCATAAGAGCTGTTTGAACAGACCATTGCCCTAAACTTGTGGCCCTCTATCAGGGACAGAACCCTGGCAGCCCTTGAAGAAATGTGCATAAATCTTCTCTTGCCTCTAGACTCTGGTCTATGAAAGATAGCCCCATTTCTTGCTTAGAGATTCTAGAAAAAGGCCACTATGAGAAAAGTTTCCCTATGGTGCACGGATCAAAGCAGAGAAAGAACACGACTGCTTTTTCTATGCCTCCATCAATCAGGGCCTTCTACACTCTGTTTTCTCAAGTGGGAAATGACTGCTACTGATGCTCCTGAACACCTGCCTCCTGTTCTAAACAGTGATACCTTTCACAGCTCAGAGAGTGCTGGTTGTTTACTGTAATAAACTCTGCAAACTTGTGTAAGTGTGAGTGACTCTTCTCCCAGGATGAATGTCTTCCACAGTTATAGCTGAGTCAAATGATGTTGGATATGAATCATGTAATGGCAGTAGGAGTCACTCCGCGGGTTTTATTAAGGAGTTTGCACTTGATTTGCAAGAAACAGAAATTTCCTCCAAAGGTCCACATTTTAAACTCATACATAAAAGATGTTAAAAAGTTGAATATACTGAGATAATATTAGTATGCACTATCTACTACACAGTAACGTCTACATGTCTTAAGTAACCATTCAGTGATCTCAAACAAATATGGCAGTTCAGCCAGTGTACATAGGTCACAGAGTATCTCCAAGTACTGATGAAGTCCCTTGCGACCCTCTGCTGTCAATCTCTAACATAGGATTTTAGGAAGACCGATTTATATTTAGCCACTATGGTTTGGAGGAGGTGTGTCACACTCAGACTTGCTTATGAATGCAATAATGTAGTAAGTTAAAAGGTTAAGAGATCAACAAGTGCTGCTGGAAAGAAAATATCATTTGTATTTTCTGACTTACTCTAGCCTATTCTCTGTGTATAGCTTTTTCTAATGGAGACTTCGCAGCATGAGGCTCTACCTACTTCATACAGAGTATAACTGCATTGTACAACCGTACTGAATGAAAACAACGCAGTTTGACTTAGGACTAGATAGAACAATCAATGGAATTAAATAAAAAGTTCAGAAATAGGTATATATAAGAACTTGCTATATGGCAGAGGCAGCAATTAATTAAATAAGAGACAATATACTAGGTAGATAGCCTAAAAAAACCAACTTTATTTTCACGACTATTTACAATGATCTTCCACCACACGTGACATTAAGTACAGAGAGTGTGAAATTTAAGATGTTAATCTGTTAACATAAGTGAGAAAAATATGAGCATAGAAATTGTTCCCAGGTAAGTGGAAAGCTCAAAAGGCACACACAATAAACATTCATATCTTTTACATAGCAAGATAATGCAAAGTAAAGAAACAACAAATTCAAAATAAATAATTATATCTTCCCTATACAAAAAATGCACATGAATATATAAGGAAAGTTATCATGGGAGTAATGTGGTAGTAACAATGTTATCTCAATAAAATTTTAACCTCAATAGTTGGTAAGCAGTTTATACTTATTATTAGTCAAAATAGAAATTGAAATAAGAATAAAAAATATATTTTTCTTTCATCACATTGACAGCTTTTTAAGAAGTAGTAACTTGTGTTTTCAATATGAGTGGAAATATATATGTATATTTGTGTAGGAATACATATATATATATACATATATATTAACACATCACTATGGGTGAAAATGTCTTGTATTATTTTGAAAATAAAATTAGAAAAGCTGAAACAGATTCTGGTGTCTGACTTGCTAGATTGTGAATCTACCTACACAGTGAAAAAGTTTCTGAACATTTATCTGAGCATGAGATAAAAAAAAAACAAGAAGCTCTAAGATTTTTGGAATGTTATGGCAATGAGTTCAAAATTATTTTGGAAAGTTTGCTTTATAGTACACATGACTTAAATTGAGTGCAGTTATTGAACTTTGACTTAAAGGCTTTGAATTTTGTAAACTGGCCACATTTTGGAAAGCAAATAGGAACTAAAAGATGTTCATTTTATACTCTCTGAATTCTTGCTGTAACCCTGAATTTAAAAAAAAATATATATATATAAAACAAAGTTATAGTTATATAGAGATGTTATAGTGCTTTGGTAATATTGCCTCGCTAGAGTTATCTTTAGATAGAGAAATTACTGTCCCCACCTCCCCCTCCCCCAAATACAGCTCTTTTGAGGAGCTGAAAGTTCCTGGTCTTGCAGAGGCGTTTACTTTGGCACCATGTAAATTTTTTTGTACGTTATCTTCTTCTGTTTGGCTTTACTGTAAGCTAAACAGACAAAAGATGTTCTGGAAAATTAAGTGGGCTATCCAGTGTGGAGAGGATGTGAAGAGTCCCCACAGGGGGATTTGCAAAGGATCTACTAGACACTAAGAATTCTCTTTAATTGCTGTCCTGTTGAGGTTCTGTTACATCCATCATTATGAAGTATAATTGCCTTATATATCAAATTCTTGCTTCCAGTCTCCTACAGAAGGATTCTTTCTTTTAGTGCCAGGGCTAACCTGACTTTGGTTAACTGAACTGCAACATGATTTTTATGACAGATGCAAATCTCACTTCTAAAACAGCAAGGGCTGATATTGAATAAAGAGAGCATAGAGACTTTGCTGTGATCAGAACAAACTCATGAGACAGACAGAGAACATGTTTTCTCCATTTCATACAAGAGGAAAAGAAAGTAATGGTGCTAGGAAGTGGCTTTTGTCACAGCTAGGCTTCTATTGATGCAGTAAAGACTAAAATCAAAAGCACCATAGGTAGGAACATGTATATTTGACTTCCATATTCAGTTCACAGTCCATTGATGGAATCCAAGGCAGGAACTCACGGCAGGAACTTGGAGAAGGACCTGAACTTGGAGAAGGAACTAAATTGTAAGCCATGGAAGAGCGATGCTTACTGGCTTGTTTCTCATTATTTTCTTAGCCTGGTTTCAAGTATAACCCGGAATTATCTGCTCAGGGCCCTACCCCTCCCACAGTGATCTGGGATCTTCCACTTCAATTATTACTCACAAACATATACTACAGATTTATTACAGGAAATCTGATGGAGGCAGTATCTCATTTTTAGCTTTTTTCTTCCCAGATATGTCTAGGTTTGTGTCAGGTTGGCCTAACAACAACAGCAACAACAAAAACAACAACAGTCAGTGCAGCCTTCCATGCAGTAGTTCTTCATTTTTGGTACCATATTGTTTTTCTAGGCTTAAGTCAGATGAAGTTGAGTTGGCATGAGTGGTCCACTGAGCTCACCTGAATTCCTGGGGTCTATTCCGACTCTGTGAATGGATGTATTACCATTGTGCATGCATCTGTTTTGACTCAAGTTAGCAAATCAAATAAAGAGAACATGTAAAACTTTTCTCAACCACACTTCATGACAATTTCGAGTGTTTTACACAGAACTTCTTTATTATTTCATGTAATTGTTAATCTTACACTTTATGTATGTGTGTTTTCTAATATGTGTGTAAATATGTATGCATGTGTGCATGTGCTCATTGGTGTGTATTTATATACATTCTTGCCATGGTCAATGTTGGGCCAGAGGTGAACCTATCATATTAGTTCCTATCTTCTACCTTATTTGAGACAATGTCTTTTTATAGGTTTATACTACATGCTCCAATGTAGCTGGTCCTTACATAGGACTCTACTGCCTCTCTCCACTTCCCAAATTACATAGAAGAATTGAGATTATTGATGAATGGTATTTTGTTTTGCTTCAGAGCATTTGACCTCAGGCACAGTTCTTCATGATTTTGCAGTTAAGTTCTCTAGCTACTGAGCCCCATCCCTAGTTTCATTTTCATCTTGATGGATTTAGATTTCCCTACAAAATTCATCTTCAGCTGTGTCTTTGAGGGAATTTCCAGAGAGCTTTAACTGAGGAGGGGAGACTCATCCTAAATGCCAGTGGCACTATCATTTGATGGGCTGGGAACACCAAGTAAATAAAGAAGAAAATAAGCAAAGCCCTGACATTCATCTCTGCTTATAAAACGTAGACTCAATATAGGCAACTGACTCATTATCCTGTCACAAAAGGCTTTCATGTCACGACAGTCTATGCCCCCAAAATGGGGGCCAAAATAAGTCTGTCTTTAGTTGTTCTCTCCCTGAGGTGTTGTCTCAACCACCAGAATGAAACTATTACATGTATTAGATACAAACCAAACCAAACCAAAACCAAACCTGCAGAAGCACAATAGTACTCATTTGATCTGATCTATAAAATGAAGAAAGTTTTCCACATCACTTCAGGTGTACCCACTAATACATGCCATGATGATAGGGTTTTGCCTCTATCTCTGTACAGATTCTAGGCTATACAAGGAGAAAAGTTTCTCTTGTTCTCTATGCTATGTAGAATCCATAAGACTCTGCTGTAATGGAAACGTAGTTGTTCAGTGCAGTTTGTTTATACAGATGACAACTAGACTCATATGCTTACAGGAGAGAGACTCAAACAACATTTTTGCTCATAAATAGAGTGTGATACTTGTCCAGTGTTTTGGCCATTGGCCAGTAAGTATATTGTAGATGGTGTTTTCATTCAAGAATGTTTGCCAAAGTTGTTGATGTTTCTCTTTTTCTTAACAACTATGATTTCCATGCAGTTAATATTTCTAGAAACTAGGCTATAAAGTAAAAATAAATTTTCACTGGTAAAACTTCCACATTATAGCCACATATGATGTTATACATACAATCTCAGCACTAGAAAGCTTGAGGCCAGAGGATCTTTACAGTGAGTTGGGACCAGCCTGAGCTCAACTATGAGTTCATAGCCTGAACTATGAAGGGAAACTCTGTTCTCAAAAATTAAAGGAGACCCTCCCATTTGCACAAGTCAAGTAAAGCTTTAAAGATCACTGGCAATTATATCAATTCATGGTGTCATACAGAAAAAATGATATTTAACATTCCATGGATATTGTTTAAGAGAGCAAAATTTAGGGAGGAATTGAAATTATAAGGTTTTTACAGTTATTTGAAAGATATACATTTTCTTTATTTTTAATCAAAAACAGTACAGGAAAATTTCAACTTTAATAATTCTAATAGCACTTGGAATTGTTTTTGAACAGGGGCTCTAGACATCTAAATGTGAAGTTCTTCTATCATTTCCTGTTAAGTGTTTTTATCCAAAATTTACCTTTCCTTGAGATTGTAAAAAAAAAACTGACTAATGGTAAAATTACAATTCTTTCAAGTAATCACTAAATATCACATGCAGTCTTGGCTTTAGAATAATTTAAGAGTTCTGGAACCTTGAGGTTTGCCATGTACACATGAAGGTATATCCTAACGCTTGGGGAAGTTCCTTCTATTAATGATGGCTTGCCATTAAACTCGACAGAAGAATTTAGTCTAATACTTTAGCAACTCCCATATCACATCACTGTATTAAGGGTCAGGGCAAAGAAACGTGAACATGGAGGATACATCATATCATTATATCAATGATGGATACTCAGAATTTTCAGTAAGTATTATGTCCCTTTCCTTAGCCCAGGTTTCTTTTAAAACTCACCCTTTCTGTGAACCTTTTTCCTAGTCCCTCAGGTTCTCTTACTATTTTTTTCAGTAGTACTGAACATATATTACAATTCCAGATTTTTTCCATTTTTTATGTCAGTTTATCCTATCAAACTGTGGGGTAAGAGACCTTATTTACTACTCAAAAGAGGACCTTATTTATCACTGACACTAGATGTGCTAGCATCTAGCACAACATCTGACACACATTTGGTGTCTCTGTTAGTTGTTTTTGTTGTTGTTACTGTCAGTGTTACAAATATCCGAGAGAAAGCTTTTTGAGAAGGAATGATTTATTTTGGCTCCGGGTGTGACTCTGTGGCAGGCCAGCTGGCTCTACTGTTTCCGAGCCTGTGGTGAAAGAGAACATGTACAAGGATGTTGTAGAGTATTGCTGATCAGATCATGGAAGCCGGAAACCAGAAGCACAGGAAAGGACTAACAATGAGACACAGCCCAGAAACTGTACCTCGACTTATTTACATTCTTCAACTAGCCCCTACTCCAGAGGTTCCCATCGCTTCTCAGGGATGCCACCAAATTATGAATCCATTCGTGGATTAATTTATTGATTAAGTCAAAGCCATAGTGTTCTAATCACCTCTCAATGATTAGATTTGCCATTTAGGGCCCAATCTTTGAGTGAGCTCTTTTGGGAGATACTTCATACAAATCAAAACAATATCACGTAAATAATTTTTAATTAATCAATAAATACCCATTGAAAAGTATGAGAGAATAATGACCAGTAAGATGGCTCAGTGAGTAAATTCACTTTCACCTAGCCTAGGGAACTTGATCCCTAGGACCAACATGGTTGAAGGAGAGAACTAAATGTCTCAACTAGTCCTCTGGAGAAAGAAGGATCCCAGGATTTCAGCCAATAAAGCCTTATTGGTAAGCACAAGTACTGATAAGAGACTTTGTCTCAAAAAAACAGTGTGGATAGCTTTTGAAGAATGACATCCAAGGCTGACCTCTGGCTTCCACATATGTGTATTTATGTGTCCCTGTACACAAGTGGGTACACACAAACGCACAATATAACACTTTAACAAAACCAAATACAAAGTTCAAACCTAAATCGCAGACTTCTGACTCCTTTTGTGGTATGCCATGCCTAGCTCTTCAAACGAACCATTTTGGGTGTCCTTTTCTAGAGATCGCTGACACCCTTAATTATGATACCACATATGCAATGGGCATGTTCTTTGTTGATTCTTAACAACAAGGATGAGTGAAGAGTATCAATTACTGATGGCCTAAATTGCCCCTTTCTGAAAATCTCATTTAAATTATAGAATGATGAGGTGCCATGTGAGGCTTGTGGAAAACACCCACCCCCACCCACATCCTCCTGAGTTCCAAAATGCTTCTCAACTAAATCCCCTAATGTGAAACACCATGCTTGATAGGTAACTGCTTCTTAAAAAGACAGTTTCAGGCTCCTTACCCAAAAGCATAGTATTCCAACTCTTTTTGAATACATTTCTGGTTTTCTCTAATAGTCTAATACTGTCTCTTGAAGGTTTAAAGATTGGTTTGCCTTACTTAAGTGTCTCTTCAGGCTGAGCAACTTTCAGCATATCTGTGTGTCTCAGAGAAGTCTGAATTAACAAGAACTCCCTCTGAGGAGATTTTGAATAATTCTGCCTGAGGAAGGTAAGTGTGGTAGTGCCTCCTTACTTTCCCAGCAGCACTTGAAGTATGGCTTGGTGTCATGAAGGTCCCTGCTACACTAAACATGCTATCAGGTTCAACAGAGCATGTGTTCTGGGTATCCAAAAGCTCAGTTGAACTGGTTAGTGATTAAGCTAAGGCTGCTTGACTCCCCAGGCTCGCCTTCTGCTCTGGTTATCAGAGAGCCTGTACTGTGCCTCACCTCTTACAGTCTCAACTCATTGCCCACCCAGTTCTCAGAATTCTGAATCACTCTTCCTGGGTCAGATCTTCCTGACTCCAATGCTCACTGGATTTCTTTTCTTCTGGCTTCTTTAGTCTCTCTCTATGTTTCCTCAGGCCATGCTTAGGCTATTAACCCAAACAACATTGTTAACAGAGAACAGATTCTCCTTTTAAACTTTAATTTTGTGGGGGTGAAGAATGCTAATATCAAGGGGTGGCGATGCCTTGATTTGCCGTAAGATAACAACAGTTTAATATACTTCAGCTTTTCTATTATCAAAGAAAGTGTCAACACAATGCAATGAGCAAATAACATCTGAATTTTAACAAAATAAATTATTTTGATTTTGTATATGCCCTTAAAGGGACTTGGAATAGTCTCTGGAGCCTAAAACCTGTATTTTGAGTCCCATTTCTCTAGATCAAGTGTGAAGTGGATGTCTGTGTTAGTTTTTTACCTCTGAAGATCACAAAAGTATGAGCTGTTCTATGTTGACACAGTCAACAATCTTAAAAATTCTTGGTGGTACACTGTGCTTCAACATAGAGGAATATGGAATTTATTTCTCCTGATTAGTAGCTTATTTCCAGATAGTACTTACTTAACCCTGAATTTTCATAACAAATGTGATGTGAAGAAATGTGAAGAGGTAAGTACAAAAATGTCTGAGTTAATTTTCTATTGCAATCGCATGACCAAGGCAAATTATAAGAGTTTATTTGGCATTTGAGAGTTTCAGGGTGTGTGGTGGTTTGTATAAGAATGGCTACCTTAGTTGAAAGCTTATTCAACAGGGAATGGCAATTATTAAAAAGATTCAGTGGTGTAGCCTTGTTGGAAGAAGTATGTCACTGAGGGTAGAGGTTCAAATCCCAAGCGAGGTCTCTGTATCTCTAGCCCTGGTTTCTGTGGCTTGAGATGCAGAACTCTCAGCTACTTCTTCAGAACCATATTTGCCTATGTGCCACGGTGCTCCCTTCATGCCATGGCAATAATAGACTAAACCTCAGAAACTGTGAGCGAACCCCAATTAAATGCTTTCTCTTTATAAGAGTTGCTATGATCTTTGGGTCTCTTCACAGCAATAGAAAACCGACAGAACAGGCAGTTAGCGTCCATGACTATCATGTCAGAGAACAGCATGGCAGCAGGCAGGAAGGCATGGCGCTGGAGCAGCTGAGAACTTACATCTTGATCCACAAGTGCAAGGCACAGGTCTAACCTGGAATAGCGTGGGATTTTACAGCCTCAAAGCTGGTCCCTAGTGACACATCTCCTCCAACAAGGCCACATCTCTTAACCATTTCCAAACATTTCCACCAACTGAGGACCAAGCATTTGAACATATACTCCTATAGGGGCTATTATTCAAATCACCTCAAATAGAAAAAAATAAAGATACTGCTTTCTGTATTATTATATCAATTTATATTTCTATTCTTAAAATATAACCAATGATTGTCTACTTTTCTTTTTTTTTAGCTATTTCTTATCTTTTATCTTTTTAATTTTATTTATTACAATTTATTTATTTTGTATCCCAGCTGTAGACCCCTCCATTGTCTCCTCCCAATCCTACCTTCTCTCCCTCTTCTCCTTTCATGCCCCTCCCTCAGTCCCCTGATAAAGACTTTCCATCTGACCCTAGCCTATCAGGTGTCATCAAGACTGGCTTCATTGTCTTCCTCTGTGGCCTGGTAAGGCTGCTCCCCTCTCAGGGGGAAGTGATCAAAGGGCCAGCCCCTAAGTTCATGGATTTATTCACAAGAAAGGTGTCCCATCCCACTGACTGGAGCATCGGCCATGAATGACACAGCTACAGCTCACGGCCAAACTGAGAACAGTGAGAGAAATATGTGTATATTCCATGACCTTGGAAAAAGAGTCCTGCAAAAAGAGTTCTGGGACATAAAGACATTCTGGAAGAGAGCTTTCGCCCATGAGTTTGTGAGATTATCAATGTCTTGAAATGTTATTCAGATCATGGGTGACAAATAGAGCTGGTCTTCAATACATGTCTAGGAGAAGAAGATTTGTGGTGAAAGTTAGCAGAAAATCCTAAGAAGGTTTTTTTGTTTTTGTTTTTAATATTTGACCCAAAACTAAGAAGTTAGTAACAAAGGCTTTGAGTTGGAGGTCAGAGTTATACTTATTCTACAACTAACACGATATAACTCTAATTTCAAAGTACTCAGTCACTTATTTTCACTATGGCCAACCTCATCCGGTCCCTAATAAGGGAAACAGGAGCTGTTTATGATTGTCTACTTTTCTTAGGATTGAAATATACTCTGCTATATTAAAGCCTACTGCTCTGGTTTTGTACTTTGTGGTTTTAACCATTATAGACATATTTATGAGTTAAGACATAGTGTAAAAGAAAGCCTTGGATATGAAAATTGTAGAATATCAACTCCCAGCTTGAGCATTCTTACTTGGCTTTAAATAAATACCCCTACTCCTAAGGCTCACATCTTCTTTTCAGACATGAAAGGTGTAGGACATAGTCTTTCTAAGCTCCCTCTTAATTCTAAGTATCCATGTGATTTGGTGTCCTAGGATCACAAAAGCCAGCTATGCACATCTTTTCCTCACTCTGTGTTTTAGGGCCATCAGTTAGTATCTAGAAGTCTGTCATGGTGAGAGTGTTTTTTACCACAAAGAATGGTGAATCCTTAAAATTGGGTCATGTTTCCCAAATAGCCAACATCCTAGCACAGCATTTGTCAAATTTGTGTTGATTTTTTTGTGTTTGATTTTGTTGATTTTTATGGAGCTTATCGATGATACCAAGAAACACAGCATCTGTTCCAGCCCATAGACAATCACAGCAGATCTTGACATATATGTTGTGTGACTTATATGATAACACATACTTCACTTTGTCTTGGATGCTCTTCTTGAAAACATGTGGTCACACAACTCTCACGTGTTATTTTATCTGCTTTGTTGACAGAAAGGAATAAAGAGGGAATCAAAAGTTTAATAAACTATGCTGAGATTCTTCTTTTTTTCAGGTTTATCATCCATTGATTAGTTTCTTGCATTTCATATAACTTAAAAATTACGTTCTTTTTATTTATGTCAGAAGTAACAAGTCTCCATCTCTCTTGTCTACTTTAGAATATAGAGGGGACTGAGTAACGGAATCAATAATGTACATTAAAATGTACCACCATAATTAAGCCCCAAGTCTTATCAAGATTCCTAAACATCTGTCTTTGAGGTCACTATGCTGAGTCAGTCAGACATGGTTTGTGTTCTGTGGCTGTGCCGTACTTGGTAGAGAGAAAAATAGGTGAGACAGCTATAAGATGGAAAAGTTTTCTTTTTAAAATCTCGATTTGTTCATATACAAATATATGTACATGCAATATTTATAAGGAATTATAAGCAAAGAACAGGAAAAAATGTTGAGATGTCCAATAAAGAATCATAAACTTAAGCTAAGTTTAAAAGCTAATAGTGTAAAAGTACTTTCCCATCTCCCATTTTGTCATGTGGCTACCTCAGTACCCAGTTGTCATAACGTCCTAGTCGGACATGGAAAAATGTTGCAGTTGGCTTTTGGAAATGTGATTTAATCTTGCCAGCAGGGATTCCTTTGCAAGACCCTTGACCCATTCTCAGGATGTTCTCAGTTTGCCAGAAGCAAGCAACAAAGGAGATGGGGTTTCACAAAGAGAGAATTTTGAAGATTTCGCCAGTGTAATTCCTCTTTGGGGCTGCACTCCTGCTTCTGCCAAGACCCAGCAAGGCGCTTTCACGAGGGGACCCACATCTCTTCAGAGATATCCAGTTACTCAGGCTCTTGACTGTAACCAGGGGCTCAATAAGCAGGAGTAGTTCCTAGGAACCTCTGGAGAAGCAAACATTGACAGGTAATGTCACAGCTGCCCATCAGAGACTCACAGGGCTAGTCTGGGAAAGTTCCCAGCACTTGGTGTTGCTTTTAAGTCCTGCTGATTTGAATTCAAGGTTTTCCCCTCTTCACATTCTGCCTGAAATTTCTGTTTGACTTGGAACTCTCCAAAAACCAAATTAAGTGAAGGGAGCATGATAAAAAAAAGTTCATTGAAATAATCTGTAGCCATTTGAAGAAACTTCCAAGAAAAACCAGAAAAAGAGCCAATGGCCATCTGCCCAATGACATAAAACAAAAAGCTGCCCAATAGGAGATGAAATTAAAACACCAAGGAAACCAGGATCAGGAGTCGTCCAACTTTTCTGCACTAAACCTCAGGGCTTCCCAAGAATCAGCAAAGTCCATCTGGACCTAGACATGTTCTCAGCACACTCCCAGCAGAAAAAAGCTTGCTTTTATTTGGCTAATGACAAAATACTAAATATACACAGACGCAACTTCTATAAACAAGCATGAGTGAGTAAGTGTTGGGCACTTTGTTGTGCTTGGCCCAGAGAAGGTCACTGTGCAGAATAAGACAGTGTTTTGTGTTCTGTAGCTCTCTGGCTCACCTAGGAGAGAGACATGTAGGTAAGAGAAGTTTAAGATGGGAAAAAAAAAGAATATAGTGATATGTCCACTTCTAGACACATATTTTCTCTTAGGAAGAATAAGAAAAGATGGACTGTTCACTGGTTAAAAGTAATCTCTTTGATAAAAGTGGTCATTGTTCATAGAAGGTGAATTCACATGCTGGCTACATCCACCTCTTAAAAACACCAACTAATCACCATAAGAATTAAAAAAAGCTGAAATGCGATTTGAATAAAAAACTTTTCAAAACAAGTGAAAATAAGTATGTAGCTTTCAATATTTATGTAGAAATGTATCTCTCCCATAATATATACATATATATCATATATGGATATCATATCATATATGTATGAATATGAAAATATATGTATATCAATACATACACACACATAGAGAGAGAGCAACAGAGAGAGTAAAAGCTTGCACTTAACTAATAACCTCAGATATCTATTTATTGACAAATAACTGGCTGATAAATATAAATGTAACATTTCCTCTTTCTTATATTTGTATGTTTGTGCATGTGTGTGCAGGTGCACATGCTTATGTGTGCACATGTGTGTTGTTGATCCTAGAGGGCTACATCTGGTGTCCACCCTCTGGCATCGTATGTCTGAATTTTTCCCGTTTCTGTGATAAAATACTCTAATAAAAGCAACCTAAGGAAGCAAGATTCATTTTGGGTCACAGGTCAGGGTCACAGACTGTCATGGCAGGACCTTGAGGTCACGATGCACCTAAGTGTCAAGGCTCAAAGAGCTAAGAATTCATGTGCTCACCCCACCTTCTCCCTTTGTGTACAATTCTCGATCCTTACCCAAGAAGTGGGCCACCGACCAATGTGTGTGTTTGTACAAATGTGTGCATGCATGAGTGCGCTTGAAGTACGTGTGTGTGCGTCCTACTTTCTTTCCCACCTCAGATAACATAATCTAAGTAATCCCTCCATGCATGTCCAAGGGCCTGACTCCATCCTGCTGGGTGATTAGAGCTCTCATCAACGTGACAGTTGAGATTGGTCATCCCACCACTCTTCTTGGTTATTGTTTTTCTCCTGTTTATTTTCTTGATTTGCTTTGTTTTCTTTGTTTTGGAGACCCTTTTTTTGTGACAGGGTTTTTCAGATCTGGAACTCTTGGATTAAGCATTGTTCTTCCTTTCTCTGCCTCCCAGATCTGAGATCATAAGCTGTATCAACGCACACGGCTTGATATTTGAGTGCTTGGCATTGAATTCATGTTCTGGTGATTCTGCAGCAAGCACTTTACCAATGGAGCCATTTCCCCATTCCTCATGGGGCCTTTTTTTATTTGCTATTCTTTATTTTATTTAAAAAATGCATTTAATGCAAACACTATTAGGCATATTTGTGGAATTTACAGACAAAATCAGGTTTGGTTAATTCTCTTCCTTGTCTTCTTAGTCCTCCTGATTCCACCTTTTACTCTCCTGCCCCTCTCCCTCCCTCTAGTTTCCCTTCTTCTTTATACATAGACTAAGCAGTTTTTATATCACGTGATGCTTAAGTTCTTGGTAAAATTATTGCAGTAACATTTTCCTAGTTAGTTTTTGTAACTATTTGTAATTTTTTTTCTTTCTTAAGCCACAATCTCAAAACAAGGGTATTCTAGAGTTTCAGTATCTGATGATAAAGCACATTTGTTAATGTTTGCAAACAATACTCCTACTTGTGACATGTGCACAGAGTTTCTGAGGTTTTTGCGTGTAAGTTATTGCATCGTGTTTTACCAGCATCCCTTTGGGATATCTCAAGACCTTGACATTTGGTTAGTGGTTTCTTAGAAAGGCGCACATATTCATTACAATATGTTCTTTTTTCTTAAAATAACAACAGCCTGATTTGAATACTTTTAGAAATTCAAAAGGTTGGGTTAAACCAACTATTTCTTAATTAATATCAGCAGCTCTTTTATCATATCTCAATGCACTTGCTATGAAATGACATGAAGGTAACATACATATGGAGCTGCGGATTAGAGAGCATGGCAAAGATGAGATTAGAAAGTCAGCATGGCAAAGAAGGGGATTGCTTGATTACTTGGTAAACGCTAAAGAAGTAATCTAGTGGTGTGCATGTGAGAGGTTAAACCCATCTCTGTTTTCAGTAACTCCTTTGTAAAATCACTTCTTAGACTCGGTTTCTTTGTCTATAAAATTGTCAGTCTTATATTCTTGAGCCTTTCAGATACATCATATATCCAATGAACCATGCCTATTGCTTTCTCTATGCTGGACACTGAGTTTTCTAAGTGATTTCCAAATACTAATTCATTTAATTTTCAAGGTATCCTATAAAATAAATGCATATAGTTCTACTTCCACGCTATGAGAACATGACTTGTAAACCTGGAGAGTTTAATGTAATTTGTTTTTATCAGTGCTGTAACAATGTGACCAGCAATGGGATGTTCTATTCGAGGTATGCGTCATACAAGTGTACTTTCTTGGAAATTTACCTAAAAAGTATACCAAAACGAATTAAAACCTGGCGTTCATTTTAGTCTCACCACCCATTAGTAATTATAAAGAATTGTAATGACAGTATGTCCCTCCTGTGAAGGCATGTACTCACAATCCTTATCCCTAAATACTTATTACCCTCAATGTTTTTAACATTGTCTTCATGATAAATTATGACAAATAAAGTTAGGTGATTTTTAAATTGTTGAAAATATAGTCTATTTAGGATACAGATATTCTTGGATGAATTTGTGCATGTGCAATACTATATGTGTACAATATATATTGTACAAATAGACAAATGTAGTGTCTATATATCATAATACTATTTTGCGTATGTAAATAATAAATATGCATACTTTTGCCTTTAGAGTAATTAATATATTAACTTTCAAATTTTATCTTTATACCATATACAAGAAGGTCACTGGAAATTAGAATTTGTATATTTCTCAATTATAACAATATCTTTCAGAAACTGTGAGTAGGCATGTCCAGAGGAGGTTTCAGGATAAGGAATGTATTTCCGAAATAGCAATAACTACAAAAACAAAAGCAACAACCAGGAATAAAGCGACTTTTCATATTTTTTAAACTTAAAAAGGTATGTCTCATCCTACTAAAACCTGTTTTGAATTGTGAATTAAGCTTCAAATATCATAAGGAAAAATCACCTTATGACACAAATTATCAAAATGATTTGTTACAGCAAGATTGACTGGTTGCATCAAGAAATTCTCTGCAGGATAAGCTGGGGTTGGATAGAAGGGGAGGAGGTCCTCCCCTGTTGGTGGACTTGGAGGGGGCGGGGAGGAGGGAGATGAGGGAGGGAGTGGGAGGGTAGGAAGGAATGAGGGAGGGGACTATGCCTGGGATTCAAAGTACCTAACCGGTGATTGATATAAAAATAAATAAATTAAAACAATTCTCTGAATAACTTTTCATTTGTCCCCTTGGCTAGGCTGCCAGCACACTTGGTACATCCCAAGCAGCATGACAGATTAATGGAATGGTGTCATCTTTGGCAATTGATGTGATTTTTTCCAAAGAAAATATTAAAGCCTATTTTACAGAGGTGCACCTTCAAAAGATTTAAATTAACAAAATATTTTTGAAATTTAAAAATATTAATATTTTGGTTTTTTTTTTCTCCTGTCCTGTTCAGTGGCCTGTTTTGATACTATCCAACCAAAGTTATAAATGAGGTTTGGACTCTCAAAATTTTTAGGGTTAAATATGATTCCACTACGAACTTGCAACATAACATTGGTTTCATGTAATTTTAGGGACACACAGTTGAAGGAATGCTCTGTGGATTAGATGAGTTAAATATAAAATCTAGTTTTGTGTTGGGCAGTGTCTCCCCTCACTTTTCCCCCTCACTTTTCCTAAGGCCAAAGTACTTTAATATGTTATACTGAGTAACTACCTTTGAATTTTTCCTCCAAAATTCTCTTCAGGAAATCCCTAGGAAAGTTGTGGGGATGTATGAACTCTCTATATCTATAAGTAAGCTTTACCTCAAACACACAGGGGGCTCATGCAGGGAAGATTATGACGGGGGAGTCTCTTTGCTTCCTGCTTTACTTATGTCAATGCAAGAGCATGTCAGGAAAGGTTCAGCCGTTTGTTTTGAATAAAAGTATCCAGTATGTCTCATATATAGTTATTTTGGAACAAAGGACAAATGAAAGCTATATTTCAACATTAAAAAGATGTTGATATATACTTATTTTTTTATCACTGCCAAAAGAAATAGAACATTCCCTTGCATAAGTGTGTATTGAAGTGAAATGAAACAAGCGGTCCTTGTTTATTTATGTAAGGGTAGACATGGGGCATCTTGCATCATTGAAGCTTCATCCTTACACTTCATTACCTACTAAAAATGGACTCTGCTTGTAAGTATTTGTACAATCAATGATGAGCTGTGCTTTGAAATAGAGTGGAGCAGATGAGACAGAAGAAGAAAAAAGAAAATTTGTGACTGACCTTTTGAAACATGGAGAGAATATGTGCTTTAAAATTAGAACTTTACTTAATCCCAAGTTTAAAGACTTTAGAAATACTCTATTTCCCAGACACATGGAACTACAAATAGCATGTTCAGAGCCCAGAGGCAATACTTCCTAGGAGTATAAAAATTAAAATATTTGTAGAATTTAGTTAAAATCCAGAGTCAGAATCAAGGGCCTATATCCTTGGATTTCATACTCCCTGCCCCCCATGAAATAAAATTAAAATTCTATTTGGCTAATTTGAAATAAACACTGAACACCTGCCATAATTTGGCCAGGCCTGGCCATATTTCTTACTAGTTTCTGAAGGCTACAGATAAAATGATAGAAAATGAACATTCCTTCCTCTTGTGCCAAAAGGAATGCATTTTCTGTGTCTAAGACTTGATCCTTCTTTCAATAATTCCTTTCCCTTCTTCTTTAGACATTTATCAGGTTTGAGTTTAACCTCTGTGTTTCTTAAGAAATTTTCCTCTGTCCTCTACCTTCTTTAAGAAAACATCTAGGACTTATATATTCCATATTGAAATGATTTCTTGAAAATCTTTACCACAGTCCTTGATTGTTTTCTGTTAGCCACTTAGCATGTAGTTGTAGTGGAGTATGAACTTAAACCTTTCTTCAATGTGCTCAAAATGAATTATGAGCATAAACTTAGGCACACAATTTTAGACCCCAAAAGAGAAGAAATTGATGATATTTCTCTATTATCCCACCGATCTTATTTTTCTCCTTCGTTGTGGTCCTGGGTATCAAACCGAGGGCCATATGCATGCAAGGTAAGCAGTTTTTCAATGAGCTATACTTGCATTTTTCATATTCTA